>CM021110.1:355591739-355749968 GCA_007115665.2 Sequoiadendron giganteum | reverse complement strand
AGAGAGAGAGAAGGGGTAGGCAGAGAGGGAGAAGGGAGAGATAGGGAGATGAGAGATAGAAAGATGAGGGAGGGATATTTATGTAGGTAGAGAGAGTTGAGATAGAGATAGAGTATAAAGGGGAAGGGAGGTAGAAGTTAGAGAGAGAAGGAAGGTGAAAAGATTGAGAGAGGGAAGGAGGGAGAGAGAGAGAATGAGGATAGACTGACATGGAGGTAGAGAGAATCAGAGGAGGGAATGAGAGATGGAGGGAGAGAGGACGGAGAGAGAGAGAGAGAAGGGAGAGACATGGAGAGGAAGGAGAGACGAGGAGAGGTATGGATCATGGAGAGACAAGGAGACGGAGGAGATGGAGAGAGAGGATGAGAGAGATGAGATGAGAGAGACAGAGAGAGACTGAGAAGGAGACAGACAGTGGAGACAGAGAGAGACAGAGGAGGCATGGACAACGAGACACAGAGACAGAGAGAGGATGAGACAGAGAGACAGAGAGAGACAGAGAGAGACCAAGGAAGGAAGGTGGATGAGACAGGAGAGAGAGAGGGAGAGAGGTGGAAAAGGAGGCAGGAGAAAGAGACAGTGAGACAGGAGAAATGGTATGGAGAGAGAGAGATGGACATGGAGATGGAAAGCCAAGGAAGAGATGAAAAGGGACAGATAGTGAGAGAGAAAATGCAGAGAATGAAATGGAGTGAGATAGAGAGAAAGAGGAATGGACATGGACATGGTGGATATGGAATGGACAAGGACGCCGGAAATATAGAGTTGTAACTTTAGAGACTTGAAACGACATCTCTTGCTTTATATGGAAGAAACCATAAAATATTGGTGGTGGATGTAAAGATAAAATGGAAACATGGAGTTCTGGGAAAGCCAGGAATGGAAGGGGTGAAGGAAGTAAATGAATGGAAAGGGGCATTGGGAATTCGACCCAAAGGTTTGGACAACCATTTCATGAAAAAAACGTGATTTTTTGAAAGGGTGCCAAATTTCTTCATATTTTTGTCCATGCTCCCCATTTCATTTGGATGTCTTTCAATGAAAGTTTTATAAAAAACCGTGATAGTGTTAACCTCTCTCTTAGCTATCTAAATATATAATTATTTTTTCATTTTGATTTAGTTAAGGTTTTGATCCATGGCTTCTATTGTAAATGCCTTCGTTTTTTGTCAAAAACCAACATGTGCTAGTTTTAGGATAGATTTTTACTCGTTCATCGAAATGTGAAACAAATTACATTTTTTGAAACTAGACTCTATTCTACACATGATGAAAATAAATAATTTTTTTATTATTTTTCAAAAAAATTAGGGGGGAGAATTCTCAAATTTTAGCTTTTTAGGATGTGTCCACTTTGAAAATTCATAAAATATTATATATTCATTAAAAAATTATCCGAAAGAACGAGGATAAACTACATGGTTTTAGCTAATTTCTCACTGTTGAGATTTTTGAAATTCTAAAAAAAAGTTTACTAAAAAAGGGGAGAGCCCTTAAGCGCTATGCTATTTTTTTGATAAAAACATGACATGTTTTGGGCCCCCCCTTTTTGAGACCCTTAATCTTCATTAATTTTAAAAAAAAATAGTAGCTTAGAAACTAGACTCGGAGCATTTCAACTTTTGTTGTTGTTGCATCTTGAAATTTTGAGCGTAACTATCTTCATTTTCTCATGCAAATCAAATTTTGCTGATTTAAAAAAAAAAAGTGGCATCTTAAGGGCCAAAATCATGTCATAGATCTATGCACTTACCCAACAAAAGATTGAATCAATTCAATCCCATGTCTTTGGTAATTAGGTCATGATCGTACTAGGTTTGCTCCAAGGTATGATATGATTTTGTTGTTAATCTCAAAGGGAATATGATTATTTTTGGTTTTATCAAGAATCATAAGCTTTTTACAGAAGATTTCCAATTCATTCATAAAAATAACATCATGAAATTGAAAGATTTACATTAATACTTCATGAATATCAACAATTTTATTTGCTATCATTTAAGTAGATTTAGCTTTAAGCATCCAACAATTTCATATAAAATAAATATTTTCAATAAATTTCCATCCATTCATCTATTTTTTGGAACATTTTCAAAAATTTAAACATTTACTCTAAAATAAAGTGTAGACAATGAAAATTGGTCTAGGCCTGCGACACCATTTTCGACATATTTCTAATGTTCATGGTCATGATTAAATAATGATAATTGTTTAATTACTTTCTAAAGTCATCCATCCTCTATTAATTAAATAAATTCAATCATTTAATTAATTCATTATGATGTTTATTCTTTCTAGATTAATTAATGTCACTAATTAATTAATCCCCTTTCTAAATTAAATAATTTATTAAATAATTTATCCTTTATCATATTTCTGACTATAATTAAATATTCATTTCAAATTATTTAATTATTCTTTAACCTTTTCGATAGTCAATTAAATAAATATTTATTTATTTAATTTAATCCTCGAATTTTGAATGTTGAATTAAATAATAATTTAATTCATAAAAATAATTATTCCTCGAATATTCCTCTGTGATAGGATAATCACTTAGTTATCTAATTATTCATTAGTCAATTATCTCTTGATTTATTCCTAACAAACAAACCTTTTGTCTTAATTAGTTAGTCTTATTCTTCTACGTGCAAATTATTATTAATTAAATAACTTTATTTAATTAAATAATTCATTCATGCATTTGAACACAATGTTTCTGCTTTATCTTTCACATGCAATTCTTATTCTTTCAAATTTCGAACAGTCTCAACATCAAATTAAATTATTATTTAATTTAATCTCTATCATGTAGGCTTTTTCATTCATGTAATTACTGACACTAATCTCCATCACATGGCATTCATTAATCTCAATCGTCGATCTCTCTTTCGAATCTGAGTCGATCGTTTGAAAACCAATTTTCTATAAATTGACCTAACATTGTCATTATTCCTCCTCCCGAAATCTTTATACTTTTAGGAAGCGAATTCAATAATCTTTGATATTTTGCTAAATCAATAATCAATAGGCCATATTTGCATACTTAAGAAATCTGCGGGAAATTATATTACAACAAAAAAATGGAGAACTACAATCAAGGTCATTCAAGGATTTATATAGATATTCAGTGAGATCATTCTTTCTTGTATCTATGCTTTCATAGTTTTTCCTTGTTCTTTGTTGACAGCGTAAGATTAGATCAATATTACTTTTATTAGATTAATCCTATTTGCAATTTTATTCTAGAGTTACATTTGGTGAACCGATGTGAACTACTAACCCTCTTGATTGACATTCTTTGTTTGTAAGTTTTTGGTATTTTTTGTCTTTAAGGGTGTAGGTACTTTTGAAGAATCTTTCAAATCACACTTTTGGGAGCCTTTTGAGGTCAAATAAGTAGCATGATTGCATCTGAAAGGGTCAAGAGACAAGTTTTCATATATTATACTACATATTTTGGTCAAGGGTAGCATTTTTTACAAGAAAAACATGATTTTTTTGTAGCTGCGAGCTAAAGTGATGTATTTGCAAGCCAGAATGATGCATCTATGGCTTTTTTGTAACGCATCTAACTTTTATGATGCATCTAACTTTTTGTGATGTATCTAATTTTCTGTGACGTATTTTTGGTTTCTTGTGATGAATTTGACTTCATGTGATGCATCTATGCTTCTCTAGGATGCATTTGACTAGTAATTATTTTTTTGAATTTATGAGTTTTAGTTTTTAATTTTTAGCTTTATTAAAAATAACTTTAGATTTGCAGCGTGTGTTTTAAAGGAGTTAGCATAGTGTTTGTAGGATGTTTTGTAGAAGACAATCATTCAAACCCTTTTGTAGGATGATTGACGAATTCAGAGAAATGATAAACTACTAATCTATGTTTTGTATGACCTTTGATAAAGACAAAAAAATTAAACTACTGACGGTTTGTTTGTAGGACCAGATTCAAAGACAATTTGTTTATAAAAAGCCAAATTGCTTGAGTAGATTACATAATTTTCATTTGGATTTTAAAAATAATCAGTGTCTTCTATGCTTGAACTATGTTAGATTAGATCCTGATTTGGTAACAGAAGTATGCTCTCCCCTTACGCATTTGTACGATCCCGACTGTAAGAGAAATTGTTACTGACTCTAGAATTTGGGTCTACTTTGGTGGTTAAAAGTAACCAAGGTGACTCATAACCAGTGATGAGCTAAAGCCAACCTACTTCCAACCAGTATAGAAATTATAATGTTGAGGAAAACTCACCATTATAGGAGCTCCTTTGACTAGCAATTGATTCCCCAGTACCCTTGTGGTGTGTTGAAACCTGTAGAACATAACCTCTGTAGACTGGGATTATATTACCTCTCACGTGGCCTTCTGAATAGGTTCCCATACTACTTTTCCAACTCGTTTTTAGATTAACTAAAAACCCCTATTTGTTGGTGCAAGAGGTCGAACCTCTAAATTTGTCTCACATTCTTACGGTTCATAGTAGAGATGAAACCTTCGCCATGGAAAAGTCATGGGAACTGAAGCTTGGCTGACCTAAGAAGTGTGTGTCATGTAAGGGTGATCTAGTGTGGTCAAGCTTCTAGTCATCCACTTTGAATAAGCATAGCTAGGGAAACTCAAATGAGAATTCAATAAATATTATCATTGCCAGCCTTAGGATTGTACATGTTTGTTAAAAATATACAGGTTCATGATTGTCAAACTGAAACACTTTACTTTTAATTTTTTTACATTTTCCAAAATTTGATCATGAAACAGAGTCAGTAGCAAACCTAGTTCATTAGAAAACTGCATCTGTCAAAATGAGTCACATATGCTAAGTAGAAATCTGCAACTGCTAACCTGAGTTGCATCTGTTAACCAAAAACTCGCAACTATCAAACAAGATTCCACTATCATTCACCAAAAATTTCTGCGTCGCATCTGATATACTGAGTTGCATGTGTTATAGCAAGTCGCATCTGTTAGAAACTTAGCTGCATTTGTTATAGTGAGTCACATTTTCCTGTCATCAAACCAATACCAAATTTAGCAGAAAACCGCATATGACCTTTTGAAATGCATTTGCTAATTTTCACGATCCATCTATAAAACTGAACCACATTCGCCTGTCAACAAAAAAACTAGAATTCACTATCATAGTCCAAAACCAAACACTCATCTCAATCTCTATTTTTCATAGTCACCCTTGGACAGAAACCAGAAAACTGCTCAAATTTTGCATTTTCCATCTTTTAAGTGTCATTTAGCTATAGTGAAAGCATCCAGTTATGAAACTTAGTTGCATATTAGGAATTTGCATATCTCATAATAGGCCAACTTTCCGCATTTTGGACAAACCCATGCTTCGACAGTCATTGTCATTGAACCTAGTCACTTGTCAAACAATATCTTTTGTCCTACTTGTAAATCCTTCCAGCTCATCAATCTACTTTGGGAGTTCACCTTATCTTTTGGTCCTAATCCTACATCAGGTTCCTTAACAAATTTAAATCATAGCCTTGGTTAAGCTATAGGTGGTAGGTAACCTCCCCTTTAGAATCATTTAGATTCAATTACTTTAGAATATTGCATATTATCATTCCTAGCATCTCATTAGTTTAGACATTCCTTATTTGCCAGAAAATACAAAAAAAATAGCAGCATTCATTCATTAGATCTAGAAAATTCCAAAAAGCATAGAATAGAACATATCATTTCTAGACATAGTTTTGCATTGCCCCATTTTGAGCAACATTTTTCAAGGTCGAAAAAAGGTCTACAAAGAAACGTAGAGATATGATAGATCCACATGACTTCATCAATGCCTTCGCAAACCCACCATTAGGGACAAAAAGACCTCACAAAGCCTTGCTTGAATTTTTTTCACTAGAGACACACATGGATAGATCTTTGTAGAAGATGTAGATGTTGTTGTCCAAGATTCTAAATTTTCATCCTTTGTAGATGAGTGTTTGGCACAAGATACCCAGAGATATCTAGCTAAATTATTAGTAGAGGGTGCCACACTACCTCTAGGATTTGACATCCATGCACCAAAAGCTTTGTCTACTCAAGCAACACAAACCATGACATCGAGTGTCTCTATTCCTAAAATTACCACAAAAATACCATCTAGCATACCAACTAAAACTACCTCAACTATACACACAACACCATTTGGTATAACAAAAGGCCTCAAGTTTACTGCAGGAGCATCCTCATCAAACCCCTTAGGCAAAAACACCATAATTAAGACCTAAAGCTGGTATAAACATGACACAGTCTATACCATAGATCAACATCAATACTTCCATTCCACAAATAGGGGCAATACAAATAGGACATATTCCTATGCCAAATCTGAATCCATCACAAAACATTGTGTTAGGATATATTCCTACACCAAATCAGAATTTGCCACAAAATATTGCATTTCAGAACACTTACATCGATCCTAATAACACAACCAACATGTCTTTAACATAGGTAGATGTTCTACAAAATAAAATACAAGCCCTCCAACAACAAATAGGTAGTATGTCAATGTCAGGCAAATGAACCATTTCCATGCAAGATCTATGTCCATGTCCTTTTTACAAAGCATTGTATATGACACCCTTCCCACACAGATACATTATAATGGGAAGAGAAATCCATTGGAACACATCAAATAATTTTCCACAACATGCATAGACATCTCGTATGATCCCACATACCTTATGAGACTCTTTATGTGAACCCTTGTCGAGATAGCATTCGAATGGCTCTCTAAACTTTCATACGATATAAGATCATGGGGTGAATTAGCTGAGAAATTTGTGGAACATTTTTCCTTCAACATAGACAATAAAATCATGATAGCTAGCTTGTGTCATACCATGCAAGAAGATGGAGAAAACTTCACCACCTTCTTCTAGAGATGGAGAAGTTTAGCTAGTTGATGTCCAGTTGAGATACCAGAGAAACAAAAAGTCACAATATTCCTTGAAAATATTCATCCAAAACTGAGAAGTGACTTAAGAGTACATTGTTGTACCTCTTTTCTAGACTTGGTGCAAAAAGGCATTATACTTGAGAAAGCCCTCATTGACAAAGGATAAATTAAGATGTCAGGTAGTAATCTAGTTGTTCAACATCAAAATGCCCCCAATGATAGAAACGAGTTTTGGTCCAGAAACAAAAATGTAACAAATGACAGTATTGTTGATGTTAAGACCCCACATGCAATACCTGTCATCACGCTTAGAGGTTACAATCCCTATCATGACATGCTTAACAATGTTGATCAAACTACCAACTTTGTCCAAAATTCACAACAATGACCACAAAGGAGATTTCCAAAATGTGAGTTTAACCCCTTGGGGGAACCAATTGAGACAATTTACAAAAAATTGATTAACCATAAACTCATACAACCTCTGGAGCCAAAATAGTATGATCCCGGATAGTTTAAACCCTCATGGTGGGATGATAACACCTTTTGTGATTACCATCAAACTAAGGGACATAACCTACAACAATACCGACAACTAAAGAACATCATACAAAATTTTGTTGAAGGCGGAACCATAGAAGTCAATGGGAAAAAACATACAAAAAATAGTTATCACAAGGTCCTCACAGATCCACTACATGACCATGGTAAAGGAAAGGCCTCTAGTTCGGGAACTAAGAATAATACCTCGGCCAATTATACTAGTACCAAGTACGATTATAAAATAGGTATGATCATCAATCATACCTAGGCTGCTAACAAAAATATCCAACCATTACCATAAAGAAGCATCCTAAATGTGTTGTCAATACACACAGAACTAAGATAACCCTTCTAGGTCCTTCATCAGAGCCACAACTACAATCTTCCAAGACTAAGTATAATTTTCTTGACTAGTTGGGGAAAACCCTAGCACAAATATCCATCTTGGAACTGTTGACCATATCGCTAGATCATCGAGCCATTCTAGACAAAGCCTTGCAAAGCACAACTGTCTCCGCCAACTTGGATTTCAATCATCTCAAAGAGATGGTAGGATACTTAACCAATTCTCATCATGCCACCTTCTCTCAACAAGATTATACAACTGAGAAGACCAATCATAATGACCCACTACACCTTGAGGTTCTTGTCCATCAAACCAAAGTCAGATGAGTCTTGGTAGACGAAGGGTTAGGGTTGAATATTTACACCTTGAATTTGGTTAAGGCATTTGGTTTCTCAGAAGTATGTGTAGACACCACTAAGAGTATATTCATTAAGGCATATGATGATGAGGAAAGATCATCTAAAGGGGTTGTAACAATCCCTATTAGGATTGGCCCTATGATTATGGACACTAGTTTCCAAGTCTTGGATCTCACTCTTCCCTATAGTCTTTTATTGGATAGACCTTGGATACACGCTATGAAAGCCATACCTTCCACTTACTATTAGTGTCTTAAATTCCCATACAATGGCATAGATATCACAATCGATGGTGATCTAGATCCTTTCCAATATTGCACAAGCTTGTGTGAAATACCACAATGACAGGTGTCGGTTATTCAAGAGGCTTCATCCTCCACCTTATTGTTGCATGTTGATCCATCAACTCTTTACAATTCCATTACATCACAACCACCATGTTCCACTCCTAAGGCCGAGATCCAAGATAAGGGTTGTGGAGAATATCACATGAAAGCATCCTATTATGTTAGTTCGCTAGTTCCTCCTAAGTCATATGGTTTACCCACAATAGATAGGAAATGGTCAATTGTCACAATACATGTTCCTCCTATGATGACATTCACAAAATGGGGAGAGTTAAGTAAATAAGTCGTGGACCAAGAAGATGTCACCTTCTAGTTGTATAATGAGGACAATGAAAACCCTCCACCATCTATTCAAATATCTAAAGATCAATATGGAAAAGGCTTCATGATAATGCAAAGGAAAGGATATGACCGACATAGTGGATTAGGACTACATCAAAATGGAATGACTGAACCAATCATTATCTCATAATGACCAAAAGGCCTAGGGCTAGGGTTTCAACTGATTAGGATCGGCATTCCTAGTACCTTAGTACAATCACAAGAGGAAGTAAGTGCTTTTGAAGACATTGAGATATCCCACAAACCATTTGACCCATTCTACTATGATTCCCATGACTCAAACAAATATGAATGGGATTCCCTTTCCTCCACTAGCATAATGGACCTAGATAAGTTTTTTGGGGAACTTTACCAAATGCTAAATACCTCGCCAAAATCAACTAAGTCTTGTCCTAAAAATTCCCGGTCAAAAGAAGAATGGTGTTGTGCAATTTTTGCACACACGCCCCACTGAAAGTAGGGACCCTCTTTCTTGCTCTTTTTTTCTTTTGTTCTTTCATATTTTGGCCCTTTGGTATTTAAGGATTCACTGGCTTAGGAATGCACTTGGATTTTTATCTTGCCTATGTGGATGGAACCTCTATGATATATATTGAAAATCTTAAGTTTTGGACTCATTTCGAGTTTTTCACTACTCTCGAGAAAATCCATTCCTCATGGAATTCCCCAATTTCCTTGAAAACCCAGTGACAACTACTTTTCACTGTCATCCAGAGATTTTCATCCTTCACGGAATTCCGTTGTGACCGGATTTCTCCGAGGATCCATTTCCTTGTCGAATTCTAGGGTTTTGGTTTGACCTATCTTGTTGACTGCATTAATGTTCGATTGTATGATTTCTGCGACAGGTATTAAATCATTTTTTTGGGATTTTTGTGCCACTAAAGTTTTAACACTTGCTTTCTATTGAACTAGAGTGCTTGATCCTAAGTCTTCTCACTAGATTGTGCATTTGGAATTAAGGTCAATTGTTGCGGTTGGGTTTTCTAGTAGCCATTTGCACTCTACTCGGACTTTGGGGTTTCTTTCCAGCTTCTGTTGTTTTGACTTTCTTTGTCCTCATGGTATGTACATGATGCTTTCTCTCTTTTAATGGATGAATTGAATTGCTTCGTGATTTGTGCATATGGAGTGTGAGTTAGAGTATTGATCTGGTCGGGTTTGGCTATTGATTCTTGGGTTTCTGGTTTTCGTTTGATGACCCTTAATGTGGTTCGTGTTGCCTTTCTTTTGATTATTGAATGTGCATGCTTCTTTGGCATTTTGGGTGTACTTGGGGTTCGAGTTCTTGCATGTTTGGGCATTGAATATTTTGAAGCTGGGGGTTATCCCATTCTATTTGAGTGTCGATTCCAAGTGAGTTTCTGAGCTTGTCTTTTGATTTCATCATGTGGTAGCTTGTTGGTATGGGCCATAACGAACCTTCTATAAACCTTTGCAAACAAAAAAGTTGAGTCCAAGCTTATCCTACATGCTTATGGAAGAATTTTAGGGTTTCATGCCTAGGGCATCACCAGTCCCTCTCGATTTACCTTAGGGTGAGTGTCGAATTCAAAGATGATCTATGGGAGGTTCAAATCAAGCTAGTTTCATGCTCCAGATCCTCAAATTTGTGATCGTTCAATCAATTTGAGTGAGGTTGAAAGAAAACGTGGATATTTGGGTTTTCAAAGTCTTCGCAAAATTCCTTATCTACCGAAATTCCCTGACTTTCCATTTTCTCTTTGTTTTCCTAAAATGTGCAGAGATTCGGATTTCTTCTTGCCTCACTAATTTCGTTTGCCTCTGGATTTCCCCGGTTTGTCCGTCGCTTTGTCATTTTCCCGAAAATGGGCTTAAATTGCGAAGATTACATTAACATCGCTAGAATCCATGCCTTCAGGATTTTTTCGAAATTTCTTGGTTCCTTCATTTTCTCATAATTTCTAAACTATTGCTATTCTCACGGATTTCCATCCCTAGCAAATTTTCTCAAGATTTTATTGAAAATGGAGAATTGAGAGAATATATGAAAGTCTGCTTAATGATTATGCATTTGGTGGTTGACTTGGACTTATTTTAAGACGTATCATGTTGTTTCTTGGATAATGACAGTCAATTAAATGATTATTGGATGCTTTTGTGCTTATTTCATTGAAATCCACCAGGTTGGGAATTTCACAAAATTCCTCTCTGGCCTGGATTCCGTGGGAGGGCTGAAAACTTGAACTTTGAGATGATTAAATTTTTATGAGGTTTTCGAGCATGTTTCTTATCATGGGACTTGTATTGAGGATGATTTTTTCATTTGTGATTAATTAACTTGTGTTCCATGTGACCTTTATTATGGTTTCTTTGTTGAATGTAGGCTGAGTCAGGTAAGGCAATGACAAGTGGAACCAAGGGAGATGATTCTATTAAAGACATCCTTTCGACTAGAGGAGATGTAATGAGGTCCTTAGATTGGCTAAGGAATGTGCTAGCTCAGGATAAGGAATATGTAGATCTCTTGTTGCAAAATACAAAGGCCATCATGGGGTACACTAAAGATAAATTGGTACATGATAGAATTCTTCCCTCCTCAAGAATCGAAGAGCCTTGGGAATGGTTTGAAATTTTGTAGATAGGGAAAAATGCTTTGAAGAGGATATATAAACAAGGAAGGAAGATTGAAGACACCTTGATTGAAATCTACAATAAGTGTATTTCCTTTTTTGAAGTGATGACAAGGAGAACAAAATTTACTCCAAAGCATCTTAGCCTAGAGCAATTGAGAAAATGGTGGCGAAATGTGTATTCTCTAGTCAATGATAGCCCTATCACTAAACATCAGTTGGATGATGCTGCAACTTACATTGCAGTTATTTAAAAATATCAAACAAATAAAGTAGATTGGGATAAAGTGGTGAAGCAGTCAAGAGATGATATAAATTCCCTTGAGAGGAGAGCTAGGGTTTTACCTATGCCACCTATTGCCGACTTGGACAAGGTATTTTTGATGGTGCAAGATAAGGTGGAGCGTGTTAAGGACAAAGGGGGAAGTAGTTAATGCAATGCTACATCAGAATTTGTGCTTCCCCATTATTTTTCCTCTTCCTTCACATGCATTAAGTCGAGCTTTGTTGGAGACCCCAGGCTGACATGGATGAAATTGGTGCATATTACACATTTCATATTTTTCAAATTTCTCTTGGCCGACCTATTATGTGGCCATTTATTATTGTAAACCCTAATTAGGCCAACATATCTTGGGGGTTTCTATAAGTTTGGTGTTATACCTCATTTGGGAGTGAGTTAGTTAGACATTTTTACATTGGAGCAAATTGTGATAAGAGCAAGAATTAGACTTAGAATTTAATTTTTTTTCAAGAAAGTGTTGTAACAGAAGACTGGAATTGTTGCCACTTTAGATGATCTAATGCAAGTAAAGACATTGTGATTTGGTGCCTTTCTTGTGTTGAGTTTTATTTGGCATGGTTCTTGATATTCTATCTTTGGAATTGCTTAAGTTATTTGATGTTAGATGGTTTGATAATGTTTAGGGTTTTATGCTTGAAGTGTTTGCAGCAATCTCTAGTCCATACTTTTTGCAGTTAGCTGATTGTAAGCTATTTTGAAAAGTTATCCTGGACTTAAAACCGTGCTTAGTTAAATTATGAATGCTTGTTCATTTCAATTACAGTAGGGTTGTCTTGAATGAATATTCATAGTCTAAAAATATTTAGCACCTTAGAAGATTGCACTATTTCTATAAGATTGCAGAATTATTTGGGTTGAACAGGAATCAGTTTATGAGGGATTGGTCTATTTCGAGCATTTCATTTTTTGCATTGTTAATCTTAGGGTTAGAATTAGTCTTAGAATTATCTCTAAAACCCTTATCTTTTGTTATTTATTTTATTATCTGGGTTATTTTTAGGCTCTGAAGTATCAACATATTTCTAGATCTGATAAGTCTAAGTCCATTATTTGCTTGTAGTAAGGTCCCTTTGTGATTACCAACATTTTCACATTATCTCTGAGTTGTTTTATTTGCATTGACCTGACATTAGAGACCTTGGGGTCATCTCTTTTCCCATAGAGATTTACCTTTCAAGAGAGATAGGATATTATATTCTGTCTGAGTTATTGTTGTGTAGAAAAAACCATCAACAAATGGCTTAAGATTTATTATTGGGAAACCCTTGATCCTGCCTCTTGGGCACCTAACGAACCATCTTCTGACAACCTAGCCCTTACAGTGGTTCCACCTCAGAGTCTACCTATCCTTAGAAAAAAAGAAAAAAAAGGAGTTTGTCCAAAACTTTTGTGACCATGTCAACCAATCTATCCTCACCTTGTCAGCCTCCACATTTGATAACTATGATGATGACATGCCCCTCGTTTTTCCCCAACTTATCGATTGGGATCAATAAGGCACACCCATCTTAGACATATTCAATAATGATGAAGTGATAGCTGAGTTCATGGGACTACGAGAAGGCATACCTAGAGGTGATTATAAAGCTGGATTTACCATAGACTTAGATACCATGGCATATTTTTGGGAGTATATTCACACCTCTAGTCGCAAAAGTGAAAACAAAAAGAAAAACAATGAAAACAATGAAACTGACAAGTCCCTAGGTGAAAATTGAAAGGCACCTTTGGACGAAGAAATAGTAAAAATAAAGGATGCATCCAAGGGAGAAAACCTCTCTGAGGCACCCAAGGATGGAGGTTTGAACATTCTCCTAGTTGCTCAGGAAAAGTCACCAATGTTAGTTGAAGAATCTATCGAGATCAACATAAGCAATGAAGAAAATCCTCGAGTAATTTACTTTACTGCATCTTTGACAAAGACAGAGCAACTAGAGTTTCGAGACTTCTTTACAAAAAGATAGATAAACTTTTCATGGTCATATGCCAACATGCCTAGTCTAGATCTAGACCTTATATTGCATCATTTTCCATTACAGCCAGGTGTTAAGCCTATCAAGCAGAAGTTAAGAAAAATGCTTCCACAAATCGCTCTACTATTCAAAGATGAACTGAAGAAACTATTGGATGTCAGATTCATCAGATCAATAGACTATGTAGAATGGATTTCTAATCTTGTGCCAGTAACCAAACCATTCAGGGGTATCCGCATTTGTAAAAACTTTAGAGATATCAACAAGGCATGCCCTAAGGATGACTTCCCTTTGCCAAACATTGACATGATAGTGGACCTTACAGTAGGAAATAAGATGCTATCCCTCATGGATGGTTTGTCTGGGTATAATCAAATCAAAATCACAGCTAAGGACCAACACAAGACAACTTTTACATGTCCATGGGGAACATATTGTTGGAACTTCATGCCTTCTGGGGTAAAAAATATTGGAGCTACATATCAACGTGCAATGACAACTATATTCCATGACCTTGTACATACTCTCATGGAGGGTTATGTGGATGATTTTATTGCCAAGTCATTGACAAGAGTTGATAACTTGCAAGTCCTAGATAAAATATTTCAAAGGCTAGAAGCATACAAAGTAAGACTAAATCCCAAAAACTGTGTCTTTGGCGTTAAATCAGGAGAAATTCTAGGATACATCATTTTTAGATGAGGCATTGAAGTAGACCTAGCAAAAGTAAAGGATATAATGGACATGCCTCCACCAGCCAACAATAGTTAGCTAAGAACATTACAAGGGAGACTATAGTCTATCAGACACTTCATAGTATAGTTAGTAGACAAAACACATCCATTCCAACACTTACTCAAAAAGGGGGTACCATTTGTATGGATAGCGAAATGTGAAGAATATTTTGGAAAGATCAAGGTTTATCTACTTACACCACCTATGTTAATGCCACCTATAGATACCAAACCTCTGATACTCTATATTTCAGCAACCCAATCAACACTAGGACCCTTACTTGCAAAAATTGATAATGAAGGTCATGAAAGGGCAGTGTACTATATCAATCATAATTTGGTGGGATATGAGCTAAACTACAATCACATAGAGCATGCTTGTCTTGCAATAGTTTTTTCTACTCAGAAACTTAGGCACTACATACTAAACCTCCAAACCATGCTAGTAGAAAAGATAGATCCATTGAAATATCTCCTAAGTAAAGCAGCACTAACAAGCCAATTGGATAAATAGGTAATGATTGTGAATATGACATCCAACACGTGGAATGAAAAGCTATAAAAGGGAAAGTTATTGCGGATCAGATGGTAGATGCACCAATTAAGGCCGAACATCCTCTAGTGGCAGATTTTCTTGATGAGTTCATCTTTACCATTGACAAAAGAACCACATGGAAGTTATACTTTGATGGGTTCCACACTAATCGTGGTTCAAGAGCAGGTATACTTTTTGTTACACCACAAGATGACACTATTCCTAGGTCATTCAAAATTTCTTTTCCTTGCACAAACAACACAGAGGAATATGAGGCCCTTGTGATAGGACTAAAAATGGTAGTCCAATGGAAGATTAAGCATTTACATGTTTATGGAGATTCTCAACTGGTAGCCTAATAAGTTAATGATGAGTATGAAACTAAAGATGAAAAAATTTCCCCATACAAGTGCATGGAAGATAGATTTAAGAAATATTTTGATAACATCTTCTTTCAACAAATACCCCACATTTAGAACAGGGCAGTAGATGCTATGGCAACCATTTGTTCGTTATTGGATATACCTAGCAACATGCTTAAAATTTGAGTTTTTGGTCGAACAACTTTTGGTCCTTGCCTATGATGTCCCAGATTATAAGATGGTGTGTGTGCTTGTTGGTCATACTTCCCAATGGTACAAGGACATATATGACTACCTCCATGCCCAAATCCTACCCTTAGACCTGTCGAATAACCAACATAGGACATTTATCTGCAAGTTTTCCAAATATACCATCATCAGAGATACCCTTTACAAACGTGCCTTAGACAATACCTTGTTTAGATGTCTCTATGTTGAAGAAGCACAAGCAACCTTAGGTGTGGTACACGAGGGTATATGTGGATCCCATTCTAGCGGTCCTACCTTAGCCGAGAAGATTATGAGACTAGGCTATTATTGGCCTACCATGGAAAAGGACTCATATGTCTTTGTCAAGAAATGTCGATAGTGCCAAGTACATGGAGACTTGATACACACACTAGCGCAAAAGATCCGACCGATAACTTCACCATCGTCTTTTTCTCAATGAGGACTTGATCTCATAGGTAAGATACATCCTCCATCTTCCAATGGCCATAAGTTCATTATACCCACAACCGAATACTTCACCAAGTGGATTGAAGCTATTCCTATGACCTATATTATTGATACACGAATTTCCAATTTTATCCTAAATTATATCATTTGTCGGTATGGTGTTCCTCAACCCACCATCATAGATAACGACCACCCATTTAAAAATCAAGAAGTTCACCATCTTTGTGAATAATTCCATATCCAACACCACTTTTCCGCTCCATATTATCCACAAGGTAATAGACAAGCTGGGGCATCTAACAAAACAATCATTGGAATCCTCAAAAAGACTATGAATGATGTTGGTCATGACTGGCATTTACAACTTAATATTTCCTTATGGGCTTACTGCACCAACATTTGTACTCCCACTGGTGCCACTCCATACTCCTTGGTATTTGGTTCTGAAGCTATCTTACCTATTGAGGTTGAAATTTCTTCTCTAAGGGTATCTTCGAAAGGTCATATTGATGATGAAGGGTATTGTGTGTCAAGAATACATGATTTAGAATTCCTAGACGAACAAAGACAAAAGAAACTAGATCATCTTCAAGCATATCAAAACTATCTTCATCACAACTATAATAGGAAAGTTTTGAAACAACATTTTGACATTGGTGACCTGGTCTTAATGGAGAACCCAAAGAATCAAGTTGAAAGAGAAGAAATAGGCAGGTTTGAACCAAACTGGTTAGGGCCTTATATTGTTATAAGAGATTTTGGATCAGGAGCATATCAACTCTCAAGCCTTGAAGGAGAACCGATTTTATCACCAATCAAAAACCTTCATTTGAAGAGGTTCTATGCATAGCTTCTAAGAGCCTTATCTTAATAAAAAAAAAAATTGTTACCTGGATAAAAACCTGGCAAACAGGCATCTTTATAACACCAAAAAAATTGAAAAATCAATAAAATAGTAAAGAGAAATAATTCATCCAATAGTGAAAACCACTTCGGTGGCACTTTGGATAAGTACCATGGTGAAAACCTAGCAAATAGGAGCCATGCATAGTCGAATTCACTCCTTCATCTACCATCATTCTAATCAGACTTTTCCACCATCACCCATAATAAATGGTTGTCCTATCCATAACTTGGAACAATTGACATCAATTCCACTCCATCTCCCCACTCCATCCTATTAGTTTTATACCTGACTAGGGGAAAATCCTTTACCTAAGTCATTTGGACCTTACACTTATTGTCCAAACATCATAAAATTTCGTGAAAAAATCCAAAAACATCATAAAACTCCAAAACAACAAAAAAATCAAAACATGTCAAAAATCTCAAAAACAGAGTCAAAGTCAGTCGTAGACATAGTCGAACTACGTTGCCTCTGTGACTAGATGTCAACAAGGCCATCTAACGATGTTCCCTCGAGGCATTAGGCCCATCTTTCTAGGTTTGTCACATATCACACGCATCAAATCATGACTAATTCTTTGTATATGTCAAAGTCATTGGTCATGTTGAACTATGAGGTCTCTCCATGTATAACGCAGGCAAGGCCATCAATCGATGAGCCCCCGAGGCTGCACTAGGTCTGTCCATTAGAGTTTATCTCATTCACTATCACACATGTCACATATCATCAAGTTAAGTACATATTTATCAATCATTTATGTCAGTCAAAGTTAGTTTAACTACGAGGTCTCTACATGTATAAAATAGGAAAGGCCATCAATCGATGACCCCCCGAGGCCACACTAGGTCAGTCCTTTAGGGTACGTTGTGTGTAATACCCCTCCATTTTGCTCTGATTGTGCAAACTATGTTGTTTCCCCTTTTATGCTTAAGTATGGTGTTGCACGTTGACTTTGTACTTGGTTACAGTTGATCACTATTTATCATGATGTATCTTGATGTGATGATACTATAATTTGATGTGATTACTATGGCATGTTTGGAATTAGCATAAGTGGATATTTAAATTTATGATGTTTCATGCTTTCAATTATGTTGCTATGCTAGATGCATTAGTTAGTACTGTTGTATTGGTGAAGAGGATGGTATCGTATCACTCGCTTGCGAGTGCCTTGCGATTTCATGATTTCCTCTTCACGGTGTGTCTTATTTATGACATATTATTGCATGTGGATATATTCTTTGTTCACAAGTTGACAAGTACAGGACATTGACTCTACCTGGTTTCACAAGTTCGAGCGTGTCTAAGGCCCAACGACATTTGATTGGGAGATAGTAGCTAGGATTTATGTGCCAAGTCATCACCCTAGTCATAGTGTGTCGTCGGTCCTAGTATGGTCCAGATGTTCTATTTTGTTCAATTTCCCTTGTTTCAGTTTATTTAGGAAGTTAGAATAATGTTAGAAATGTGATTTAAATTAGTGAGTAATTTAATTTAATTAATAAATAATTTAATCTTGTAGTAGATTTATTTGATTAATTGATTAAGTTATTTGTGTTGAAATGAATTACATTATTCATTTTGGATATGCATGCATATTTGAGTTGGAATTAAAAATTAAGAAAATGATTAAAAAGTCAATTTGGAAATTTGTAAATTTGAAAATTTAAAAAATCAGATATTTCCTATTCTATTTTCTAGAATTGATGAGGGTGGTTGTAGGATTTTTGGAAAAAAATTGCATTATTATGAATTTTCTTCACAAGTCTTGTTAATGGAGTTTTTGGAGAAAAATTGAAAAGAGAAGAGGAAGAATTGTTCAACTTTGTGGGTTTGGATAAAAGCTCAAAGAATCTATGAAGCTTAAAAGGGATTCAAGGCACCATCAGGATCTTCACCATACTTCAAAAAAATCAGGTTTTCATCTTGTATTTAGTTAATATTTTTGAATTCAATGGCATTTGTGTGGATGGAAAAACTTGTGGAAACCTCGCTTTCATGATTTGGGAAAGATTGCTCAAAGTTGGAAATGAATTCTTGGTTGCAAAGTATTATTTCAATTTTATTTTGTATTCAATTTGTTCTTCAATATGGTTGAAGTTTCAAGTTTGGATGAATGAAAATGTGTATATATGTATATTCATATATATATTTATATCTTTATATGCTTGTGTTTTAATTTTTATATATATTTCTCTTAATAAAGTAATGCTGGCAAATTTTTTTTTAGAAATTTTGAAATTCTAAAGACGGTCTGTATTTTTTTTATTTCTAGTTTTTTTTTTGTTTTTTCAAAAAAACCCCATTAAAACAAAATGACAGTCATTGGAAATAATTTTTTTTATTTAAAATAAATTTTGAGGGGACTGGGGGCTCACCCCACCGACAGTGGTCGGCTGTGCAGTGCACAACCGCGCCACCATTGGTTGTGGCCAGCTCTGTCGCCCGCGTCCGCGCCAAGCGCTGACTGCAATCCCTCTGCCCGTACCTTCCCCCTCCGGTGGCGCTGCCTCCTGTGGCCACCCTGTGTAAACCGCCACCGCTAGCCATGAAAGTCGTGGCTGACCTCCTTAGTCCTAACCAACAAAAGAGTCCCGAGGTCACGTGGCTCAACCCTAGGGTTGGCGCATGAACCGAGGCAGTGCCCCTTTGGTCTTTTTGGCATTTAAAAATATATATATATAATAATAAATTGTTTTATTTTAATATTGTAAATTTTATAATATTTTAATATTATAATTGGAATAATATTTTAATATTACAAAATTGTTATTATATTTTAATATTATGATTTATTATAATAATTAAAATTCTTTTAATTATATAATATCATCATTTTTTTTGTTATAATATTAAGAGGCATTTAAATAAGGGTTATAATACTAATGTTTTATTAACATTTTAAAATGAGAATTTGCATTATATTATTACATTATTTAGATGGGAATGTTTTGTTTTAAAAAAAAGGGTTTTATTGAATATGGGAAACAATGTTGTTATTTAAACATGGGATTTTGTTTTTTATTTGAATTGTTGATATCCGGTTTAATGTTTCATGCTTTCAAATGCTAATGTGGAAATAAAATGATTTTAAAATGGCGTGTTTAATTTAGTATCTAATGGTTAGAGTACTGATTGTTAGTGAGGAAATGGGTTTAGTGAACCCAAAGTAGTTTTGATTCTTGCCTTGTTTTTCAGCTGTTCGTATGGCCATTCGGGAAATGTGGGTCTTAGCATTTGGCAAGTCTTCCAGTAGGGTTTTCAAGTTTGTGGGTTGTTGTATTGTGTAGTCAACCTTGATGGCCTTGGGTAGTGTGTTTAACCAGTTTGTTCCCTAGTTATCATGAACGAGAGTGTGTTGACTGTATGTCATGGTTGGGGATGTGATATCCTCATGTAGCACCTATGTACCCTTGGATTGTGGAGTTGTTCCACGTGTCACCTTAGAGGAGTGGCTTGTAATGAGGGCCGACACATGAAGTGGTGCCAGGATAACTTGTTGTAAGTTAGTTAATCTAGTGATAAATTAATTAACTGATTAGAGTATCACATAGTATCAAACACTTAATAAGATAATTATGCCTTGTTCATGAACACAAGGGCTTGTAAAGACTTGGGTTGAGACGAGAAGGCCTGGAATGGAAAGATCGTTATCTTGTCTCTACGAAAGATAATTGATTCCGCATTGGTTTACATGAGGGGCCGGAAGTCATTAGAGGTTACCAGGATAACCCGAGATGGGGGCCAGGACCTAGGAAGACTCGTGAGGATAACCCATGTAACATTGTGATGACACTTCTCCTAGGTCAACAGTATGTTCACATCAGTGATGTAGTTGATTATGTAATTTCTGGAAGCATTGTAACCTTGTGTTAGTGATGTCACTATATTTATTTCAGTATGGTTGTATTAGCCTATGTCTAGAGGTAGATGTTCTTGTTTAGAAATTCTTGTTACTATCTCCTAGCATGGGGGGTGGACCTTTGGGTTCCACTTGGTTGGGTGGAATGTGCACCTTCTTTGTTGGGTTTTGCTCCTTGTTCGTGTGGATGAGACTTCCAGTTGGAGAGCTCATGGTTTTTAGTTGTAGTTCTTGCTTGATTTCATTACAGTTGTTCTTATAAATTATTACCCCTCATTGTTATCGAGGTGGAATTTGTAATTGTAATTATGTTTATTGGACTTACCTCATTCGGGGAATGATTGTTGTAACCCTATTGTTTAATTATGGATTAATGCATTTGAAATTTATCTCTTGTGCTTGTTGTAAAATTATCTTACTTGGAATGTAAGTGTTATTTTTATTAATTATATAATCGACATGGGTTTTATTTATGTCTGTGTTGAGGTTCTATATAACCTCTATCTCGTAACCTTAGAGGTTGTTGGCATTAGTTAGTGAACCTACTTATTAATTGTACTTAAAAAAATAAAATAAAAAATTAGCATGTTTAAGTAGTTGTTGCAACCTCCTCTAGGGTTGCGTGGCAAGGCGTTACACATGGTATCAGAGCCTAGGTTTAAACACTGGGTACTTTGGGATTATGATGGAACCATTAAGCTTTTAGTTGTTTAAGTTTTGAGTTGTATATCTTTCCTAATACCTTGATGTGTCTGTGCAGGAATATGCCTCCCAGATGCAGAAGAGGTAGAGGGCGTGTTCGTGGCCGTATAGGCGGTCATGGTGAGAGTCAGCATAACTCTCCTCCCTTAATTCCTCTTATCCCAGATCAAGAGGAACAACAAGCATCTTAGAATGCACCGGGGGTTAGTAATTGTCAGCATGATCTAGTAGGGATCAAGGCTATGCGTAGATCGCTAGAGGAGGCTTTGGCACTCCTTGGACCAAGGCAGGTAGAGGTTTAGGTTAACCCTGTGGTGAGGGAAGCTCCACCCCAATCTAAGTCTCACATGAGCGACCTTCTTAGGGGGCACCCTCCATTATATGATGGATCTGGTATAGGTTTAGAGGCCGAGACTTGGCTCATAGACCTAGATAGGTGTTTTTCCATGCACCCATATGGTAGTAACGCTAGAGCTCGTTATGCAATTATGCAGCTGAGAGGGTTTGCATCCACTTGGTGGAGACTAGAGGAGCAGAAGCTCCATATTGACATCCATACATCATCTTGGGAGATCTTCTTAGAGAGATTCAGAGCTTGATTTTTATCTGAACATTGGCGTCAGCGTCGAGGCGACAAGTTCCATGCTTTGCATCAGATGGCATTATATGTTGAGCAGTATGAGCGAAATTTTTATGAGCTCAAACAGTATGCAGGGATTAGTGATGATGAGAGTATGTTGGTACACCATTTTTTCAAGGGCTTAAATGCCCGTCTCAGTGGTGGTGTGAGGGTTTTCGAACCCAAGACCATGGAAGTGGCAGTAGAGAAAGCACGCCTAGTTGAGGAGAATCTGAGTATGGCACTTGGAGGGCACATGAGTGTTCTAGTTGGTAGTAGCTCAGTGGCAAGATCAAGTGCTAGAGGAGGGCAGTCTCAGGGAGGTTTACCTCCTAGGTCTTAGCAGGGACCATCTCAGGGTGGTTAGTAGCAGCAACAACAATAGGTATCGCAGGGAAAACATAAAGGTTTCTAGTCGAGATAGGGAGACAGGAATTGGAGGCGTGTGAAATGCTTCAATGTCGATCAGCCAGCTCAGAGTTCGTAGTCTACTTTCAGGGGTAGTGTGCATCGGTCTAGTGCACCATCTGGGGGCAGAGGTTATGGCAGAGGTATAGAGTGTTTTGCATGTGGTCAGCAGGGTCACATGGCTAGAGGCTATCCTAAAAAGGGCGCATTTGGATTTTCACAGGGACCAGTGACATCTTAGCCGATAGTTGGTGATGCAAGTAGAGGGCATCAAATTTTTGCAATGGTTGATAACTGCCAGGTAGAGCATCAGGGCACTGTCATCGAGACATATGGTATGTTGATGGGTAACTCAGTTACCATCTTATTTGATTTAGGAGCATCAAACTCCTTCATTTCAACATCAGTCATGTCGCGATGTAGACTGGGTGTGGTAAGGAAAGTCGATAGGTGGCAGGTAGAAGTAGCTTCAGCTGTGAAAGTCACATTGCATTCCCTTGTGCCAGAGTGTAGATTGGAGATTGGACCTCTTCAGACTACGATGTACCTTCGAGTTATTCCTTTGGGTTCTTATGACATAGTCATAGGGATGGATTGGTTGGAGGCACATAGTGTGGTCTTGGATTGTCGATGCAAGTCAATTCGATGCAGTGAGGCATTTGGTAGAGAGGTAGAGATAGTGGGGGTCTAGAGACTAATTTCTTTGAGGGTCATCTCAGCTATGCAATTGAGAAGGTGTGTACATCAGGGTTTCCAGTTGTTTGGTATCACAGTGGATGAGTTGGATCTAGGTGGTGGAGAAGAGAAAGTCTCTCTTGATAGTCACCCCATCCTTCAGGAGTATTTTGATGTCTTCTGAGATGAGATTCTAGGGATGCCACCTCAGAGGTATATTGACTTCAAGATTGATTTTATACCTGGTTCACAACCCATTTCTCAAGCTCCCTATCGTATGACTACCCAGGAGCTAAAAGAGCTTCGTTTGTAGCTTGAGGATTTGTTAGAGAAGGGCTTCATTTTCCCTAGTGTTTCACCATGGGGAGCACCAGTCATCTTCATGAAGAAGAAAGATGGTTCACTTTGGTTATGTATTGATTACCAACAGTTGAACAAAGTGACCATCAGGAACCGATATCCACTTCCTAGGATTGGTGATCTTTTTGATCAGGTGAAGGGTGCCACCATCTTTTCGAAGATTGATCTTAAGTCAGGATAACATCAACTTTGGATCTTTGACTTTGATATTCATAAGACAGCATTTCGAATGCGGTATGGCCACTATGAGTTCACAGTAGTGCCATTCGGGTTGATGAATGTACCTTCTATGTTCATGAGTCTGATGAATGGTGTATTTTGTACATACCTAGATAGGTTTGTCCTTGTGTTCCTCGATGACATTCTGATATATTCTAGGACTATGGTAGAGCATGAGGAACATTTGCGACAGGTATTGTAGTGCTTACAGGATAATCGGTTGTTTGCTAACCTATCGAAGTGTAAGTTCTTTAAGTCTAAGGTTTAGTACCTTGGGCATGTCATCTTAGGGAAAGGCATTTTAGTGGATCCTACAAAGATCCAAGTGATCTCAGATTGGTTTATGCTCACGAATGTGGCAGCGATACATAGCTTTATGGGGCTAGTGGGCTATTAAAGACACTTTGTGAAGGGATTTTTGAGGATAGGTTATCCTATCACTACCCTTCAGAGAAAAGGGAAGATGTTTGAGTGGTCCAAGAAGTGCAAGCTAGCATTTCAAAACCTTAAGGAGATGTTGACTAGTGCCCTGATACTTGCTATACCAGATCTGACTGGGGACTTTGTAGTTTGTATAGATGCGTCCTTGGAGGGTCTTTATGTAGTGTTGATGTAGGAGGGTCGATTCATTGGATATGAGTCACAGAAACTCAAGGATCATGAGTTGAACTATCCCACCCATGATCTTGAATTAGCGGCAGTTGTGCATGCATTGACAAGATGGAGGCATTTCATTCTTCGCCATAGGTTTGAGCTGCATAGTGATCATAGGAGTCTTCAGTATATCTTCACGCAACCCAACCTTAATGCTAGGAAAAGGTGTTGGACAAAGTTCCTCTATGAGTATGACTTTGAGGTGAAGTACATCCAAGGGAAGGAGAATGTTGTAGCGGATGCACTCAGTAGACGTGTTGATGGTGTTTTCTACACAACAACAACTTAGACAAAATGTAATATCCTATCTCTCTTGAAAAGTAAATCTCTATGGAAAAGAGATAACCCCAAGGTCTCTAATGTCAGGTCTTGACAATGCAGTAAAACAACTCAATGATAAATGTGAAAATGCTGGTAATCACAATGGGACCTTACTACGAGCAACACTAGACTTTGAATCTTATCAAATATGCACACTAAAATGATACTTTCAATCTTGATTGGAACCCAGATAATAAAGAAACAACAAAAGATAAAGGTTTCAAAGATAATCTTAAAACTACTTTTAACCCTAAGATTGAAAATGCAAAAGATAAAGTGCTTAAAATGGACCAATCTCTCATAAACTACTTTTTGCTTGATCCAGATGAATCTGCAATTCCATAGAAATAGTGCAATCTTCTAAGGTGTTGAAAGATTTCCAAATCATAAACATTCATTCAGTCTATCCTATAGCAATTGAGTTTGAATAAACCTTCACAATTGAACTAAGCACAAATACAAGTCCAGGCTAACTTTGCAAAGCAGCTAACAATCAACTAACTGCAAAAAGTATGGGCTAGAGATCACTACAAACATTCCAAACATGAAACCCTAAGCATTATCAAAACATTTAACCATAAACATTAAGCAATTTGAAAGATAGAATAACAAGAACCATGCCAGATGAGATTCCAAAAGATAGATACCAAACACAATATCCCTCTTATATTAAATCATCCAAAAATAGCAGCAATTCTAGTTTTTTTGTTACAACATTTGCTTGGAAAATAAACACTAACTTGCTCTAATATCACTTAGCTACTCTCCTGATTTACCTATACTTCTATCTCTATTTTTTAATCTCCTGTCTCTTTTCAAATGAGGCAACATGCCCGCTTTTATAGAGAATCTACAAGATAGGTTGGCCCAAATTATGATTTACAATAAAAACATGACCTAGAAGAGGTTGGCCCAAAAGACATTCGAACTATATGAAATGTGCCATAGCACCAATTTCATCCAAAACTGCCAAGACATCAAAAGGTTGGCCCAATACATGTAAATTAATGGGAAGAAAAAATATCAATGTAACTCTATATAATCACTCCCCATCCTTGTCTTTAGCTTTATCTGATATTCTTACATGTTCTGCACCCTGCAGTAGTCTGGTAATGTACATAGTGAAGGCATCATTCGACCTCCGGTAGCTTCCACCAGTCAAATGAAACTGTGGATACACCTCATAGATAGCATCCTGCCCAAAAATACCCCTAGTGCTCAATCCCTTATATGGATGAAGTCTAGCCAATGAATACACTAGATAGGAGGTCATAGTGAAAGTCTTGGTCTACAAGACATTGCACAACTGATGGTGGATCATATTGCTAATAACTCCTGCCCAGTGATAGTCTATCCCCTGTTCCACTCTGGCAATCACATTGAACATCCATGTTTCAAAAACCCCTACACTCTTCAATCCTATCAACCTACTGAAAAGGGTAATGGAATTGTTATATTCCCTCTTAAACTTTAGCCTGAATAGTTGCTTGGGAAACTTAGAGAAATGAGATTTAGGCTTCTCTAACCAAGAGTTGATCACCTGTTGAGATTTAACAATGTTCTCCTCATAGTACTTCCTAGCAACCTCCAGGTCAAAGCCCACCACATGAGATCTATTAGGCATATCAAAGGTTGTAGCAATGGCCACAGGACTGAAACGGGCAAGAATCCTTCCCTGAGGACCTATTATCCTCTGTGTTCCACTATCATAATTTCTAGCACATTCCAATACCAACTCATAGCACTACACTGTAGAAGGGAAACCTGCCACATGAGCCAACTCGGATTCCACCAATCTTCTTGACAATAGAGGAAGGTTTGGTGCTGACATCTCAGCCTTGAAATCCTCATAGTCCCACATGCCTACATTCATGTGCATGATCTCTGACCAAATTGAAGTCAACTTACTCTCAGGAATTCTGCTCTTTATATCCAACTTAACCTTTTCTGCATCCGAGATGGCAGAAGCCTCTGCACCAAGGTTAGTTGCCTTTCCCTTGCCTCGACAAGCAACATTTTGTCCTGATCCTACCTGTGAACACATAAGAATAACCATAATTAGATCAATAAGAAGCAATAAGTGCAAAAGATCATTATCTCAAAATTCAGGATTTAGCTCCCCTCGTGGATTCTGCACTAGGAAGGATTTTCGGGAAAATCCGGACCAGGTGGATTCCAACGAACCAGACAAACAAAATCCCAAAACATCATTGAAATCACCAACTTAACTAAGGAAAAGAATTAAAAATACTTAGCATAAGCTCTTTAAGTTAATCAAATGTATTACCAAGAAACCCACAATCCATAACCATCCAATTCAACATTTCCCCAAAACACTTGGAAGAATCCATCGAAGATGGATTCTGGTGAAATCAACAATAGTTACAACTAACTCAGGAAAAATGAAGGGACACGGAGTGTTCGGGAAAATTCAGATGGAATGGATTTTGGAAAAATCTAGATATAACAGTATCAAAGCTCAGAATCGATAAAACGACCCTATCGCGGACTTCGAGAAAATTCAGATGGAATGAATTTTGGCGAAACCAAATGAAATCTGGTAGAAAGTGAAAAAAGAAGAGGAGATAGAAAATTCGGGGAAATCCGGGAGAAGCAGAATTCCTCGAAGGCCTCAAAAACCCGAACCTGTCTACATCTTCGGTACTTTCATCAAATCAATTCAAATCACTCTGGTTCTATGCCAGAACTCCAAAACCAACAAACCTAGGACCATGAGAAATAAAACGCAAACTATGGACACTTCTCACAGAATTTTGAAGAGGATTGGCCATGCCCTAGGTCAAAAACACAAATTTCCACCATGAAAGCACAGACGACTTGCTAGTACACCTAAATGGAAAGCATGAAACCACAGCAAGCCCACACCCAAATAAAATAGCAACACCAGACAAAGACACACATGCCTGATAAATAGAAGCGGACTGGTCCACCAAATGAAACCCCAAAATGCACAATGATGATGCACACCCAGAAAACTAGGAAACTTATGAAGGACTCCCCAAGCAAACAAAGAAAAGCCATTGAAATCAACAGAGAATAGGGCACATCTACATACCATGGAAATGTGAAGGTTGAAACTGGTTTTCTCGAGATACAACCGCTCAATGCAAACCGAATACAACCCACACGTAAGAAATGAAAACGCACAATCTAAATGGCCTCAAAAATCCAAATATCCAGCAAACACCAAGAACCTCAACACACAAGCCCAAATGATAGCAAATGCACAAACTCAAATGATCAATTACTCCTCAAAGAATTAATATATTAAAGCCAAAAGACCTCTACACAAACACCATTAATGCATTCAACAAGACAGCCGCGGCCACAAAAGACTTTTGGAGATTCGACACTACCATGGATTTCAGGGATTCGACGCTGCCATAGATTTCGGGGAAATCTGGGATGTGCAGACTTTCCCAAAAGTAGTGCAAAAGTAGCAATTTCAGACAATTCAAAGAAACCAGGAGAATCCGGCCCAGGCAGATTTTCTCGAAAATAGTGAAAAACCCGAGATAAAGCCAAAACTTTAGATTTTCAATACAGTTCAAAAGAATGCCACTTCAATTGGCAAAATGGTCGTTAAGGCACAAACCCAAGCAAGCAAAAAAACCCCCAAAAAGAAAGGGTCAAAACACCAAAAAATGAAAAAAGAGGGTCCCCACATTCAGTGGGGCGTGTGTGCAAAACTGCACAGCAAATGGCGACTCCACTAGGGAAATGTTCCAAAGCATTTCAAAGATAAACTAGAATCAAGAACCCAAAATCTCTGGTTTCAATCTTTCCATCAAGACTCCTCAAAGAAATAAAGTTTCAGAAACGACAAGTAAGAATACCTTTTCCTATATCAGGGTCCAAGTGTGTGTATTATGCATTAATCCTTATCCTGTAAGTGCAAGAAGAACCAAAGTAAATTTGACCAAGCTACATAGGATTCAAACTTCAAAAGAAACCTGGATAGAGCCTTGTTGCCAGTCAAGCGTCTATAGCCTCGCAAGGTTATCACTGGGACCCTCCTAAGCATAGCTCTACTACCAGTCAAGCATCTATAGCCCCGGTAGAGATATTAGGATACTCCTGATAAGGTGAAGGCACTCAAATTTTCAGAATTTTCTTCTTTTCTCTTTTTCTTATTTATAGATCTTTCTTGTTCACCTTTGTAAGTAATGAAACTCACGCTCAGGGATGAGAAACACAGTGGCACTGAAGCAGAATATAAGATTTTTCACCAGGCCAAACTACTCAAGAACCTCATGCAACTCCAAAAATTCTGTTATTATAATATGAGATATGAGACCCAAATATATTCCAAAGTGTATCTAAAACAAGCAATTCTAATTCTGAGCACAAAGAAGATCGGATAAAAGAATTCCACCACCTGATTCTGAAAAACTGATTAGAGTTTATAAAAGAAATCCTCAAAACAATACCAAATAGAATAGCCCCGGTGCACAAGCACGACAGCCCAAAGAAATTGGGAACCCGAAAGCAAAACAAAACGAAAAGCAAAGCAACTCAAAGAAAACCTAATCTACCAAAGCAAAGTAGAAACAAAGCAAACAAAAGTAGATCTACTCTAGCTATGTACAGGATGAACTGCAAGCAATTCAAAGTTGAAAATAATGCTTCAAATACTGCCCATTAACAAGCAATGAGATATCCTCACCAGTGAGGGTTTTCAAACGAAAAGCATTATCTCCCAAAATTTTTGAAATCTGGTAAGGACCAAGCCAAAGTTTATCAAATTTACCGTGCTCTCCCTTATGATCATGGGCTTTATCCCAATAAAGAACTAAGTCAAAAATTCTAAAGGCCTTTACCTTAGCTCTCCTATCAAACCACCTTTTTACTACACCCTGATGTTTAGCAAAGTTCTCTAGGGCTTCATCTCTTTTCTCTTCCAAATGCAATAGTTCAGCCAAATGGGCTTGGAGCTTATCTTCTTCGTTATAGTACTCATTAATGAATTGTAGGGTAGGGATTTTCAACTAAATAGGAAACACAGGTTCCAAACAATACACCAAGTGATAAGGGGAGGTTCCTATGGATGCCTTATGTCTAGTACGGTCAGGCCAGAGTGCAAATCGGAGCTGGGTATGCCAATCCTTAGGATTTTGTTCTAACAACCTACGGATAACTGTCAATAGGTTCTTGTTGGAAGACTCAGCTAGACCATTACTTTGGGGGTAATAATTGGATGAAAACTTAATAACAATCCCATGATCATATGCCCAATTGGAAAACTTCAATGATGCAAATGGAGGACCATTATCAGAAACCAAAGATAATGGACAACCAAAACGATTGATAATTCATGATTCAAGAAAATTGATTACCACATCCGAAGTACATTGTTTGCAAGCAAGTGCCTTTGTCCATCTAGTAAAATAATTAGTTATGGTAAGAATATACCTATGGCCTACAGAGGATGAAGGATTGATTGGACCTATAAATTCCATACCACTGAGCAAATGGTTTTACCTCAATGACCGGTTGGAGTGGAAGAGTTGCATGTTTTTCCTTACTTGTTATAGTCTGACATATGTGAAAAGTTCTCACATGTTGGTGTACATCCTTGAACAAAGTGGGCCAGTAATAACCTACCCTTAAGATTTGATGTGCAATGGATGATGCAGAACCATGGCCTATGCCATATTTCTCATGAAATTCAATCATTACTCTAGCAGCTTCATCCTTCCCTAAACACCTTAAGTAAACACCCTCATGATTTCTTTTATATAGTATAACTCCTTTCATCATAAAACTTCCACTCTTCAAGTGCAAGGCTCACCTCTGAACCGTGTTAAGATGATTAGGACACTGCTAATTCAATAGATAAAAAATAATTTCATCATACCAGTCCCTTGGAGACACTTCCCAAAGGTAATAATGTTGGGCTGTGAGATCAGGACTTATTTCAGCCATCGTCTTCATAAGTCCTTGTCCTCTTACAAATTTCATGGGCTGAATTTCTATATCATATTCCTGCAACATGGTTACCCACTTGCCCCTTCGTTCACCTAACTCATTTTGCATCAATAACAACTTTACTGCAGGATCAGGCACTATGGCAAAAACTTTATTCCTCAAGATATAATGCTTGAACTTCTTTACTACTCGGACCAAAGCGTAGGCTTGTTTCTCTACATTGTGGTATTTCAATTATGCATCTTTCAGAGGAGTACTCATGAAGGCTATAGGGTTTTCATCCCCTTTATCAGACTTTTGAGTTAACATTGTAGCACAAGAATGATCAGAAGCAAATGAATATATATAAAAAGGCTTAGTGTAATCTAGACTCACCAATACATAAGCTTCAGCAATAGCCCTTTTGATTTCTACAAATTCCTCCTTAGCTTCGGTGCTCCATTCTATCTTCGCTTCTTGCTTTAACATAGCATTCAATGGTTTGACTATCTCTGCAAATCCGGTGATAAATTTCCTAACAAAGTTAATCTTTCCAAAGAATGACTTCATCTCTTTCTTACTTGCAGGAGGTTGAATCTTCAAAATAGCTTGAATTCTTTTAGGGTCTATAGCAATACCCTGTTCTGAGATAATATGCCCTAATAGCTTGCCTTCCATGACTCCAAAAATGCACTTTCTTGGATTAAGTGAAATACCAAACTCTCTACATCTTTGAAACACCTTACATAAGTCTGTTATATGGTCACCTCATTTCTTAGAAAAAACGGTCGGATCATCCATATAGATAATGATGCACTTGCCAATTATATCTTTAAAAGAAATGTCCATGGCTCTCTGGAATGTAGCTCCAACATTGATTAACCTGAATGGCATCCTTCTGTAAGAAAAAGTTCCCCATTTGGTAGTAAAGGTAGTCTTGTGTCTATCCTCATATTGCACCATGACTTGGTTGTATCTAGAATACCCATCCAAAAAGGACATCATTTGTGATCCATTGATAATCTAAAGCACTTCATCTAATGAAGGAATTGGATAATTATCCTTTTCTGATGCTTTATTCAGATTCCTGAAATCCACACATAATCTAATTTCTCCATTCTTTTTCCTTACTGGAACCAAATTCGCCACCCAAGTAGAGTGTCTTATTGGAAATATAATATGTGTTGAAAGGAGTTTCTACACCTCCTTCTGAATAATGGGTTCTAACAGAGCATTGATTGGCCTTTGTCTCTGTCGGAAAGGTTTGACATCTAATCTTAGAGGAATAGTATGTGTGATGATCGAAGTATCATATGTTTTAAAATCTTCATAACTCCAAGCTATTACATCATGATATGTATGTAAGGTATCAATAATCCCTTTCCTTTCCTTCGGAGTACATACCTTGCCAATAAGAACATTCTTCAAGTCATCTGGTGTCCCCATATTGTATGTTTCACACTGGCTGCTAATGGACTCCCTTTTGGTCTGTTGTTCTTGATCCTTTATTTTATCCAAGTCAAAAATCTGTTCAAGTTGTACCATACCCCTTGGAATGGTATTAGTCTTTAGATTGAGGATTCCCCCAAAGTCAATTTCTACCTCATGAGGCTCTATCTCATCAATAATTTGGGAGGCAAATACATCACAACTTGTAATAAAATCTAAAATATGCTTGTTGTCTTCAAACACCTGAAAGTTGGTAACGTTGTCGGGTACTGAAGGGATTGGAGTGAGCTCAAATGAAAATTTCTTCAACCCTGAAAGCAACAAAGGTTGTAAGGTGCTGGCGGCTTGAGCCAAGGAATCAGCAACCTGATTTTTATTCCGAGGGATCAATTGGATATTAAAGGCATCAAACCCCTCAAAGAGATCCCACACTCCATGCATGTAGTTGGTCATTCTTCTATCATGACATGAATATTGTTTCCTTACTTGTTTGACCACCAATTCGGAGTCTCCGAATACTTACAATATTTTAACTTTCTTTCCTGATGCCATTAGTAAACCATGGATCAAAGCCTCATATTCGGCAATATTATTAGTGCATTGAAACTGGAGTCTGTGAGTAGCAAAGTAATTCTTTCCTTTGGGACTAATCAATTCAAATCCTACTCCAGCACCCTGCTTGGATTTAGATCCATCAAACCTTAGTGTCCAATAGCCATCAGGTTCATTCGACTTCAATTTACTTTGTTCTTTACTGGGAACAGAAAGTATTGAGCTTTTATCTTTATCACCATTTGATTCCTCCTATACATTGAGTCCAGTAGGTTGAACTGGGTTAATACATTTATGTATCTGTCTGACTGCAGTTTGACACAAGTCACATTCCAACTCAGAATGAGAGGCATCATGTACTCTACACCAACTTGGAATTAACAATTCTTCAAATGTCATGCTTATTTTTAATTGCACTTGATCTTCCATACACTTCTAGATGAACTCCTAAAAGTTATCCAACAAACCAAGTTGTCTGTCATCTTCCTCACTTATTTTATTCTCTGGCTCAATCAAAGTCTCAGGACCGCTGCTCTCCAGAAAGTGTTCATTTAAAGAGTCCTGGAACATAAAAACTTTTTCATCCTCTATTATTGATGCAACCAACACATAATTTCCCATGCTAACTTTAGACACCAATACCTCATTTGAGATATTTTGGTATTATGTGATCACATATTTCATCTTGGGTTCTCTTTTAATTCTATTCTGATTTGGAACTCCCTTCCATGGTAACCACATGTGAGAATGATCTATGGATGTTTATCCATTTAAAGCCTTAGTGAAATCCCTACCTAATATCAACCCATAAGTATCAGGGATGTCAGCAACTTGGATATTGATCACTTGCTGCACCCGGGGATCTGATGCAAGCTGCGTAGGAATAATGTTCAATTCTCCAACCACACTTACCTCCATTTTATCCAACTGAGTAACCATCTTTTGAGAAGCTATAGGAGTGATACCTAATGCTTTGCAAATAGAAAAAGGCATAACATTTGTAGAGGCTCCTGAATCTAGAAGACAATTATACAAATTCTTTCCGAAGATATGAACAGAAATTAGGAAAGGAAGAGTTTCCATCTTACCTTGAAATAAGTTCAGATGGGTATCAGCTTGTGCAACCTGACCTTTATCTTTATCTCCCCTCTTGTCCACAGGTGGGACTTGACTTCTAGGTGTGTGAGAATTAGAAGACCTGGTAGTAGCCTCACTCGTGGCTACCCCTTGTGATGTTGTATTTGAACTAAATGATCCCAAAACAACATTTCTAATAGCAGGAACTCTTAACAATTCAAAAGCAAAAAGACTTACCTTCACTTTCTTGAATTCCTCAATCACATATTCACCCAATTACTCCACATTATGTTGGCACCTGAGGATAAGATGGGTTATTACTAGCTTGTGGATCAGGTGGAGTACTAAAATTGTTTAGGGGGATAGAAGTGGTGAAAGGACCTCCAGCCTATAGACTCCTATTAGGCCCATTTCTTAAATCATACTTCTTTGCTAGCTGTTGAAACATCTGAACTTCTTCAACACCAACTTCTTCCTCATCTAAAGGGCCATTATCATTCTCATTTTCTTCATTAAACAATTGGGATATTTTATCTTCATTCAACACCTGCTCTGCCTCATCCTCTATGCTAGACATCTCTTTTGGTTCATTTTCCTCACTTTTTGGGAATGGAGCATGATTAAGTACTAGTACTGGAGAATCATAAAGATTTGAAGGTACGATTTCCTGTCCAGTAGAATTATTTTCCACTTCATACTGAAAGATAGAAGCTGTAGTCTGAAACTCAACACAGTCTAACTCAGAGTATTGACTTGTTTAATGGAGTCTGCACCATCCAGACAAAGCTACTTTTGCTAGGTATACACCATTTTGAGGTTTCTCTTGAGTAACAGGTTGATCTAGAGGAGTAGGAATCCCTCCATTGTAAGGCCCAATATTCCAAGATCTATTCTACCTAGGTTGTTGCCCCATGTCGAATCCTTGTCCACCTTGTTGGTTTCTATCAAAATTCTGAGCAAAACCTTGTCTTTTATCAAAATTTTGACCAGAACCTTGCCCTCTATCATAATTTTGATTCCTATCAAAGTATTGACCTCTTTCAAAATTTATGTTTTCCCTGCCATAGTTGGATTTATATTCTTCTGAGCAGCCTGAAGCTGGCTATTCTGATTTCTTAAATAAATTACCTCTGTATTCAACCTCTTCACTTGTTTAGAAAATTCATCCAACCTCTCCTTATCCAGATTGCTAGGTGGTGCCGAATTACCTCTCAAAGGATATCCAGGTATATTCCCAGAACCAACAACTTGATTCAAGACTTCTGAATTCTGCAAATATGAAGGGAAACCAGCTTGTTGTTGCTATAAGGTTTGATTGACTCTCTACTGGGGATAAGAAGTTGTAGGTTGAGCTTGATTTATAGGTGGACTTGGATGAGGAACCAGAGGTAGTGACGACATAGGATTCATTATTGGAGCATGACTAGTCAAGGCCTGATTAAGGGCTTGGATTTGTCCAAGATGAGCAATAGGTCCCAAAGATGGCAAAGGTCCTGATAAATGCTGCCTTAAGTCTATGTTGACTTTCAATGCCTCTGCATATGCAGTGAGCAAAGTATTTGGAGGATTAGTCCTTTGTTTCAAGAAGGTAGCTATAAGGCTATCCAGGGCCTCAAGATATATCTCTAAAGTAGTATTTTCATTTCCAGTATAAGGTGTCTAGAGTCTGGTATATGCTCGATGGAACCTATCATTGAATGATCCTATGGGCTCATTAATCTCCCTTTTTACCCCAATAAAATGCAAGTATAGCTCATTAGCATTTATGGGAATTTTGAAATTTTGTAGGAATGCAGCTTCCAACTCAATCCAGTTATGGATGGAAGCCGCAGACAAGTGATTATACCAATAAAAGGTTTCTTCTCCTAGAGAATAAGGGAACAGTCTACATGCAACATCCTCATGATTAATCCCTCTATCTCTTAGACAAGTCTAAAAAATCCTAATATGCTCTTCTGTAGTTCTGTTAGGATCATGAGTATGAAACTTAAAGCAAAAATGCTCAGGATTTTTGTGCATAACATTGTAATTATTGAAGATCAATGGGGATGGATTAGTAGCAAGAAAAGCCACTGGTGGAGGTAGGGGTGATAATGGCTGATTTATGATTGGTTGTGGTTGTGGAATGGGAATCCCCTTAGAATCAGATGAAGATGATGGAGATGATGGAAGTGGATGAGTTGATGATGATTCTTCCCCTCTTCTGGTCCTTCTTGACCTAGTAGGGGCTTGTAATTCTTGAAATTATTCCTCTCCTAGAGTGGATCTAGTTCTTCTTCTAAGTCTCTCAAGAGAGATGGCGTTTAAGAAATGCTTTAGCTTGCTTGTTTAAAGGCCCTCCTTCTTGTGCCAATCTATTGATGGTGTTTTCTGCATAGCAACAACTTAGATAGAATGTAATATCCTATCTCTCTTGAAAAGTAAATCTCTATGGAAAAGAGATAACCCCAAGGTCTCTAATGTTAGGTCTTGACAATGCAGTAAAACAACTAAGTGATAAATGTGAAAATGTTGGTAATCACAATGGGACCTTACTATGAGGAACAGTGGACTTTGAATCCTATCAAATATGGACACTAAAATAATACTTTCAATCTTCATTGGACCCTAGATAATAAAGAAACAACAAAAGATAAAGGTTTCAGAGATAATCTTAAAATTACTTTTAACCCTAAGATTGAAAATGCAAAAGATAAATTGCTTAAAATGGACCGATCTCTCATAAACTACTTTCTGCTTGACCTAGATGAATTTGCAATTCCACAGAAATAGTGCAATCTTCTAAGGTGTTGAAATATTTTCAAATCATAAATATTCATTCAATCAATCCTATAGCAATTGAGTTTGAATAAACCTTCACAATTGAACTAAGCACAAATACAAGTCCAGGCTAACTTTGGAAAGCAGCTAACAATCAACTAACTGCAAAAAGTATGGACTAGAGATCACTACAAATATTCCAAACATGAAACCCTAAGAATTATCAAATCATTTAACCATCAACATTAAGCAATTTGAAAGATAGAATAACAAGAACCATGCCAGATGAGATTCCAAAAGATAGATACCAAACACAATATCCCTCTTATATTAAATCATCCAAAAATAGCAGCAATTCCAATTTATCTGTTACAACATTTGCTTGGAAAATAAACCCTAAATTGCTCTAATATCACTTAGCTACTCTCTTGATCTACCTATCCTTCTATCTCTATTTTCTAATCTCCTGTCTCTTTTCAAATGAGGCAACATGCCTGCTTTTATAGAGAATCTACAAGATAGGTCAGCCTGAATTATGATTTACAATAAAAACATGACCTAGAAGAGGTCAGCCCAAAAGACAATTGAACTATACGAAATGTGCCATAGCACCAATTTCATCCAAAACCGCCAAGACATCAAAAGGTCGGCCCAATACATGTAAATTAATGGGAAGCACAAATATTAATCTAACTCGATATAATCACTCCCCATCCTTGTTTTTAGCTTTATCTGAGATTCTTACATGTGTTGCACCCTGCAGCAGTCTGGTAATGTACATAGTGAAGGCATCATTCGACCTCCGGTAGCTTCCACTAGTCAAATGCAGCTGTGGATACACCTCATAGATAGCATCCTACCCAAAAATACCCCTAGTGCTCAATCCCTTATATGGATGAAGTCTAGCCGACGAATGCACTAGATGGGAGGTCATAGTGAAAGTCTTGGTCTGCAAGACATTGCACAACTGATGGTGGATCATATTGGTAATAACTCCTATGCAGTGATAGTCTATCCCCTGTTCCACTCTGGCAATCACATTGAACATCCACGTTTCAAAAACCCTTGCACTCTTCAATCCTATCAACCTACTGAGAAGGGTAATGGCATTGTTATATTCCCTCTTGAACTTCAACCTAAATAGTTGCTTGGGAAACTTAGAGAAATGAGATTTAGGCTTGTCTAGCCAAGAGTTGATCACCTATTGAGATTTAACAATGTTCTCCTCATAGTACTTCCTGGCAACCTCCCGGTCGAAACCTGCCACATGAGATCTATCAGGCATGTCAAAGGTTGCAGCAATGGCCACAAGACTGAAACCAGCAAGAATCCTTCCCTGAGGACCTATTCTCCTCTGTGTTCCACTATCATAATTTCTAGCACATTCCAGTACCAACTCGTAGCACTGCACTGTAGAAGGGAAACCTACCACATGAGCCAACCCGGATTCCACCAGTCTTCTTAACAATAGAGGAAGGTTTGGTGTTGACATCTCAACCTTGAAATCCTTGTATTCCCACATGCCTACATTCATGTCTGTGATCCCTAACCAAATTGAAGTCAACTTACTCTCAAGAATTATGCTCTTTATATCCAACTTAACCTTTTCTGGATCCGAGATGGCAAAAGCCTCTACACCAAGGTCAGTTGCCTTTCCCTTGCCTCAACCAGCAACATTTTGTCCTAATCCTGCCTGTGAACACATAATAATAACCATAATTAGATCAATAAGAAGCAACAAGTTCAAAAGATCATTATCTCAAAATTCAGGATTTAGCTCCCCTCGCGGATTCTGCACTGGGAAGGATTTTCCGAAAAATCTGGACTAGGCAGATTCTAGCAAACCAGACAAACAAAATCCCAAAACATCATTTAAATCACCAACTTAACCAAGGAAAAGCATTAAGAATACTTAGCATAAGCTCTTTAAGTTAATCAAATGTATTACCAAGAAAGCCACAATCCATAACCATCAAATTCATCATTTCCCCAAAACACCTGGAAGAATCCATCGGAGATGGATTCTATCGAAATCAACAATAGTTACAACTAACTCAAGGAAAATGAAAGGACACAGACTATTCGAGAAAATCCGGATGGAATGGATTTTGGCGAAATCCAGATATAACAGTATCAAAACTCAAAATCAGTAAAATGAGCCGACCACGGACTTTGGGAAAATCCGGATGGAAAGGATTTTGGCGAAACCAAATGAAATCCAACAGAAAGTGAAAAAAGAAGAGGAGATAGAAAATTTGGGGAAATCCGGGGGAAGCGGAATTTTGTGAAGACCTCAAAAACCCGAACCTATCTACATCTTCAGTACTTTCATCAAATCAATTCAAATCACTTCGGATCTATGCCAGAACTCTGAAACCAACAAACCTGGGACCATGAGAAATAAAACGTGAACTAAGGACACTTCTCACAGAATTTTGAAGAGGATTGGCCATGCCCTAGGTTGAAAACCCAAATGTTTGCCATGAAAGTACAAATGACTTGCTAGTACACCTAAATGGAAAGCATGAAACCACAACAAGCCCATGCCCAAATAAAAAAGAAACACTAGACAAAGACGCCCACGCCTGATAAATAGAAGCGGACTGGTGCACCAAATGAAACCCCAAAATGCACAATGATGACGCACACCCAGAAAACCAGGAAACCTACGAAGGACTCCCCAAGAAAATAAAGAAAATCCATTGAAATAAACAGAGAATAGGGCACATCTACATACCATGGAAATGTGAAGGTTGAAACTGGTGGAGTTGAGGTACAACCGCTCAATGCAAACTGAGTACAGCCCACGCACAGGAAATGCAAATGCACAATCCAAATGGCCTCGAAAATCTGAATATCCAGCAAACACCAAGAACCTCAACACACAAGCCCAAATGATAGAAAATGTACAAACTCAAATGATCAATTACTCCTACGGAATGAATATATCAAAGCCAAAAGACCTTCGGACAAACGCCATTAATGCATTCGAGAAGATAGCCACGACTACAAAAGACTTTCGGGGATTCGACACTACCACAGATTTCAGGGATTTGACATTGGCACGGATTTTGGGGAAATCTAGGATGTGCGGACTTTCCTGAAAGTAGTGCAAAAGTAGCAATTTTAGACAATTCGAAGGAACCGGGAGAATTCGACCCAAGCGAATTTTCTCGAAAATAGTGAAAAACCCGAGATAAAGCCAAAACTTCAGATTTTCAATACAGTTCAAAAGAATGCCACTTCAATTGGAAAAATGGTCGTTAAGGCACAAACCCAAGCAAGCAAAAAAACCCCCAAAAAGAAAGGGTCAAAACACCAAAAAGAAAAAAAAGAGGATCCCCACATTCAGTGGGGCGTGTGTGCAAAACTGCACAACAAGATGGAGACATGAGATATTTGAGTTGACTCTAGTTGTGGATTTATGGAGTCAGATTCTTTTTTCCCTTCTAGCAGATAGTTGGTACCAAGAGGTCAGGACAGTGATAGAGGCAGGTAGACCTCTTGAGGGCAGACATTCAGGATATTCTTTGGATTTAGACGAGTTATTGAGACACACGGGACACATATGCGTTCCTCCTTCAAATGGTCTTCACACCTTGGTTATGACTGAGGCACATCGTGCACCTTATTAAGCCCATCCTGGGGTGAAGAAGATGCATGTAGATTTGCATCAATTGTACTTTTGGCCAGGGATGAAGAAAGATATCACAGATTTTGTGTTACGATTTCTAGAGTGTTAGCGAGTTAGGGTTGAACACTAGCATCCAGCAGGGCTCCTACAATTGCATTTAGTACCAGAGGGGAAGTGGGATATAATCTCATTGCATTTCATTGTTGGTTTACCCAACTCTTCGAGATGGCATGATGTGATAATGGTGACAGTTGATAGGTTGACAAAGGTGGGACACTTCTCACCTATGCGCTCATCCTACACCGCATCGTCCATAGCTAGAGTGTTCATGGAGGACATAGTGAGGTTACATGGTATTCCGCGTCGGATTATCTCTGATAGGGATCCGGTGTTTACCTCAGCTCTTTGGACATCATTGTAGCATGCGACGGGGACACAATTGAACTTCAATTCAACTTATCACCCAAAGACAGATGGACAGATCGAGAGGGTTAATCAGATCCTTGAGGATACGTTATGTATGTATGTGATGGACTAGCAGACACGATGGGAGGATTACCTCTATTTGGTAGAGTTCACCTATAATAATGGTTTCCAAAGTTCCATTGGTATTCCTCCATTCCAGGCATTGTATGGGAGGCCATGTCGTACCCCCTTGAGTTGGGATTGATTGGAGGACAGGATAGTGTTGGGTCTTGAGATGTTGCAGGATATGGAGCAATAGGTGGATAGGATTAGAGAGCACTTGGTGGAGGTGCAGTATAGGCAGAAGAAGTATGCGGATGCGCATAGAGTGGATCGTCAGTTTTTCGTAGGCAATAGAGTTTTCTTGCGGGTGCATCTGTGAAAGAGTCCCATCCATTATGGAAAAGGCTCTAAGTTGGTGCCTCGCTTTGTCGGACCTTTTGAGATACTCGAGAAGATTGGTCCTGTTTCTTGTCGTCTTGCTTTACCACCCAGTCTCTCACACATTCATGATGTGTTTCATGTTTCAGTTCTTCGGCTGTACCATCCAGACATTTCCCATGTCCTTAATTGGAATGCATTGCAAGTAGAGGATGGGCAGCTAGCTTTGGAGCCTATGGCTATTGTGGAGTGCAAAAGGCTTGCCCTTCGAGGGCGAGATATTGATCAGGTTAGGATCCAGTGGGATTCTAGGTATGACACATCATCCACATGGGAAGATGCGGCTAGAATGAGGGAAATTTATCCCTATTTGTTCATAGGCTTCCAGGAGTAAGCCTGACCCTAGGGGGAGGATGTAATACCCCTCCATTTTTCTCTGATTGTGTGAACTATGTTGTTTCCACATTTATGCTTTAGTATGGTGTTGTACATTGACTTTGTACTTGGTTATAGTTGATCACATTTTATCGTGATGTATCTTGATGTGATGATACTATATTTTGATGTGATTACTATGGCATGTTTGGAATTAGCATAAGTGGATATTTAAATTTATGATGTTTCATGCTTTCGATTATGTTGCTATGCTAGATGCGTCAATTAGTACTACTTTATTGGTGAAGAGGACGGTATCACATCACTCGCTTGTGAGTGCCCTACGATTTCATGATTTCCTCTTCATGGTGTGCCTTATTTATGACATATTATTGCATGTGGATATATTCTTTGTTCGCAGGTTGACAGGTACAAGACATCAACTCCACCTGGTTTCACAGGTTCGAGCCTATATAAGGCCCAACGACATTCGATTGGGAGATAGTATCTAGGATTTATGTGCCAAGTCGTCACCTTGGTCATAGTGTATCATCGGTCCTAGTGTCGTCCAGTTGTTCTATTTTGTTCAATTTCCCTTGTTTCAATTTATTTAGGAAGTTAGAATAATTTTAGAAATGTGATTTAAATTAGTGAGTAATTTAATTTAATTAATAAATAATTTAATGTTGTAGCAGATTTATTTTATTAATTGATTAATTTATTTGTGTTGAAATGAATTACATTATTCATTTTGGAAATGCATGCATATTTGAGTTGGAATTAAAAATTAAGAAAATGATTAAAAATTCAATTTGGAAATTTGAAAATTCAAAAATTTGAAAAATGAGATATTTCCTATTTTGTTTTATGGAATTGATGAGGGTGGTTGTAGGATTTTTGGAAAAAAATTGCATTATTATGAATTTTCTTCACAAGTCTTGTTAATGGAGTTTTTGGAGAAAATTTGAAAAGAGAAGAGGAAGAATTGTTCAACTTTGTGGATTTGGATAAAAAGCTCAAAGAATTTGTGGAGCTTAAAAGGGATTCAAGGCACCATTAGAATCTTCACCATACTTCAAAAAAATCAGGTTCTCATCTTGTATTTAGTAAATGTTTTTGAATTCAATAGCATTTGTGTGGATGGAAAAACTTGTGGAAACCTTGCTTTCATGATTTGCGAAAGATTGCTCAAAGTTGGAAATGAATTCTTGGTTGCAAAGTATTATTTCAATTTTATTTTGTATTCAATTTGTTCTTCAATCTGGTTGAAGTTTCAATTTTGGATGAATGAAAATGTGTATATATGTATAGTCATATATATATATTTATATCTTTATATGCTTGTGTTTTAATTTTTATATATATTTCTCTTAATAAAGTAATGCTGGCAATTTTTTTTTAGAAATTTCGAAATTCTAAATAGGGCCTGTATTTTTTCATTTTTTTCTGGTTTTTTCAAAAAAACCCCATTAAAAAAAATGACTGTCATTGGAAATATTTTTTTTTATTTAAAATAAATTTTGAGGGGGCTGGGGGCTCACCCCACCACCGCCCCCATGGGAGCGGCGTGGGGAGCCGCGCCAGCTTCCCCCGCGGGCACGTGGATTGCACACCCGTGACCACCATCAATGGTGGTCAGTTGTGCAATGCACAACCATGCCACCATTGGTGGTGGCTGGCTCCGCTACTCGCGTCCAAGCCAAGTGTGGATTGCAATCCCTCCACCCGTGCCTTCCCCCTTTGGCAGTGCCGCCTCTTGCGACCGCCCTGTGTAAACCGCCACTGCTGGCCATGAAAGCGGCGACCGACCTCCTCAGCCCTAACCAATGCATGAGTCCCAAGGTCACGCGGCTCAACCCTAGGGTTGGCACATGAACCAAGGTAGTGCCCTTTGGTCTTTTTAGCATTTAAATATATATATATATATATAATAATAAATTGTTTTATTTTAATATTGTAAATTTTATAATATTTTAATATTATGATTTATTATAATAATTAAAATGCTTTTAATTATATAATATCATGATTTTTTTTGTTATAATATTAAGAGGCATTTAAATAAGGGTTATAATACTAATGTTTTATTAACATTTTAAAATGAGAATTTGCATTATATTATTACATTATTTAGATGGGAATGTTTTGTTTTAAAACAAAGGGTTTTATTGAATAGGGGAAACAATGTTGTTATTTAAACATGGGATTTTGTTTTTTATTTGAATTGTTGATGTTTGGGTTATTGTTTCATGCTTTCAAATGCTAATGTGGAAATAAAATGATTTTAAAATTGCATGTTTAATTCAGTATCTAATGGTTAGAGTACGGCTTGTTAGTGAGGAAATGGGTTTAGTGAACCCAAAGTAGATTTGATTCTTGCCTTGTTTTTGAGCTGCTTGTATGGCCATTCGGGAAATGTGAGTCTTAGCATTTGGCAAGTCTTCTAATAGGGTTTTCAAGTGTATGGGTTGTCATACTATGTAGTCAACCTTGATGGCCTTGGGTAGTGCGTTTAACCAGTTTGCTCCCCGATTATCATGAACGAGAGTGTGTTGACTGTATGTCATGGTTGGGGATGTGATATCCTCGTGTAGCACCTGTGTACCCTTGGATTGTGAAGTTGTTCCACGTGTTGTCTTAGAGGAGTGGCTTGTAACAAGGGCCGACACACGAAGTGGTTCCAGGATAACTCGTTGTAAGTTAGTTAATCCAGTGATAAATTAATTAATTGATTAGAGTATCATGTAGTATCAAATACTTAATAAGATAATCATGCCTCTCTCATGAACACAAGGGCTTGTAAAGACTTGGGTTGAGACAAGAAGGCCTGGAATGGAAAGATCGTTAACTTGTCTCTATGAAAGATAACTGATTCTGCATTGGTTTACATGAGGGGCCAGAAGTCATTAGAGGTTACCAGGATAACCCTAGATGGGGGTTGGGGCCTAGGAAGACTCACCAGGATAACCCATGTAACATTGTGATGACACTTCCCCTAGGTCGACAGTATGTTCGCATCAGTGATGCAGTTGATTATGTAATTTTTGGAAGCATTGTTACCTTGTGTTAGTGATGTCACTATATTTATTTCAGTACGGTTGTGTTAGCCTATGTCTAGAGGTAGATGTTCTTGGATAGAAATTCTTGTTACTATCTCCTAGCACGGGGGGTGGACCTTTGGGTTCCACTTGGTTGGGTGGAACGTGCACCTTCTCCATTGGGTTTTGCTCCTTGTTCGTGTGGATGAGACTTTTAGTTGGAGAGCTCATGGATTTCAATTGCAGTTCTTGCTTGATTTCATTAAAGTTGTTCTTATAAATTATTACCCCTCATTGTTATCGAGGTGGAATTTTTAATTGTAATTATGTTTATTGGACTTACCTCATTCAAGGAATGAGTGTTGTAACCCTATTGTTTAATTATGGATTAATGCATTTGAAAGTTATCTATTATGCTTGTTGTAAAATTATCTTACTTGGAATGTAAGTGTTATTTTTATTAATTATATAATCGACATGGGTTTTATTTATGTATGTGTTGAGGTTCTCTATAACCTCTGTCTCGTAACCTTAGAGGTTGTTGGCATTAGTTAGTGAACCTACTTATTAATTGTACTTAAAAAAAAAATAGCCTGTTTAAGTAGTTGTTACAACTTCCTCTAGGGTTGCATGGCGGGGTGTTACATTATGTTAGTCAACATAAGTCATACACTATCAATACACACACACAACAGTCAAAACACCAAGACAAGTCACGTATCAACAATCCAAACATGTCAACAATTCCATCAAGTCAAATCAAACAGATTACCAAGACAATCAACTTAGGTCTTATACAAGATGTTTCCTTCTTGACACAGACATTATCAATCATCATAGCCTTATGCAGCTTGTTGCGTCAACGACATCAGACTCAACGTCTTATATGGTACGTGTCTTTCTGAAACCAGGCTTCATCATGCCTTACACAGATAGTCAAAAAATTGAAACCAGACTCAATGTCTTATATGGTATATGTTATCCCTAACATCAGGCTTTATCAAACAATCATCTTATCAAACAAACAACAATAGATCAAATTTTGGAAAATATTTTTATTGGCTTCTTAACTTTATGGCTTATTTGGTCTTATCTTTTTATTATGGCTTTGTCTTTGAGTCTCATTACTAGCTTTCTCGAGGATGTCCCATGAAGGATTTAGAGGAGCAATAATGGATCCTGACTGTGTTTTTTTCTTTGATTGTTTTATGTGGTTTGTCTTTACAAAAAGACTACGGAAATTTGGCCCTTAATATGAGTCTGGACACTCCTTCTCTATGATTGTTTGTTTTAGCAAGTGGATGACTTTGTAGACCTTGGTCTATCTCATATCATGGTTTGTATTATCCATTTGTGTCATGTCCCTCCCAATGATGATTTAATGCAAGGCTTAGTTTGTATTTGGAAAAATATTAAAGATTATACATTCTTCTAATAACCATTTTTCAATACTAACATTTCAAATAATCCGCGCTAACATTTCTTCTATCCTACATAATGACGAAGTCCTGTGACACACAAAAAAATTAGGTAGTCTGTATATGCATACATTTTACAACCATTATGTAGACATTGTCATATGTCTATATATAGTACACCATACATTTATGCTGCATTTAAAAACAATACATAAATATGAAAATCAATTGCATCTAGATAATCATGACATACATGCATTTACCAATCACAAAATTGTGTAAATTATACATACATCCATATGGCATTGTACATAATAAAATCATGTGCATCTCATTATCATAAACATAGAATACATTCATCGCATTTGTCAATACTGTGCATCCATCATCATATAAGATAAACAAATCATCACATAGATTAAACACATCATCATATATACCTATCAACATAGGAAATCAAACATCATAATCCATATCATGTACATACATCATGTAGAAAACTACATAATCATATAGAACAACAACATAATCATATAGAACAACTGTAAATCATATAATCGCCACCAAAAATGGTATATATATATATATATATCACTCAAAATAATATGTGTCACATAACAATGTCAGAGTGTATCAATCTAAAAGGAGCTCATAGGCTCTATGATCATAATGCAATGTCTACAAAGAAGAACATGTCACTGAGAACGCTACCACTACTCCCATGTGGAGTTTGAGGCAGTGACTGTCGATGATGCACTCTCTACATAGAAGGAGGTCTGCCATATGGTCCTGTCCTAGGTGGTCCCACCACATCATCAATACTTTGTATACGGCTATGGGACCTACTCCAAGAACTGCCACTGTGTACCTATGAATAACTGAGAGCTCGTATCTCAGGTGGTACCTCTTCCTCATAAAGATCTTTGTAGTACCTCTCCCACTCACTAGCTCTGACTAACTCCCAAGCAAAGGCTGCAATTAGTCCAATACATAAGGCCCTCAGCTCAATGAATCTTCCCTTTATCTTCTATTGACTGGAAATTGCTTGTTCCTTGTCTAGATATGCATTGTCTCTCTCCATCTACATCACATCATGCTCTACGGTAACTACCCTCACCATATCCTCAAAGACCTCTACTCGGGCTTACAACTCTGTAACACTATCCTTGGGAGCCTCCTCATCTTGTCATGGTCTCTCTCCCACCTCAGCATCCCAATCATCCACAATCCTATCCTAGAGCTCCCTCTCCTACTCCCCCATCACCTCCTCCTCCTCCTCCTCATCACCATAATCTGCCAGTATACCAAGGACATCAATCTCCATCTCCTCCTCACTAGCCTCCTCCTCTAAATTCTCCTCCCCTGCTGCCTCCTCAGCTACATGCTCAACCCCAATCTATGCCTCCCCTCCTCCACCAAGATCTAACATGGGTATATCCTCTCCCTCGCCCTCCTCCTCATGGATGGGTGAAAATCCATGTCCTCGACCACCTCTCCTCTCCCTCGCCCTTCTCCTCACAGATGGGTGACAATCCACATCCTCGACCACCTCTCCTCCCCCATCAACCTCATCGACCACCTCTCCCACCTCCTCCTCTATCACCAACCATACCACCATGTCGTCCTCTAGGTACTATACCCCGCCTCTCAACAAGAGCTGGCTGATCTAGATTTGTGTAAGGTATAGGCCTATGCACTGCCCACCATGCATCATATGCTACCGTAGTGCCTAGATCTACTACCCCACACATCCATCCCCACTACATAGGTTGTAAGGCCTGAATATCTACCTTTGTTGTAGCCACTAGATCATTGTTCCCCATAATGGAACCTCTCTCGAAGACCGAGCAAACTTAGCTCACCCTCAAGGCTCATCCTAAACCTCCCCAAACTGTCTCAATACACGGTCAGGAAGGTGCCTCTCAATAATGTTGACACTTGAAATGGTCCTGCCAATCAAATACTGAGTCTGTCAACAAAATGACAAATGTCTATCCTCATCCTGCCATCGGGCATAATCCATATATGGTCTCTAAATAAATTGCACAATTGTATCTAAGGCATGTCTCTAATAACCAATGTCACCAACATGACTCTGGGTAATGTTCCTCACATAACGAAAAACATATGGCAATCTAGCATCAAGATTAGAGGTCACTGGTAGATGGAACATGACAATGTGTTCCCATGCCCATATCATAAGCAAGGTGGTACCACAACTCATCGAATGTGCGTCCCTATATGCAATATCATGTAAATGGAAATATAACATGGCTAGTAAATAGGGCCCCCATGCATATACTACCTCATGCTCTAACATCCCCACCAACATCTCCCCCCACCCAACAAGAAAACCATGACCTTGATGGCTAGGAAGAACAATACCAACAATCAATGTACATAACATACAATCAATCCTCTCATATCTCTTAGCCAAAACATGTCATCTAATCTCATAATGCTCAATGCCAAGCCATCTAATATCATCATAAACATAAAATTTATTAATCTCACTATATCCTCTCTGAGTATCATATAACACCCTCTCACCCCTAATGGGAAATATTAAAATCCTATAGACGTCCTCTAAAGTAACTATTGCCTCTCTAGTAGGGAAATGAAAAGAGGTCTCAGAATGCCACCTCTCACAGAGAGAAGTCAACATACCTTTGTTTTCCCATATAGTGGGCATGGTGCAAACATGATGCAACCCTAATCTCCAAATCAACCATGTCTCAACACTCTATAATTGATCTCGTAGCTTGTAAGTAGCTGAGCTCAACTCCCGGGTGTATATTGGATCTAATATAACCTGCGAATACATCAAAATACTTTGTGTCAGAATATAGAGCATCCATTTTTGCTTCACAAATTTTTTCAAAAGTTTGGCATTCAAATGTGTCATTTCAATATCAAATGTGGTGCACAATCTCAAATTCATCATTACAATTTTCATATGCATCATAGAAACTCAAATGCGTCATATAAACATGCATATGAGTTGCTCTACTTCAAATGCGTCACACAACCAATCATGCATATGCATTATTTCTTTGCAAATGCGGTGCATTAAAATAGATGTGTTGCACTAACCTACATGCGACATTGTGAATAACAAATGTGATGCAATAATACACATCTGGTGTAGGCATTTTCAAATGTGTTGATTGCTTAAATGATCTAAAATGACCTAGATGTCTTTGCACATATGTTTCGTTCTACGAGCACATGCGTCGTGTGCGAATGCATATGCATTGATTCTAAAGCAACGCATATGAAAATAAAATTTTAAATGTCTAAAAAAATGTGAAATTCAAAATTTCAAAAGGTGGTTCAGGGGTACATACCGGGGGTCCTGCGTCGACAAGGCATCTAAAGGTTTGAATGTTGTATATGTGATGCTCTATGTATGGTACTAGAGACATCTTCCCTATGAGCTCAGAGCTAAAATCAAGGTATTAGAATTGTCTAAGGTGCAAATGAATTGAGTTTTCACCCCAAATCCTATTTATACCTAGGGTTTTAGAGGGTTTTTCTCCAACCTTCTGTATTAGATGCATAATTTTCCAACTTCCAACATCCATTTCACTTATCAAATCACTTTGAAATCAATTTATTTCACCACCATTGAACTTTTGACTATCAAATTACCTAATCGGGACAATTTCCAAAATTTTCAGAAAAAATTCAAAAATTGTCATTTTCCCGAGGGGGCATACCCTAACCTATTTCACACCGGGGCATATTTTAAATAATTTTCTTTGGCACAAAATTCGAAACAAAATTGTATCAAAGAGGGGAAAACTATAGACACTCAAAATTGGTCTAGGCCTGTGACACCATTTTCGACATATTTCTAATGTTCATGGTCATGATTAAATAATGTTATTTATTTAATTACTTTCTAAGTCATCCATCCTCTATTAATTAAATAAATTTAATTATTGAATTAATTCATTATGATGGTTATTCTTTCTAGATTAATTAATGTCACTAATTAATTAATCCCCTTTCTAAATTAAATAATTCATTATTTAATTTATCCTTTATCACATTTTTGACTATAATTAAATATTCATTTCGAATTATTTAATTATTCTTTAACCTTTTCGAAAGTCAATTAAATAAATCTTCATTTATTTTATTTAATCCTCGAATTTCTAATGTTGAATTAAATAATTATTTAACTCATAAAAATAATTATTCCTCGAATATTCCTCTGTGATTAGATAATCTCTTAGTTATCTAATTATTCATTAGTCAGTTATCTCCTGATTTATTCCTGACAAATAGACCTTCTGTCTTAATCAGTCGGTCTTATTCTTCTGCATGCAGATTATTATTAATTAAATAACTTTATTTAATTAGATAGTTCATTCGTGTGTTTGAACACAATGTTTATGCTTTATCTTTCACATGCAATTCTTATTCTTCCAAATTTTGAATAGTCTCAACATCAGATTAAATTATTATTTAATTTAATCTCTATCATGCAAGATTTTTCACTCGTGTTATTACTGACAGTAATCTCCATTGGATGGAATTCATTAATCTCAATCGTTGATCTCTCTTTCGAATCTGAGTAAATCGTTCAAAAACCAATTTTCTATAAATTGACCTGACATTGTCATTATTCCTCCTCCCAAAATCTTTATACTTTGAGGAAGTGAATTCAATAATCTTCGATATTTTGCTAAATCAATAATCAATAGGCCATATTTTCATACTTAAGAAATCTGAGGGCAGTTATATTACATTGGGAAAATGGAGAAGTGCAATCGAGGTCATTCAAAGATTTATACAAATATTCGATGAGATCGTTCTTTCTTGTATTTATGCTTTCATAGTTTTTCCTTGTTCTTTGTTGTTGGTGTAGGATTAGATCAATATTGATTTTATTAGATTAATCTTGTTTGCATTTTTATTCCAACATTACATAAAGCATACAAAATACTAAAAAGTTAAAATTTCTCTAGGTTATTCTCCACACATGCCCCAAAGAATTAATTAAATCAAATCAAACCACTTTATACTTCACCAAATTTCTTCACAACTACATATAAAATGGTGCAAGCTTTTAAAGAGAGGAGTTTTAGTTTGGACATCGAGTAGGTTTTGCATGCACCCTTAAACTGTGCAACATATAGTCTTGCTTGAATGAACTAACAAAACCAGCTACAAAAGATTCATGAGATATGTAGCTATCAAATTGGCTTTGATATTAATCAATGTCTACGTGCATACAACTTTTTAGACCAAAATGATTCAGAAAATAGGAAAAAAGTACAAAACTTAGAGAAGTTTTGGCTCTTGCAACATCCATAAATTATGAACTTAAAATGAAAATGAAGCAGTAAATGACCTTTTATAGGAATAGGGCCCCAAGAGTTCAAACTTAAAGTTTATCCAGAGAATCATAAATAGCAAATAAAAAATTAGCACATGGCATATGCCAATTATCATTAGAATATTCCAGATGAAGTCAAAGGTTTGACTTCATTAGCAGCAACACTCTTCACTTCTTACTCCAGTATGTAATACTCCACATAAACCAAGGCTATCGACATCCTTCCAAATACCAGACAAAGAGCATCCATCGAGACCAGGAACAACCTACAAAACTATAAAATAAATATCACTGCAACACCTCTGGTATCCAATATCTTTCATCATTTAGGGCTTGGTTTCAAGATCTTTTCTTTGTCTCTCTTCAATTGATATTCTCGGAAAGTGCTCAATGTTTGATGCATATGTTCTCTTGAAATATCTTGTATATCCCTCCAAGTTAATTTGAGCCTAGTGTATTCTTCTGATACCCAAAGTATAATATTGTTTCTCTACACTTTATCTATTTCATATTTATTTATAGTGTTCCTACACTGTATGATCTCATCAATGAGCTCACGAGTTAATAACTGAATAGGGTCTCTATTTATTCTTTTGATCCATTCTTTGAAATAATTAGCTTCTTTATCCTCTTGTCCTAATTTTTGGGGATCACAACTTTGACATGCTAACAATTCAATAAAATCTTGATACTTATCAAGAAGCTTTTTAATTTCCATGGTGAATTTTTCAAATCCTTCAATACATTGTATCAACATATCACCTTCCCACTTCAATTGTTTCTTCCATTTTTTTGGAAATAGAGCTTCTTTCTTTAAAATTGCATTTCCTTGTATTAAACCTTGGGCATCTGTTTGTATGGGAATTTCAATATTTTTCTTTTCAATACCAATTTGTTCCTGACAAACCCTGCATTCACTTTCAAATATTTTGGATTTTTCAGACCAACGGTATTCTTCCTTATATTTTCCTATGACATCTGTGATGAATTCTTCCCCCTGTTTTACCCAATACTCAATCCATTCTTCAAATACATTCATTTTATGACGGACCGCTGCAATCACATCCACCTATTCTTGTGACATTAGTACTAGATGTTGGAGAAATTTAGTCTGTGCTTAACCAGATAGGGTTAGTGATTTTATAAAATGTGTGATTGGTAGCAACCCGTTCTTTCAATTCTCCTTTCTTATTTTTATATTTCTATACCCTGACAATAGTGGCATCTAAGTTCACCTTTATTTCATCCAACTCCTGCTTCCAAGATGAGTGTCCAAGATTAATAATTGTTATCTTATACTCCTTAGGCATTATTTCATGTATGTTTTTATCAGCTATTGAAGTAGCTATATGGATGGTTATTTCACCGTCTACATTTCTCTATATGGCATGTTTTTCTTTAGCTTTGCACCTAGGCTTAGGATCATCTATTTCCTGTATAAAACTATTAAGGTCCAGAGGCAATATTTCTACTTCCATAGGGAAGCCAACTCCTTGATCAACCAATCAGGTGTATCTTTATTTAGCTCTACCTCTGTAGCATTCCTTTGTTCCTGATTTTCATTGGATTCAAGAATCTCTCCTCTTATTTCTTCATCTGTATTTGTTACTTATTCTAAAATGGGAATTTCTTCAACAATTTTTGGCATAGATTCGGGATTACTAAGATTTGGCATTGTCTCCTCTATTTGGAGACTTACATTTTCCTATCTATCCAGATGTTCAATATAAATTTCCTAAACATTACCTTCTTTATTCTCTACTACACCAGGATTTTCTTCATTTTTAGCTTCTTCACTTGGAATCTGTGTAGCTTCTTCTTTTTCAACTTCTTCAACCAAGTCTTCTTCTATTTTTCCAAAGACCTATGATTGTTCATTATCATTTGACACATTCCCAAGTGAGGTTTGGGAATCAAAATTATCTTCAATAATTGTTTCATCAATAGGATCCTGCTCTACAATTTCCCTTGTTTCCATCTCAAGAATATCAAGGTTCTCCGCTTCTGAGGCAAGTGTTCCTTTTATGAATTCTTCTTCTTCAACATTTATAGGGGTGGACCCTATATCGAGAATTTATTGTATCACTGGTTGTACCATGGGTTTATGTTTAAACTTCTTTTCTTTTACCTTCTCCCACATGGCACCTCATTTATCCATTTTTTCTTTAATTCTAGCCTCATCTGTCTCAAAAATTTCATCCAAGACCACATTAGCCAGTTCTTGTTTCACATTAGCCATGTTAATAGAGGGAGGAGAAGTAAATAATGTTGTAGAGCTTGTTTGTGTACCAACTTTTTCTGTTACTCATGTTTCTTCTTCAATAATTGCTTTAATTGGTTTTGTTGTAGAGGAATATGTACCTTTAGTTATTACTTTTGATTTATCTTTATTTGATTATGCATCCCTCCACTTATATCCTCAGGGGTTTTCTCTTCAATTCTTATACTAGGAGCCACCTTTCTAGTTTTCCTTTTCTTTCTAGTAGGTTCCCCACTCTCAAATGCAGTTTCATTTCTCTATTTTCTTCTCTTGTCCTCTGAGAATGTGGGCTCAATTCCTCTTTCTCTCAAATATTTACAAAAATTATTTATCCAGTATTGAGTGTGTAACAAAACCAGTGCAAAGAACTCATCAATTGATATCATTTCTTCACCCTCATAATTTGGGTCTAGAATAGGTTCATCATACACCCTATCTTCATTGTATTCTTTATTCAACACTTCTTAATCATCCTCTTCCATCTGGTTTAGAATATCATGAAGCATAAGAATTTGAGAAAATTCTAAAGAAAAACTTTTATATTTTCTCAACCTTACATTGTGCTCATCTTCACAATTAAGCCAATAATATTCTAGATTTTGGACATGAGCACAGTAACCAACAATAGTCTTGGAAATATTCCCTTTAGGATCATAATACATTCTTTGAAGTGGAAAAAACTCAAAATTATATGTTCTTAATTCTTTTTCACAAAAGTCAGACACTCTTATTGCATTGCATTTATAATTCCCTAATACTTTAGGAAATCTGAAAGAGGCCTTCTTGTGAGCCTTATTATAAAGAGCTTGAGATGGTTTTAACTATCTCACCAATTCTAATAAAAAAAATTTATCTGTTGGGTACCTGGGAAATATAAATGGATGTCTATCAAACCCTTCCATCTTGATGTAGGATAGGTGGGGAACTGAATATACCAACCTCCCATTGGTTTAAGAACACTTTGTGCCTCCAAGGACAATCTTTTGGCTTTATGACCTTCCATCGTTCTGACTAGCTTCATGGAGAACACACCATTAACTCTCTTGTAATTCTCTTTATATTTGTGGATAGTGATTTGGGGTAAATGAGCATATATCAAATTGTTTCCAACCTCCCTGCCCAAAGTACCAACCCTTTTCAACCCTTGTTTGTTTGCCCTCATGGCATAGGAATAAATCACATATGAAGACAAATAAAAACATATGGTTTTGGGAAATGCCTTTATCTGTTCATATAATTTGTGACTAATAAATTTCCTCCAATGCATTTGCATGGGATTCTCCATCAATATGGATATTATTACAAACATATAGGGTTAAAATTTACTGGCATCTCTTAAACCAGCCATCCTGCTTAGCAAAGTTATAATATCTTGAATTTCTTTGTTGAACATAGAACTGTGAATTACTTTAGTCTATGGTGTAATTGGCTCTTGGCACCATTGGGTACTCATAATTTCTCTATTGTGAGCTTCAACACTCTGATATGTCCTGGCCTTCGCCTTTGTATCAATATTGTACATCTGAGTGAAATTAGGAAGCCCAAATGTGTACATAATTCCTTTCAACATGAGATCTGCATAAATTCTTCCTTCCTTCTCAACAACTCTTTTGTCAAGGTTATAACGATTCATACATTGTATAACCAATTTAGGGGCCTCCAATGTTGGTGAAAACCCTCTTGCTAAGAATAAACCACTTTCTATAACATTCCCAGTACACTGAGAATCATTTTCCTACCAAAACTGAGTGTGAATTTCAACATCAGAAGACCACCACTTATGAGTTTCTATCACTACCACATTGATTAGTATGGCCTAGGAATTGCAATATTTGAATTCATCTTCTGCCCTTGCATTAGAAGTACTCAATTTTGCTGGTGCTTTTTGCATTTTCAAATGTGTGACTTGTGTGCAAGTTAGGTTTAAATTTAACCAAAACTTCTTACAATTTATAAAACTTTCATTCACCTTTCGATTAAATTCAAAATCAGATAATAATCATCATTTCAATTTTTTAAAAGGAAAGAACATCTTTCAAGACCTTCATCTATGAAAATAGCTAACATAAAATTAGTTATTCAACACATACTTGGTTCTATCTAATAATGAAAATATCTTTTGAAATAAAACTCCAAAACCCTTGGTAGCTGTGTTCTCAATTTTCTCAAAATTTACCTTTCCTTGTGCACCTGTATTATTTCGTTATTTCAATGTCCTTTGCAAATTTGCAACATGACGTGAAGTAGAGTATTATAAAAGCAACTGTATGCTTAAGGTTATTCCAAGTACATGATTAGCTTTCCAACTTCATTAATTAACTGTTGCAATGCATTAATTTCTTGAATAAAGGTGCAATCATTACAGATTAGGGTTCAAATTACGAACGCCTAGATTTTTGCACGGGCTCACTACTAGAGGAGAAAGACAGTGTAGTGATCATATGTGGCACTCTGGTGTCAATTCGATCATTTTGAGATATAGGCCATTAAAGATATGTAGTCAATTTATGATCATCGGGATCCGAGGAACTTACCTCCGAGCTTCATGGAGAACACACAAATCGGAACAAAAGAAAATATTGAAAAGCAGGCTTGAGAAAGATCAAAATATTTCAAAACAAACCCTCTGGTTTTCAAGTTACAAATAACATTACCATACTTTGATACAAGAATAAAAGATATCACCAGGATTGACACTTTTGGTCGATGACTTATCGGGTGGGGCTAAGACCAACTGAAGATACAATTGACTTTGATACAATCGTAGAATTTTGAGATTCCAATTTTCAGTAATATATCAAAATTCATAACAAGACTAAAACACCAAATCCAAGAAAGAGAACATAGGGTACAATAAGGACCAAAAAATATTGAAAAAGAGAGCAGGAACTGACCAAGCCGCAAAACAATGCAAAAGAAAACAAAAATGAAAGGGGACAAGGAAAAAAAGGGGGGGTCCACATTTTTCCAAAGGGAAAAATGGGGAGTGTTGTGAGACCACACAACAGGTTCCTTCAACTAAACCCCCTTCAAAAAATAACTCAACATGTTGATACCCAAGTAAATGCTATAAGGAAGATAAATCCTTTCATATTTGGGGATGTGGCTAAACAATTCACTCCCTTACCCAATACCCTCCATAACACAATGCCACAACTTTTAGAATAGAACATGATCACCATGCCTCCTGTTAAGACTCTTGATCCTAATAAACATTTACCTTCGAACTTTAGATCAAATTCTTATTTCCATTATCACCAACAAAATGGACATGACATGAAACATTGCAAGCATCTTAAACATCTTGTGCAAGACCTCATTGATTCTAGTACTAGGCTTTCAATTGGTGGTGTTAATGATCAAGGAAATAATTTTGGGTCCCCTCTTAACAAAATTTTACAAATCTTTACCAACCCCATGCCTAAAAATAATATTTTATTTGTCAAAGCTAGTGAAACTACAAAGACTGATGTGATGAATGTTGACACAGATGATAAAAACATGGACACAATTAAACAAAGTCATATGGACATTAATCAATAAGATCCTATAGAACAAAATCCTATCGATGGTTTGGTTGCATTGGTTGAATCTCAACATCATAAGGGTCAACCTAAAAAGCCTTTTGACATTGCTTTCTCATCCAAAGACATACTTAAACATGCACCCAATGGTCCTCTTTACATAGCTAACTGAATCTATGATAAGCCCACCAATGAGATATTAATAGATCATGTTTGTGGAGAGAATTTGATCACTGAAGAATTCTTACTTGTGCATGAGCTCTACCAAGAAACATATGATAAACTGAAATCATGGATAAATATGCATAACAGTTTTGCTTTCCCTACGATGGGATCGATCACCTTACCTTTACAAATAGGACTAGAAACATTAGATGTCTCATTCTCCATCATCTCAATGTCAAACCAATTTCATGTGAAGCTTGGTTACCCATGGCTACGTTCCACGGAAGCCATCCCATCAGTCATACATAAATTCTTAAAGTTTCCTATTGATAATGGCATCTTTACTATGCATCATAGTGGCTTTAACTCTTTGTCTTATCGTGGAAAATTTTCATTGGATTTCTCTTGGCTTGAGTGTATGGAACCTATTAAACCTCATGAAGACTTCTTTTCCAAATCTTTTCAAAAATTCAAGGCGAAATGCATAGCAAAACTTTCCCTTCAAAACATGCCTCAACCCATGACCGAACCTACAATCCTTGATGAAACCATGATTGAACCTACAAAACTTCCAAACAACCCAAACCAACCTAAGATAGATCCTTTGCCTACTTCCTATAAAAGGCCAAGAGATAACAGAAACAATCTCGTCATGCCTCATAAAATAAAATAGGTTTACAAAGCTAAAAAGAAAGTGGTTGAGTCCATGGTTCCTTCAGTTCCTCCCCTTAGGGAATAAAAGAAACCTATGGTTGATAAACCCACTCCTACAAAAAAATGAAAATCAACAATCGTACTAAAAGAAATAAAACATGCTAGAGAGTGTAGGTGTAGACATCATGCTCTTGCTCGAAAGATTGACGAAGAAACAAACAAATAAAATCAAAATCCAAACTTGACTGAAGTAATGCACGATGAGTCTCCCTCACTGCAACAACACGACCCTTTACCACAACAAGAAGTAAAACCTTCTTTGGATATTATCATTCAACCCCATATTGTGATTAATTTAGATGACAATGAGGAGATTGCTAAAATTGAAGAGGAAGTGCAAAATGAATTGAATGTATTGTTTTATTCTTCTATGAGCTTAAATGAGAATTCTCATAAGAAGAGTGTTGAACTTGGTGATAACCCTAGTTCGACACTTGCTAATTTCCCTTTGGATAGTTTCCCACCTTCTATATATGATGAACATGATTGGGATGCAAACAACCTGCTAATAGGTTGACTTGCATGTGCCTAACTAGTTTTTTGTATTATTTCTTTTTCTTTTGTCTGATTGCATGTGTGTAATGTAATCCCCTGTGATGTTTTGTTTGATGTATTTCTCTCTTTGTGACATTCCTCTATTTGTACCTACATTCTTCTCTATGTCGTAAATCTTTATCTTTATCTTTATCTTTTATTTTTCTTGTGTTTTCCTTTTGGGGATGATGTAAGGCGTCGAGATATTTATATCTCTTCCATGTTGACCCAAAAGCTTTTCCTTTTATCTCTTTCTTTGTCTTGTGTTTTCCTTTTGAGGATGACACAAGGAATTGAGACCTTCATGTCTCTTCCATGTTGACTTGAAAGGTTTTTCTTTGTTTTCACTCTCTTTGTGTCATTCTTCAAGTTCTATGAGTATTTGGGGAATCATGATAGTTTTGAGCTCTCTAAAAATATTATAGCAAGAACATACTGACCCCAAATCCATGGATCCCTCATGTGTTTGAGTTTCATTTTTAGGGAAAACAATTCTTTTCTTTCATGATGTAGCTTTATTTGGAAACATGACTTGGCATAGGGCTTTCCAAGTTAGCTCTTATTTCTTCTTTATTCTTAGCATTTATCATTTACTACTTTAAAGTAATTGCTCACAGTATGGTTTTTAGCTTTCTTTAAAGTGAGGGCATACATTGGCTTTATTCTTTTGTATTACATGTTTCATTATGTAGTCTTATTACTTCATGTGATGTGCCTTTCACTTCTTGGTGACATTGGGTGTGATGTCCTTCAAGAGCGTGATCTCTCTTAGCATATTATATTCCTCTTAGTGGCTTGATGCAACACACTGCATCCCCTTAGAAGTTCTGAATCTTCTATCCTTCGATTGGTCATTTTTTGGAGACATTAGATACAATGTCCCCTAAGTTAAAGACCTTATATGAATTAAGAAAAACTCCTTTGAATGTTCACTAAATTGTATTTTCAATTTTTGTTATATGGCCACCTTGCATAACACACTTTGCATGCCTGTGGAGCCATCTTGTTTCTTCATGAGTATTAAGCATACAAAGTTTTTCTTGCCTCATGAAGCTCAAAGTTTATTGTTGTGTGACACCTTATCAAAGTTATCAAGAGGTATAAATTTGGTCTAGTTGGATGGGAAGCTGAACTTAGGCATGACTTTCCCATAGCCACTTGTGTGTGTGTGTGTGAGTGCATACTAGATATGTGTGCATGTGTCTCACCTCTTTGGATACTCACCCAATAGATGGCCTAGAGTTCTGTTGCCTCAAAGTTAGCATGCATTTTTGAAAAAACAACCTAGATCTGATCCACAACATGCATGATAAATGCTCGAAGCTTGATCCACCCCTTCTCATTTTATTATTTTTTCCTTGTCTTTGGCAGTGCATACTTGTGCCTTGTTATTTCTCTAGGTTATATCCTTTTTCATGTGTGTTCTTTTGTGCCTATGTTATTTTGTTATAAGACCTCGATCCCGGGGGCTTGTACAACCCTCTTGGTTGGTATTTTCTTATCCCACTAGTATTGATATGATTAAATCCCTTTTGATGTGATCGCATCTACTTTAGTGTGAGTTTGAAGCAAGTTCATCCTCTCACTAAAGTGGGGGCTAAATGTAGTGTCAAAAAATATCATATGTGACATTTTCACATTTTTTTGGGCCCTCCTTGTAAAATTTGAGCTTGATGTTTCCTTTATTTAGTGTTGTAATGTGTTTGACACATTCACATTAGGTCTTAGAACCCTGTGAATTAAAATGACTTAATTGTACCTTATTTAAGGTGTTGTAAAGTGTTGTTCCACACTTTCACACTAATCTAGGGTTTTCATTATTAATGGGTCTTCTTTATGTCTTATTTGGCCTTATTTTGCATCCACAAGCTTTAATTAATGCACCTTTCTAAGGATAATCTTGACATAAACCAATATCCAATCATAATTCATGTATTTTTAGGCTATGTAGCATATATTTAGTGATCTAGGACTCATACACCACCTTGGGCATATGAGTCCCACCTGTCTCAGAGCCCCAATCCCGATATCACATGAATCTAAGTATTTTTCAAAAATGTGTCTCATAGTTAAGCCTAATGGGACTCATATGCCACTTATGGCATATGAGTCTCATGTGGCCTAAAATTAAATTAAATTCAAATTATTGGTTGGATTTTATCCTCCTAGATCTGCTGTTGGATTGTAGTGTTGTAATTTTAGGAAATTTGGCATAAACAAGTATAAATACAAGGTTATTTCACTCATTTTTCACATAACAAGCAATCAAGTGACCTAGCAACTTGAGTATTCATGCATTATAGAAAATTTAAGTTCACAAGAGCATTCAAGTGTTTACAAGAGCATTCAAGATCATTCAAGGGATGATTATCAAAATGTTTTGGAGGATTATTCAAGTATCACGCATCATGTCAAAGTCATCATGCATCATGTTTGTTTTTGAGCTAACATTTGTGATGTAGGGTTTCATGAATCAAGCTAGCATTATATTCAAGATCTATCACATTCAAGAAAGAGTCAAGATCTACATCCATTGGATCCACTTCATACATGTTTGCAACACTTTATTGTTAGGGTTTGGTGAGTTGCAACATTATATTTTTTGTATTCATCATTCCTTTATCTTATTTGATTTCATTACAAGGTTTGATTACCAAAATGAGGTTTGACCAAGGTAAACCCATTTCCACTAACAAAACACCATTTTTCCCTCTCTTTAGTGTGTGATTTCAGATCTAGGTTGATGATTGAAGAGAAAGATTGGAGAAAAGTTGTCAAGTTTTCAAAGTTATCAAACTTGTCACCTTGCTTTGAAGATCATTAAAAACCATCTACAGGTTGTAAATCAGAGATTCAAACTTTGAAATTAGGTGGAGAAGACAAAGTAGAGATTGAAGAACATATTCAAACTTTGAATTTATAGAAAAGTCAAACTGGACTGATAGACCACTTCTTGCGTATGAGTCCTAGTACAACGAATTTTACAGTTTTTAGGAGTTACAAATATATCTCTGCCAATTTTTTGTTCTTGCCCAGAAACCCTAATCTTGGACTAAATCACCCAGCCTGGCATATGAGTCCCAGTCAACATTCAATTTAGTGTTCTCAACATTTCAAGTCTTTATCGAGGCCTCTACAGATTTTTCAGGTGCACACCTCTGATCTCTCAGCTTTCTATTATGATTCACATGCATTTTTGGGTCATTTAGTGAAGTATTGCATTGCACAAAGTTTAAACATTAGGTCTTAAATTTTATTAGTCTTTCCAATCCCTAGCTTGGTGGTGAACCCCTCTTTAGTTTCTAATCAAACCCTAGGACACCCTATTGCAAGATCTCTTTCCCCTTTCTACATTGGATTGAGATTTGTAGGGTTTTCTTGAATGAGAGTGAAGAAGATTATTGTTCTATGTCCTAAACCATAATCAATGACAATTTTCAACCTTTCAAATACATGCAATCCTTTCATATACTACACAAATCTCTCTACACCATCTTTGACAGGTCCTACATGAATAGTCAATTAATAAAACCCCCTAGTGTATGCTTGCATTCTTATATGTCTTTATCTTAAGTTTTACAACTTCTTGAATATACTCATCTTACAATTTGTTTGTAGCAACTTCACTCTCAACTTGGAAACCCTCATTGAAATGGTTAGTGATTTCATGATCTTCTACCTTTGATGGTTTATAAAATAAGTGAATAGAGATGTCCTTTTTTATGTATGGAGAATAGGCCCACAAAAAGTTTAAAAACCTTATATTAAGGATAAACCAAGCTATGGTTTTTATATATAACAAAATTGTTTAGAAAGGAAATAAGATAGTACATGGCTGATACATTTGTGTAGATATATTATTCACAATTAACATAATCAAAGCCTCTTATAGATTTTTTAATGTACATTTTATTTTAAAGTTCTTATCAATGAAATTATAATATTGCATTAAGTCATTTTTGGTAGGTTGAAAAGGTTGAATGGTTCACAAAAAGCCTATGAGGATTCAAGTCTTCTTGATTGCAAAACCTAACATTCTAAATGATGTAACTTAAATAGTACACAAAGTGAATTTAACTAAATAAATACCTAGCATAAGAAGGTTGCCCAACTTGCATAGACTTACAAATTTATCTTCTTATTAGATTAAATATTTACAACTCATTTGTTTATTTAAAGATTATGTAATCCATTATTTTTTTATATATTATTTTTTTTTATTATTACTTGAGTTTACTTAATTTCTCTATATCCTCTCACTTTTATATCAATTTTCCTCTTAGCCCTTTTCGATTATCTTGTACTCTTTCTTCATACTTCTATTCCCACCAAATATTTTTTTCCTTGAGCTCTCTGCTATCATCGTGATGATGGATCATGGAGTGTGATCCAAAAACATTGATGAAAAATATATATTATACAATCGAATCCAAAAATTGACTAAAAAATAAACAACATGAATTGAGAAAACTTGATATCATGAATTATTACAATCTATCTATTCATTTTATTCTCATCTTCATGATAAATTACTAAATATAATACCAAACAAACAAATTTACAAAACTCTTACACAATTAATTTCAAAAACTCTTTTTACTCAAATATTTATCGTCCAATCTTTTGAAAAGATAGTATCAGAAAAGAACAGACAAATAGTAAACTGCAAGGAAAGTATTCCCATCAATCCATCAAAGTAAAACTATGATTCCCAAAAAGATACAATAGACAAATACATATGACCAAAGAAATCTGCCACTCCCCCCCTACTGAAGTACTCTGAAATCAAGAATATAAAGACCCTCAGACAGACAGACATAAAACAACAAACATCATGTTCCTCCAGAATGAAAGTGCAAAAATCTAACTTACATCTTCGTACACATATCAAAGATTCTACGCAGTTATGCTCATATAAGTTTGCATCCCTAAACTTAGGTATGAATCTTAAATAGAGTCAGAATACCTACTGCCCCTTCATTTCACTTGATATTAGCTGACACACATTGAATTTTGTAATCATAACGTCATGGAGAATATATGGAAAGAGACGAGGAGAGAATAAGATCCAAGAATGTACATAACTATTAGCCCATTCCGCCCACTGAATTGCAGGCTGGAGGAGAAGACTTTAAGCATCCTTGGGAACAAGCAGTTCGTATAAACGTGACAAGGGGGGTAGTATACACAAATTTTTATCTGAAAATCTGGGTTGTCAATAGTTGTTCCTGAAATTACGGCTTCACTCCCGTATTCATACGTGTCCACTGGCATGCAGACATTTCGAATTCAACATTTGGACTGGTATATTGTTTGTAGAGAAGACAAGACAGGAAAATCTATGGTGAATATGGATTCTAATCTCCGCAGGCTTTTCTTGGGATTTTGCAGTGATTCGGGTGCGGCTCTTTTGGACACTTGAGCTTCAATTTCTATACTAAATGTACATGTTGATCTATTCGAGTCCTCGTTTGTATCGAGGGAAAACTGAGACACTTGAAAGGATACATTGCACGAAAGGTTTACTGTCAAGCTTGTTGAAGCAGATGGTGATCCATGGGTTTGCACTGTATATAGATATCACTTTGACTAAGATCTTTGCTAGGTCCTTATATATCTTCGAAGGGACTGAAAGTAGTAGTCTAGGGACCAACGACAACTAGGATTTACTACCTGAACCATCGTACCATTGTTCATTATCATTCACTTTGACTTCTACCATTGAGGAAGCCGAGGCAAGCAAGCGTGGAGTATCCATTGTACCATTGCTCATTTTAAGGGTGATATAGTTGTTGCCACATTTGTCCCATCTCAAAGAAATGATATTTATGTAATCCATTATAACTGGTTAGGAAGTTTACGGTGAAAATTTTTGTGCAAGTTTCTTTTGTCAATATTTTAGATCATATTCTACGATCTATCATCTTGATTTTTCTCAATTTAAATGGTGTATCATGGAGTATGTACCATTTTTTGTATTACACTCTTTGATACATTATTCAGATTGAGAAAATTCAAGATGATGGATCGTAGAATAGATCTAAAATATTGATATATGATCCGCATCTTTCAGTCATTGGTCACACTCACCCTCCTATATGGATGTGGGGTTTGGGGATCATCCTTTCAAGTAGAGGGTATAAAACGATTAGAGAGAGTGCTTGTTATGTCATCATACAAAAACATTCATGCTAAGAGATGGCTAACTCAAGCCATCATCCTTGTAAAGTTTGACACAACCACTCTCATTTCTTTAATGATCTATCATGTGATGACAATGATTTACAAACATAGAGAGTTGGACACCTCCCAGAGTGGTTAGCTTAGGTATCCATACCTTTATTTTAGGTCCTCTATGGAATAAGTAAACAATGGGATATATTCTTGTATTTATGTGAGAGCATCATCATTACTTTTCCATGTTGATCTCAATATTGGTAGGTCATCCCAGTATTACTTCTCTATGGATGTTCTTGACCTCTCCAAGAGAGATATAAACACAAGCATTTATTAATAACATTTTGTTTCCGCGGTCCATAATGATATTAGTGCAAGATTTCTAGATAAATTGTGTGCAATTTTTTCTCATCAACATTTCGGATCATACTCCATGATCCATCATCATGATACTTCTCTCTTCTATTTATCATCCTAATGATGAATCATCCAGAGTATGATCTGAAATATTGATGAGAAAAAATTACACAGTTTATCTAGAAATCTTGCACTAACAAGCATTTATACCAATATTTAGATATCCCATGTCTAGTCCATATGGTATGAATCCCGAAATATTGATGAGAAAAAAATACACAATTTATCTAGAAATCTTGCACTAACAAGCATTTATACAAATATTTAGATATCCCATGTCTAGTCCATATGGTATGAACCTAGAGAGGCAATATCTTCAAAACTTCAACACTACTTAGACTTATTTCTTCACTTTAATAATGTGTTCATCTAATCCCATAATATACAATATATAGTTATCTTCTAGCCCGAGGCCCACTCTTACACAGTTCAAATTTTTAGATCTATTCAACTTTGTATTTAGACAAATCACAAGATCCCTTAAGAGCATCATTTTTTCAAATATGATCTTAAGAACTTGAGGCCAATTAACAATTTATTTTTAAATGGTTTTAGATTTTTTATGAGATGAAAGGATTTTCCACTTACCTCCTTAAATATTCACTTGGATTTCTTTATACATTCATAGCTTACAAGAACAATAATTTTCAACCCTCTTCTTGTATAATATGTCTAAGATTCATTAGTCATAACCTTCTGGACATGAGTTCCCTAGAGCAACCTATACCAATATGTTTACTTCCAACTCCTATCCCTTTCATATCATTAATAGGAAGAGGCCCTAAGGCAAAGTCCTAGATTCATCTAGTAGATATACAATAAATCCTAAGCACCATGATTCACATAGCACCACATTCATCATTCACTTATTGATAACTTTGAATATCATAAGTAATTATCAAGAGCATTATATTTTAATTTCCTTTGTTTGACTCTCCTCTCTTTGATCTTCTTCACTATTATGCATTTTTTAGATTAGTGCTTTCTTACTGTACTCTTTCCTCCCTTTAAGTTTAGTTTCTTTTGTATAGTTTTGTTAGCTATCTCGTTGTTTGTCCAATTAAAATAATCTAAACACTCTTTTTAACTCTTTTGTATTTTCATAATGATCTCCAAGTTCTCACTAGAATCACACTTGAGTTCCTCACTATGTGATTAACTTCTATTGTTAGATAAAAATATGCAATAAAATCACAAGAAAATATACACAAGAAACATGTAATTACCAAATAAGTAGTTCTTCACTATTGATCATCCATAAAAAATGTTTTTATGAATGGAATGTATATAAGTACTCATCCTAAAAACCGACTCAATATATAATAGGACTAATTTGTATACTTTGAATGTTTAGTACATGTTTTCCCAAAAGATAACCATAAATTCTATAATGTAGTCTTAAAATATATACAATTCACTTAATATATATTCTTCTATAACCTTTATTTCAATTGTTGCATTCTTTTCTTCTTTTATTTTGATCCATTCTTATCATAAGCTATTATTAGTTCTACCCATTATATTCAACATTAGGGTTAGGTGTTCTATTCTCCTTGCATATCCTAAGTGTCTATATAATCTAATTATTCACTAGATGGGTAAATAATGTATGTCTCCAAAAGTCATGAAATGGAAAAGACATATCTAATTATTTTATTATGTTATTAGGACTTGGAAATACTATTTATAATTAGGCATTGAATAAGGGGTTACATAGTACTCCTATAAGAGAATATTCTATTATTAGGGAATGTGCAAGATCATGATGGGCCAAAAAGTGGCGATATAAAAAAAGTAGCATTTTGCACTCGTCAAAAAATGTGAAAATATCGAGATGACTTTTTTTTGGGTTGGGTGGACCAGTACATTGCTCCATAACAATGCCCAAGCCAAATTTTTACAAATCAAATATCCGATTTGTAAAAGTAAAAAAAAATCGGATTTAAATCGAATATCCAATTTGGGTCGGGTAGTATAAAAGCCAAAAAAGGTCATTTGAAAGTCATTTTAAACCTTCAGCGACGTGAGTACAAATCTGATATCGAATTTAAGCTGATATCCAATCTTGAAGGTATGTCTTTAGTTTTTTTTTTGTTTTAATCGATTTTTGTTTTAGTTTTGTAAAATTTTAACTAGTTTTTTACATATTTTTATTAAAAACTAGGGTTTTTTACAATAATTTCATTTATATTGTGTAATTTAAATTAGATTAATTAGTTTTGAACTTCAATAAGGTATTATGGCTAAGAATCAAAACCCACAAATGTCAAACCCTCCACCATCTTCGCACCCATCAATAGAAGAGTTAATTGGTTAAAAATTGGAGCAATTGAGGGGAATTTGTGATGTTTATAGGACAATCCCTCGATTATCTCAAATGAAAAACACATTGAAATAAATAATTCAAAATATAGAAACCCTCAACACCCAACATAATTCCTCTCTTTCATGGTGAGAAAACATGAGGGAATATTACTCCTATGGATTGTCTTATGAAGATGTGAAAGATCTTGGAATAACAAAAGCCCAAATAGCCTCTTTATTTGTTAACCCCCACACCGGTTTGCTAGTTAATGTTAATAAATCAAAAATTTCTATAAAATGGTGCATGAATAAGGACATTGCAGATAACTTTTGGGATCGTTGGTGCATGGTTTTTGATAAACCACCCAACAACAATAGTGATGTACCATTTTAATTTATTAAAAAATTATATGTTGAGTTTGTGTTAGGGCATCATGTCAATTAATTTGACATTAAACCCTTTTAGAGCATAGGTGGAGGTATGCCCCAGGATAGACCAAGGGCAGTTAGAGTAGTCGAGGGCCCATATGTTCTCCCTCCTCTCTTTCCTCAACCACCTCTAGTACGTCATCTAGATATTATCGAGGATGCAGCCACACAAACTATTCAGGCTATTCACTCTTTGAGTGATCTTTTCATTTCCCATACTGCTACAGTAGGTCAACCACATGTTGGTGATGTTGGCGATGGATTGAGTGCTGCTACATCATCCTCCTCATGTCCACATATTTGTGTGTCACATACTTGCACTATGTGCCACCAGATATGCTTGGGTCCTCTTGTACAACCCGCTGAGCATCCCTTGGACACATCTAATTATGACCTCCATGATGTGGATGTTATAGGAGATCAGAAGTAGGAGATTGGAGTACACCCTACAAAGTTCTCTCCTGCTAGAGAGGAGAATGGTGGAATAGTTACACAGGTAAGATTTAAGTTGTAAATTCATAACTTGCATTTTTTTTTAAATGAATATTAATAAGAGATAGTATCAAGTACTAATATTTATTTACATCCAATCTATTTAACAATTGATGTCTGAGGAGGAGCTTACATAGGTTATTGATAGCACCCTTAGGGCCATTTTATTTTTCCTTGACATGAACGTGGTATATATTTTCACACTCACTCGTTTACATTTTTTTATTATATACTTGCTTGTCATTTGAATTGTCATTAATGAAATTATATATTAACTTATATGTTTATCTTATTTTCCTCTTGTAGGAAACACCTAGAGTGAGCGAGGTAGAGCATTGTCCAAACTTTGGAGGCAGAATGGTAGATAAGGGAAAGGTAATTGAACTCAAATTCAATTGAATTAATTTTTTTAAGATCTTATAGTGATTATACATACATCGATGTATAGATTGGTAGTTTCATATACTTGTCATTTTTATGTATAGGCGGTTATAAGCTACAATTCCTTGTTGACAAGTGTCACAATGCTTGAAGGAGTAGGTGTTGGAACACTTGAAGCAGTAGGTGTCAAAACACCTGAAGGAGATAAAGAAAAAGAGATGCCTAAAGAGGTATGTGTTTATTTTATTGTGTTTGGTAAATATGTTCCTATTACTGACAATTGTATGCTAACTTGTATCAATTTTATGTTTTTGTTCACATATATAGGTTGGCATTACAAAAGTTGATATGATTGGTTCTTAGAGATGGGTATATTCTAGGACTCTTGATGGTTTGAAGAGACATATATATGAGGTAATCAAGATTTCAATTTTAGAGTTCAATTATAATTCAATGTATATTGATTTTGATGTTAATTATTCTATTTTAAATTATATAATATAACTAATCTCAATTATGGTTTGAATTTTTCTTGTGCAGTTTCCTTCAGAGCCAAAGAGTGCTTCAAAGAGGCTCCATTTTGATGATCCACCAGTATTTTAGGATGAGAGATATTTTGGCATGTATATTTTGAATAGATATTGAGATGCTCCATTTTGATGATCCACCAGTAGTTTAGGATGAGTTATAAATTTTGGCATGTATATTTTGAATAGATATCGAGATGGCTTATGTCACATTTTGTAAAACTTTGTTTGAGTTGGCGTTGATGTCAATTTTGTATATGGACATACAATTGATTATTGGATAATTTGATATATAGAAGTTGAGAATCGAAATAATTTGTTCCTCATGTGCATGTTTAAACTATTCCAAAATTTAATCTTGAGCAATGGTTAAATATAGATGTACAATAGCATAAAAATAATGGTTATATTATGTAGTTCACAATAAAAAATAATGAATAATGGCTAAATTAGATCATATATTGCTTAGTTATATTATGGTTATATTATATAGTTTAAACAACTTTGAAGACAAGAAAAATGGTAAAGTTTAACATTTTAACTTTAAAGTTTAAATACACAAATGTCATTGTCTCACACTACATGATGTTTTAGGGTCATTAGGGAGTCATTGGTGTCATTTTTTGCATTACAATGAGGAAGTTGCAAAATATTACAAATTATGAAAAGTTGTCATTAAGAATGCCAAAAGGTTGTAAAGAGGAAGCCCAACAGTCATTTGGGTTTGAAAAGTACTTGTAACTATTGAATTTGGTGGTAAAACCTTTAAATAGGCTTGTGAACTTGAAGGGATGGTTGGATAAGTTGTTCGTTGAGAAGAAGGATTAAAATTTCATTGTTTCCTTGCAATTTCTTGAGTTTTTCTAGAATTTCTAAAGTTTTTGTGTTGTACGGTTTCGTACATGGTAGTCTTGCACTCCAATGGATTGAATTCAGTGGGCAGAAGGTTTAAACTCACCACAAACTTGGTTTGAATCATTTTCATTTGTTTTTGTGCATTTGAGAGGCAATTTACTAAGGGTCAGTCTGTATACCCTATTTAAGGGTTTTGAGTGCATCTAAAATGGCATATTAAGCCTTCCACCCACTATATACATCTATAACTTAGTGGATAGGCTTAGTTAGGGTTAATAAACATGTTTTCATTATTTCATGTGAATGGGAGGTCAGGATCATGATTTTGATGGTGCCTTAGATGGCATTTTGGGTGTTTTGCATGAAAAGGAGAGGTTAGAGTGGGTAAATGTGAGAAATATTTGAGGGAAGCCAATTTTTATGTCCTTTTAAGTTTTTGCAAGGTTTTTTAAGGTGTTGGATGCAATGGGATGGTCTGGTGAAGTTTCCAAGTAGGTTTTTCAATAAACCCTTGCCTAAATTGAGCAATTTGAGGGTTTTGTTGAATAGGGTCTTAGAGGGCGAGTTCTTGAAGATAAGTTGGAAAATTTGTGGTTTTCTCACCTAGTGAGTGCTTGCCCATTGATTTTTGGGGTTTGTGAAGTGATTCAATGGTGGTTGCTTTGGAAATTAGGCCTATTTGGCTAGGTTGAGCAGCATAGTTTGAATGATTTGTGGAAGTTGTTCTAAAAGAGTCATATGTGGGGTTGATGTATGTTGTAGAAGGACTTAATGGGTGCCTATAATGATGGTCACTTGTAGAGGTTGTTAAGGAAAAATGAGAGTTAAGTTGGGAAAATTGGGTATGCAAACCTACAAGGGTGTCTAGGTGAGAAAGGGAGAATAAGCCAAGATTGAGTTTGTAAGTAGAAAGGTGATTTGTAACCTTTTGAGTTGATAAAGTAAGGGGTTTTTCAACCTAGGTTGCAATAAAAAAAACTCACCAACACTCCAAAACTCAAAAACCTCACTTTTGACAAGTTTCAAGGAGGGTTTATTAAAACCCTCACCTCCAGACCTTTCCTCACTGTTTCAATGCCTCCAACACCTTCAAATATGTATGCTCTTGCTTAATTAACTCTTAAAAAGTGCTTCCCTGATGTAAGCAAGGGGGTTACTAGCTACACCAAGAGATTAGGACCTTTCACATAGACTTTAAGAGGCATCTAACAAGATTAAGATGCTCTTACAAATTCAACTTATCCCCAAAACACACCCTAAAGGCTTGTAGCCTCAAAACACAACTTTAAAAGATTTATTTTGGATAAGGCCATAAAAAGACCTACAAAACATCATTTGAAAGACACTTCAACTCCTAACACAACATACCAAAAGATCCAATAAGGTTTCTTTAAAACAAATTTGTAAACCTTTAGTTTGCCCCTATTTTAGGCTACTCAATTAGCCCTGTTTTACAAAGGAGGTCCCTCCTAAAATCCTTTCTTTCACCAAAACTAAATGGATAGTCACTAATTGTGTGAAAAAACACTAAATTCCAACATTTATTCTTAGACTCAAGACTTCTAGGGTGCTGATCCAGCAAACCCTCACCTTTCATGCAAAACACTAAGGGTTTATTGAAACTCACATCACCTAGTCTTAAAGAACTCAACCAATGCCACCAATAGACTCTAAATGGTCTAGAAAAACTCAAAAAACAATCACAAGACCAAAACTATCAATACTTCATCAAAACCTTATCTCAATACCTCATTTTCACATGAAAAATGAACTATTTAATCCTAGGGCATCATCCCAATTTGAACCACTCAACTCCACTTCCTACCAAAGTATGAACACACATAAATTAAAGTGTATTGGACCAATTCCACTAGTTATAGTGGGTATAGTGAGTGGAATAGGTCAAATCATCATTTTAGAAGGTAATCAAACCTAAATATATAGATTACAGGTTGCTTCAAAAAATTAAAGAAATCTCCCTCAAATTTCAGAGTTAGAAACTCAAAATGGAAGAATTCAAAAGTTATATAATGCCCCTACATAACACAGTGAGATTCAAATCACTTAAAGCCTATACGGGTCTGTATAGAGTGAGTAAAGTTCAGAAAACATAGAAAATTTGTAGAAAAACGTTGTATTATGATTAGAATTCTTCAATACAAACTTCAACCACCTTGTTCAAGCCTTTTGGAAGCCTTTATACTTACTCCATTCAAATACCAACCAACCCAACACCTATAACTATCTTTTAAAATCCTTGACCTTTCTTATTCCCTAAAAGTTGCATTTTTGACAATTTTTTCTCTTGACAATATTTTCTATATTTTTGCTCAGAAATCAACCAATTACATCATGAATGGTCTCACAAGACCTTATTTAATGTAAATATAGTATATCTAATGCTAGATGACCTTAACACCTACACTTGACCAATTGACCTCCATTTTGAACTTCATGTGCTTAGGTGCACCTGCACCATACAACCCTGTAGAAAAAGAACTCATGCCACATTAGTTGTGTCTTAAACCAGTTCCACCAAGATTTACACCTACCCTCTGGTTTTCAAATCTCCTTCCTTGGTTCCTAGACAATGATTCCACAATCTACCTTGCATCCTTGACATTACTTTCACTTGAATAAGTCACCATCTTTCCATTCCAACTTGATGTTTGTCTTCTATCTACTCCTTGATCAAAACCAAATGATGTTTCTACCTTTATGCCTACAATCAAACTCTTACCAATAATTTCTTGAACTACCTATCCCTTTATCATAGCTTCATTATTGCATCTATCCTTGGGTTCTTGTTGTTTTCATCCTTTCATCCCTGTCATCAATCCTCTTATCTTACCAACAACAAGTACCTTTGTACCTGTAGAACCTTCATGATTTGCAACATTATTCCCAACCAATGGAAACACAATGGACCCTATCATGACATTAAAGCATACCAATTTACTACCAACTCAGTCTTCAAACCTTTGTCAACCTTCACACCTATTGTCAGAGTATTTTCAAACTTCAAACTAACCATCTCACTTGACACCATATTTTTAGTAGACATTGCCTTTGAAGGAAGGTTGAGTGCATTCTTTGAAGTTGCTTGTTTAAGGTTATAGTTAAGGGTTTGAGGGTCAAAATGTATTAAGAGGCCATTCCACCTACTATTCATTTTGTGATTTGGTGGAATGGGCTTGGTTAGAATAAGATTAGGTGTAGGAATAGATATCTAGTTGTGGAAAAGAAATTTGGTGGAGATTTACATGCTGCCCCTCTATAAAAAGCATGAATTTAGGCCTAGGAGGTATATCTTGAAGTGATAGAAGGTCTACAAAGGCAAGGTAGGTCATTTGGATGTTTGGGCTTGAAGCCCTAGTTGAAGAAATAGTGAAAATGGGTGAAATTGAGAGGATTTAAGAAGGAAATGTGTGAGAAATTTGGGGGAAGCATACATTGAAGGTGAATTAAGTTTGTGTAGGGTGAAATAAGAATGTTTGAAAATATTTTGAGATTGAATGAGGTCTGGAGATGGGTTTTTCAATAAACCCCTGCTTATTTGGTGAAAAATGAGGGTTTCTTGAAAGAGGGTATTAGCAAGCGAGTTTTGAATCAGTGGCTGAATAATTTTTGGTTTTGGAGGTAGTTTGAGGACTGTCTAATGGTATTTTGAGTGGGTAGAAAGTTTGAAGGAGAGTTCCTTTGTTAAAGTGGGCTAACTGGAGCCCCTTTTCCAATTTTCAAGGTAAGTTTGATGGTATGGTTCCAAAGTAAGTACATGTGATTCTTGTTGGGAAATCTGCCTCAACTTTTTGGCTAGAAATCCCTTGAAGACTTGGCATTTTTCTTCATGTTGTAGCCATTACCACCATACTGCAAAGGTCTAGCTTGGTCTTGGTGGTACCGTGGCATCTGCCTGGTAGTTACTGCCTTACCACGTGTGGTAGGGCCTCTTGCAGCCTACACTGGCAGTTACCGCCATATCATGCACGGTGAGTTCTCTCACTATGGTGGCTCAGTAAGGCCACTAGCGGCCTGGCTCGGCGGTTACTGCCATACCGTAGGTAGTGGTTCCTCTCACTACAGTGTTTGTGGTGAGACCGCCTGTGGTGGGCTTGGTGGTTACCATGCCACTGAGGTTGGTGAGTCCTCTCATTATAGTGGCCATGGTGAGACTGCTAGCGGTCGGCTTGGTGGCTACCGCCACACCGTAGGAAGGCATTGGAGGGTAAGCAATAGCGCAGTGGAGATGTTGGTCAGCACAGGCAGTTACCACCATATTGTAGGGTGGCCAAACGAGCTCGGTGGTAGTGCGGTGAAGTCAGTGTCTAGGCTTGGTGATGTCGTGGGGTGAGCTCGAGTGTACTCACCACCTTACTGTGGCATGAGTTGGACTAGAGCATGGTAGCACGGTGGCTAGGTGAGCTTGGGTGAGCTCATCACCATACCACGACTGGGTCGTGTTGGCTCAATGGTAACACAGTAGGATCTTGGATGAGCTCGAAATTCAGTTGACCAAGTTGGACAGTTTTGATCGACTATCAGAAGCTGCGAATAAATCGAATGGTGACACATGGCAGATCTTTAAGATCTGATTGGCATAAGTTTTATTTCTTGATTATGATAGAGCTACATTATTGAATGGAGGTTGACGGACATGCCTAAGACCGATTTAATGTCGTGTGTGGCTCGATGCACTTGCAAGGTCATTGCACATTATCAGTGATGGAAAGCTTGTAGGTGGATAATTTATTATCTTGATGAATGTTGCTAGTAGGGGCAGGCTAAATAGGTAAGCACACGGTATAAGAATTCTGGTGTCAAGTTTGATAAAGAGGATGAGCGAAGAGAGAGGTTGAGAGTGTTCGAGCATTATTTTTTACCGTGAACACTTAGACTCTCAGATTTGCAAGGATGTGAACTTGTGGAGGCCATGAGGCTAGCTATGATAGTCATTTGTGAGGAGCTGAAGGGAATCTACACAGTATGTCATGAGGACATTAAAACTGTGTGAAGAGTTTATTTTTGTGTTGCCTGCCTTCTCCAGATGGACAAGATGTATTCCCTTGAAGAGCATAGCTCTAGTTTTGTATTGTAACCATTTTTGTTACTGAATAATACATGTGAGCTGAGTGTTTTGGAGGGTGGGGTCTTTTACCTAAAAGGGTTTTCCCCACATAAAATATGTGTGTTCATATTTTTGTCTTTCATTGTTGTCTGATTCAGTTTCTTGAATCTGTGCTTGTGTTGAATCTATTATTTTTCAAGCATTTACTTTTCTCAGAGGATCAATGGGGGATCAACTATGCCTGATTTTGCTTTATGGAATAGTTGTTTGTGTCTTTGTTGTGATTTAAAAGAAAATCACTAAGGCACTATTGTCTTAGATTTTTATCTATGATGACAGAACCGGCTCCTTACCCCCAACAAGTGGTATTAGAGGTGGTTGAAGGAGGTCGAGGCTTAATGATACCAAAAAATGGTGTCAAAGCCTTCTCCTAGTTACTGAAGTTCTGGTTATTTCTCCTATGATGATTTCTTAGCCTGGCAAGCTTGAGGAAATCTGGAGAAATCGATTGGTGATTGATCCTTCAGTGAGTGGAAGTTCTTGCTTCTTTGATTCAATACATAGTTTTGAAAGACATTGGAGTTTTCCTGGAGTTGATCATATTGTTGCAATATGGTCTGAGGTTCCTAGCTTGTAGCAAATGTTCCTGATGCAAAGGGCGTGAGATGTGCTTTTGGTTGTATTGCAGTGAAGCATGGTTTCATATTGGGTGTTTGTGTGAGAGGCTCCCTGGTGGTATGGAGTTGCTTGTGTTTTTTTTCAGCCATGGAGTATTGTGCTTGTGTTGGGTGTTCAAACTTAGCACTAAAGGCAATTTCTCTATTGCTCTGATTGCATGGAGGCTATGAAGTTGATCCTGGTGGTCTGCAACTTCTGAATAGCCTGGCTCTCTCATATGCTTGTGCATGACTATGGTGTTTGGAATTGGCCTAAAATGGACCTGTTGTTCCTTTCTTACCCATGTCTTGCACTCGCATGGTTCAGATTCATATCTTTGGCTCTGGAGGTTTTTTGTAGATTTTCCTAAAAATTCTATCACACATATTCATGTTTTTCATTGTTCTGGTTAACCCTGATGTTTGTGTGTAGACTCTTGAGTTGTCCAGATGAGCAGTGAATATGGAGATGCATGGGTGTTTTATAAACACTATGGTTTTGCAGGTTTTGCATGGTCAAGTAAAACTTGTGACTTTTGGAGCTGTTGTTCAGCTATTTTCTAGACCCTGGCTTCTGGGTTGTGATTGGATGAGATAGTTGCAGTTTGACATGGTTTGAGGAGGTGTGGTGTCTTCTCTCCATGAGAATATTGGTATGTGTTTTTCATTCATCATTCTTGTGGTATTACTTGTTGGTCTCCTAGACTATGGCGCTTGAGTTGTGGATGTGATTGGCAAATCAGATCTATTGGTATGTGTTTTTCATTCATCATTCTTGTGGTATTACTTGTTGGTCTCCTAGACTATGGTGCTTGAGTTGTGGATGTGATTGGAAAATCAGATCTATTGCTGATCTGGTGTTTGATTCATGTTTGTCTACTTTGGGTGTTCTCTTTGATGATCTTAGTTTTACAGTTTCAGTGCGATGATAGATTTACAGGTTTCATTGGTTGCATCCACGAGTTGTGCAATGTTGTGGACTATCCTTACCTACATGTTTTCTATGAGAACTAAGAAGTGGATTGTCTATATCCATGAGGTTGTAATAGTGTGGTGTAGATCTATTAGCTAGCCTTATCTGTGGTCACTTGTGCATTGGCATGGTTATTTTGTGATAAGAGGAGGAATGGCATTTGAGTACCTGAATAGTCAGTGATGGGGACCTGAATCATGTGAATCATGATGCCATGGATAGCCTGATACACTAGCTAGTGTAAGCGTTCGACAGTGATGGGGTGGTCAGTCATGGTGCTTGGAGAGCTCGGTTTCATGTTTCAGTGAGAGCTTTAGTAGTGACTCTGGATTCATCACTTGGTGTTGAATGATCTTCTTTGGTATTGTAGATGATTCTTGAGGACTCTTATATCATGTTGTTGTAGAAGAGTTCTTTCGCATTTTGCATGGTCACTATTTGAAGATGTGCAGCATCTTGGAGCCATGGAGGTCATTGGTTGTTTTTGGCTGAGATGTTGGTAGTGCTTGACAGGTGATGTTGGTTTAGAGTTTGTTTTCTTTATGTCATGGTATACTCTTGCTTGTGCATTAGAGTTTTGGCATGTTTCTTTTCTCTTGAGACCATGGCTTGTTCACTTGAATCATGGTATCTCCTAATGGAGATGTGTAGATCATGATGTCATGATAAGTTCCTATCCTAGGTTTTCGAGCTTTGATAGTGGTCTGGGGTTTCTCTTTGTTTTGAGTACAATGTTCATATGCTGGAGGACTTCATGTTTATTGCAGTGATGCAGCTTGGAGTTAGCATGAGATGATAGGTTGTTGGTGCTCATGGATGCATGGAGAATAAGGTGAGGCTGGAATTCTTTTGAGAATGTTGTTGTTACAATTGAAAGTCCAAGTTGCCTGCACCTTGGTTGAACGTGATTTCAATAGAGACCATGAACGAAATTGCTCTTCGGTAAGTCATAGTGACTTGTATATCTTGGAGGAGCATCTTTTCTTTTCTTCTTGATCTACTCAGCAATGAGCTTTATTTGAAAGGTATTTTCCCATTATAGCTTTCAGATGTGTGATATGCTTTATCTTTCATGGATACGAATCTTGAGTTGTTTTGAAATTCTGGAGGATTCATAATGAAAGGTGGATAGCATTATGTATCTCCTTGTGTTTTTGAGGACGGATAGGAGATGGTAATATGGGTTAGTCTGATCTTCTTTGAGGTGCTTACATCCATGGAACTATTGGGTGTTGTTATGGCTTTTCCCTTTAGGATGTGAAGAAGATCTCTCTTGACACAGCTGACATTTAGAAGTGTATGTAGGAGGATGCTACATGTTATGATTTGTTGTTTTCTCTCTATTGTGGTCTTTTTCTTCCTGAATGTTCATTTGACTTTAGATGTATGTGGAGCTATAGTGTTTCATTCTTCAGTCAGATATGGAACCTTGGAAGAATGTGGAAGACTGCTAAGAGAAATGTTTCTTACAGCAGGTGGTTGCAGGTTGTGCATATCAATGTAGGTGTTCCTTGTAACTACATGGTTACTCATTTCTATGTGTAGGGATTGGTGGACTCGGTATGCCTGGATCACTTGTGATGGTGCTTTGTTTGCACTCATCTAGATAGTATCCTTGCAATGGGAGTACCTAGACACATAAATAGGTTTTTGTCTAGTTGACATATGGTGCTTATGTTTTCTATTGATGGGTGGTTACATGATGGCATGAGGTTACTAATGGTCATACCTTTGAGGTATGGGTGGTTGGATGTTTTTAGCATGAGTTGTGGGTGTTGGTTTTCAATCGTGTGGGTTTGTTCAGTTGAATGGGGGCAGTCAGTTGTTTGGTTACTATTCTAGCTGGTGTTTTTTCTTGTTCTGGAGAATGGTTTATGTGTTCGTGTTGTGCTTCGTTGTTGTTGTTGTTGTGCATTTTCCACCTAAAGAATAAGATGCTTGCATTTCTGAGATTGGTGCATTTTTTGCCTTGGCATGTTCTTGTGTTTGGAGCTGTTTCCTGAGATGGTGGACACTTTCGAATGTCATTGCAGGGGTCTTGGTTGGAGTGTGGAAGCATGGTGTTGGTCCTTGTTCAGGTGTTTGGAGGAAGCTTGAAATTCTTTGGCAAGTGGGAGATTGTTGGGAAATCTGCCTCAACTTTTTGGCTTGAAATCTCTTGAAGACTTGGAATTTTCTTCATGTTTGTCCATTATCACCATACCGTGGTGGTCTGGCTTGGTCTTGGCGATACCGTAGTGTCTACCTAGCGGTTACCGCCTTACCATGTGTAGTGAGTTCACTCACCGTGGTGGCGCAGTAAGGCCACCTACAGCCTATTCTGGTGGTTACCGCCTTACCGTGCAGGGTGAGTTCTCTCACCATGGTGGTGCAATAAGGCCGCCAGTGGTCTAGCTCGGCGGTTACTACCATACCGTAGGCAGTGGTTCCTCTCACTGCGGTGTTCATGGTGAGACCGCCTGTGGTGGGCTTGGTGGTTACCACCCCACCAAGATCGGTGAGTCTTCTCATTGCAGTGGTTGTGGTGAGACCGCCACACCACAAGAAGGCATTGGAGGGTCAGTGGTAGCATGGTGGAGATGGCGGTAAGCGTGGGCAGTTACCACCATACTGTGAGGTGGCCAAATGAGCTTGGCAATAGCGTGGTGAAGTCAGTGTCTGGGCTTGGTGATGTCGTGGGGTGAGCGCGAGTGTGCTCACCACCTTATCATAGCATGAGTCAAATTAGAGCACTGTAGCCTGGTGGCTAGGTGAGCTCGGGTGAGCCCACCACTATACCATGACTGGGTTGTGTGGGCTCAGTGGTAATGCGGTAGGAGCTCGAAACTCGGTTGACCGAGCTGGATAGTTTTGATCGACTATCAGAAGCAATGAACAAATGGAATGGTGACATGTGGCAGATCTTTAAGATCTGATTGGTAGAAGTTTTATTTCCTGATTACAATAGAGTTGCATTATTGAATGGAGATTGATGGACATGCCCGAGATTGATTTAATGTTGTGTGTGGCTCAATGCACTTGCAAGGTCAATGCACGCTATCAATGATAGAAAGCTTGTAGGTGGATAATTTATTATCTTGATGATCGTTTCTTGAAGGGATGGGCTGAATAGGTAAGCACACGGTATAAGAATTCTGGTGTGCAGTTCGATAAAGAGGATGAGCGAAGAGAGAGAGGCTGAGAGTGTTCGAGCATTTACCGTGAACACTTAGACTCTCATATCTGCAAGGATGTGAACTTGTGGAGGCCATGAGGTTGGGCTGGCCATGAGGCTAGCTATGATAGTCATTTGTGAGGAGCTAAAGGGAATCTACACAGTATGTCATGAGGACATTGTAATTGTGTGAAGATTCTATTTTTGTGTTGCCTGCCTTCTCCAGATGGACAAGAAGTATTCTCCTGAACAGCATAGCTCTGGTTTTGAATCTGTGCTTTGTCAAGCATTTAATTTTCTTGAATTTTTGCTTGTGTTGAATCTATTATTTTTCAAGTATTTACTATTCTCAAAGGATCAGTGGGGGATCAACTGTGCCTGATTTCGCTTTATGGAATAGTTATTTGTGTCTTTGTTGTGATTTAAAATAAAATCACTAAGGCACTGTTGTCTTAGATGCTGATCTATGATGCTAGAACCGACTTCTTATCCCCAAAAAATCTATGATTTGTTTCTTGGGTGTAATAAGGTCATCCATGACCATTTGGAGGAATTTAGAGTCATTTTGAAGTGATTTGGGGTTATTTGTCAAAAAATGTAAAAATTTGTCAAATTGCTAAAATGTTGTTAAGCAACTTTTGCAAGAAAGTGTAAAAATAAAGTTTTATTAACAAATTGTTTTAAAAGTGGTTGTAAATGTTTGGGACACATCTAGGTGAGGATTTTACACTAGGCATGTTCCTCTTATGCACCGAAACACCTAGAATCACTCTAAGCTACATTCAACCGATAAAATCCCTTAAGTCCAAAGTGCAAAATGGCTACAAACTTCAACATGCTTGTATTTAGACACTGTGACGCTTAGAAAATTATCATCTGACCCTATGGGATCAATTGGCCCCCTCTACAATAACCTCTCTTTTTTTTTCTATCTCAGAGGCCTTTTCCTGTGGTGGTGAATTCTCGCTTGGGGAAAAATTTGTCAAATGCAAGTAGTTGAAAGTTGCAAAGTGGTGCAACTTTTGTTTTGCAACTCGTGTGACCAAATAGACTATTTTGACGCATCCGAGTCGGTACAATTATGCTAGGAATGGTCCTCTTTTGCATTGAAACATGCGGAATCGCTCTAAGCTACATTCAACTAGTAGAATCCCTTAAGATTCCAAAGTGCAAAATGGTTGCAAACTTCAACATGCTCGTATTCAGACACTGTGATGGTTAGAAACTTCTTTTTTGACCCTATGGGATCATGTTGGGACCCTCTACAATAAAATATTATAGTTTTCTCTATTTCAGAGGCCTTTTCTCATGGTGGCGAATTCTCTCTTGGGGAAAAAGTTGTCAAATGCAAGTAGTTGAGTGTGTAAAAATGACTTTTTAGCCATTCCACCCATTGTATCCTACTGTAATTTAGTGGAATGGCATAATTGGGGATAGGGAACATATTTGCATGGTTTTTGGAGAAGGGGAGGTGAGTTGAGTGGTTTGGTGTGATGCCCTAGTTGGTAATTTGATGAGTATTGGTGAAATTGAGTGGTTTAAGAGTGGAAATGGTTGAAATCCTTTGGGGCAATAGTTTGTGAGGAACTTTTAAGCCTGTTCCGGTTCTTTTAAGCATGCTTGATGCTTTGGAAAGGTGTTATGAGTTATGGGAATAGTATTTTCAATAAACCCACCCTAAACTTGCTAAAAATGAGGGTTTTATAAAAGTGGGCTTAAAGGAGCGGTTCTCAGGTTAAAGAATGTGGATTTGAAGGTTTTGTGGTCTGGAAAATGACTGTCTATAGTTATTTGGGATGGACAGATAGTCTGGAGTTCACTACCTTGTTTATGCTATTGCTTACTATTATGCTTTTGATATATTTTTTCCAAGCATCCATAGCTTTTTCAAAAGCACTTGTTTTAGGATTTCAGCCATATCAACAAGGTAGTGAACTATTTGACAAGATTCTTTGGTAGACATGCATGAAAAATGTGGTAACATAGATAAGGCAATGAACTATTTGAAAAAATATCTCAAAGAAATTTGGTCTCATAGAATGCCATGATAAGAAAATGCAATTGGCAGCTGCTCCTAGTTATTAGTTATGCAATGTGAAGTAATTGCATAAATTCTTAGGTTGACTTTGTAGAAACTATATTGTAATTTAAATTTTTTCATCTATCAGCATCTAGTTATTAGTTATGCAATGTGAAGTAATGCTTTAACTTTGAAAGATGTGAACTAGCTTTGCAACTCTCAATAACCTATTGCGCCAACCCTTTATGATGAAATGAGCTGGGGATAAACACAACCACAATCACAATTTACTCCAAATCAACCAAGGTTTCAGAGCTTATAACCCCATCTTGTCAGACTTCACCAATTTGACTAGCCTTCTTTATAGGTGTCCAAACACCAAAACTAGGCATAAATTCCAGACCACTTAACAAACCCACAAAATATTTAGGGTTTCAGATACCCATTTGTCTCAATTCAAACATATCTCAAATGGACATATCACTCCTTTAGACCAACACCATGAAATCATGCTTTTTCACCATTTTAGACCCCCAATTGGGTCACTTTTACAAATGACCTATACCTTAAACTTGCCTTTTCACCTAAATTTTGATTGGGAAGCACTAACCAACCAACATAACCCCAAATTCCACAATTATTTTGCAGAGACACATTTCCCAAAGCACCCTACCATGAAACACTCATTTCTTGCACTTTACATGGGGGGTTTATTGAAAAACAACCTTCTAGGGAATATCTAACCAAACCAACACCTCCAAAACTTCATAAAAGACCTGAAAAAACTCAAAATATCAAGAGATCTTTGTTTCCTCCAATAATTCTATCATTTTCTCACTCAAACCACCTAATTTCACCTAAAAATGCACTATTTACCACCTAGGGCATCATGCCAAACCAACCAAAAGACATTCCATACACACAAAACTCATTATTCACCCTATTTATACCTATTCCAACCTATCTAGGCCATCCCATCAAGCCACAACATGTACAATAGATGAGATGGCCTATTTAAGCATTTTTAAACCCTCAAAACACAAGTTTCAACTGACTATAGTAACTTTGCCACCAAATGCACAAAACTCAACAAAATTTCTTCACTCCAAAGCCAAAATGGGAATATCTCTACTGCTTGGACCAAATTTACATCATTAGAAACTAAGAACTTAATGTACCGAACTGTACGAAGCCTCGAAACTAATTTTTTTTCTAGAAAAACACAAAAAATTGACAAAAATAAGGAACTTTATTTGATTTCCCTTCACAAAAGTATGAATCAACCCTGCATTCAAGTTTCTAAACCTTTTTAACACTTTTCCCATCAGATCCAACCTCCTAAACTGACTCAACAACCTTTTAAACCAACATGACCATTGGTGTTCCACCTTTTGCACTTTCAATATGGCAATTTTTACAAAATATGCAATTATGCAATTTTTGCATTTTTGACTCCAATGACCCTCCAAAAAATTCAAATTCCATTAAATAGTCCTAATGGACCATACAACACATACATCATTTGATTCCTAACACAAGTTTGACAATTTGACTCCTCGTATGCCATTTTACAACATTTGGCAATTTTGCATTACAACTTTGCATTATTTTGCAATTTTTGACATATTGACACAAAAAAGACTCAAACACTAACATATCTAATACTAGACCATGTTTCCAAAATTTGCAAATTCAGACTTTCATGGTGCCCGTGCACCAAAAATCCATGCCTACAACATTCAAGAATAAAATTTACACAATACACATCATAAGGGAGATTCAAGAATGGTAGAAGCAAAATAAGATTTTTTTAATCAAAAAGTTGTAAGGCTATTTAATGATATATATTGATAAAATTATATACAATATATTGAAAAAATCCATACAGGCTTAGTACAAAGGAGTCATATGGACATAAAATTTCATGTATATATCAATAGTACAAAACATTTAGTACCAAACATATTTCCCTCTAGGGGAAGGAAATAGATCCTATGTTGCCTTTGAAATTCGGCTGGATGGAGTGACTGTTGGTTCTCTTGTCTTTTGAACATGCTCACTAGTCCTCCTCTCTCCACTCTAGACATTGAAAATATAGTTTACCATAGTAGAAGAATGTGTCAGTAATAAAAATAAATGAAAAAAGATTGAAGAGAATTCTCTATTTGGATAATAGATAGAAAAAGTGCAAAAAGATGCACATGGAACTAAAATCTTTGAAAATGTTGTATCCATATCAGAGAATTACCTTAATTTCAGCTTCTTCAACTATATCCTAACTATCCCATCGACCAACCAATTAATTTTTGCAAGTATTAAATAAAGAACACTAATGAACTTAAGCATAATGAACCTAAGCATTGTACCTTCCATTCTTGAATATGCTATTCAAGTGTGCCTGAAGGGTCATCTCTTTGCTTAAGAGTATCCAATATTTATTCATGATCAACATTACTAAGCGTCCATAGTTGTTTTGTCTTTGGTTTGGCGTGATGCTTCAACAAATTAACATTTGTTGCTATAACAAGGTGTGAATACATGAGAATGGTTTTGTGTTTCTAGTAGTCTTCAAATGTAGGTATGCCATTCTTTCTAATCATGTATATTCACAACCGATTTCCTGCAACCACAACTAAACCTATAGGATACATGAATCCATCATCATCTTCCATCGATTGTGTATGGTATCGATTGCCAATTCTTAACTTTAAAACATCCTTTGCATTGGGTGATACTCTAGAGTTATCATGCCAAAATTGTTGAGTTGCCTACTTTTCATTATTGGTTAGCTTCTTATCAACACGTGGAAGCCTCCCAAAAAAATCCCATGTATCATTTTGAAGAGGATCATCTATTCTTTCTCTTCTTGCAAGTGCTATATCTGAAGTTTTATGATTTATGTCAAAATCGATACAAGTTTGTCTCATAAAGTGAGACTTTTTCAATTGATGTCTTACTAGGGTAGATGTAATGATTCTCTGAGCAACTCTCTTATCTTTTTCCTTGTTACTTTTTCCAATAGACTTGAGAGCATTAAAAATATTTTTGACAATAATAGAATTTTTTTTGGTCTTCTTTTTCTTCACACGAATCTTCAATTTGGCTGGCAAAGGTCTCATATTTTGTATCTTTAGCAATTGTACAAAAAATTGGCATTTCTCGGTCAATGTCTTATTGCTAAAATATTGGTTGAAAAGTTGTGTAGCCCACAACTGAATAGTTCGTGTTGATCTCTTTCCTTCAAAATTGTTTATAATGTTCTCATCAATTTCAGTAAACATTTTCAGCTTGAATATTTTCAATATCAATTTCAATAATTTGATTCCCAATTTCAATATTATGTTATACATCTTCAATTCCAATATTTTTTAGCTTGAACATTTTCAATTTCAATTTAAATAATTTGATTCCCAATTTCAATATCATGGTCAACATCTTCAATTCCAACATTTTCACCTTGAACATATCCAATTTCCTCTTCACTTGAAAGACCAAAGGGCTCAAGTTCACCAATATTTGACATACCTTTTCTTCTCTTCCTATGACTTTCTCTATCTCTTTGTCTATATACTTCAATTTGTTCTTTTGTAAGATTTCTCTTACATTTTTGCTTCCAATGAGTATTGCTCCCCACTATACCTCCAAAAAGATGCTAAGAAAATGATTGCTTAGGACAAATTTGAGTGGAAGATGCTCCAAAGAGTTGATCTTTGTCTCTTCCTATCTAAAATCACATTTTTGTCGCCTAAAAAGCATGCAAACAGAATGTAGGGTCCATTGGGATGCCCAAAATGGCCCACTTAAGGTTTTTCTATGGCCCACAAACTTGATATTGGATAAAATCTGATATCTGATTTGAAAATCATTTCAAAATATTTTGTAATGGCAAGATTTTGGTGCTACAAATTGGATATCCAATTTGAATCAGATATCCAATTTTTGCACACATAGACCCAAGAGTAATTAGGAGGTGGAGGGTGGACAAGAGATAGAGAGAGAGATACAAGGAGGAGGGGGAAAGGAGAGGGGAAGAGGGGAAGAAGGAGAGAGAGAGAGAGATTATGAGGGGGAAGGAGAGGGAAGAGGGAAGAAGGCGAGAGATGGAGAGAGAATTAGGATGGGGAAGGAGAGGGAAGAGGGGAAGAGGGGAGAGAGAGAGAGAGAGTTAGGAGGGAAGGAGAGGGGAAAAGGGGAAGAAGGGGAGAGAGGAGAGAGGAGAGAGAGAGATAGAGAGATGGAAAGAGAGAGGAAAGGAGAAAGAGAACTAGGAGGGAAGGAGAGGGAAGGAGAGGAGAGAGAGAGAGAGAGAGAGAGAGAGAGAGAGAGAGAGAGAGAGAGAGAGAGAGAGAGAGAGAGAGAGAGAGAGAGAGAGAGAGAGAGAGAGAGAGAGAGAGAGAGAGAGAGAGAGAGAGAGGGAAGAATGGGAAAGACAAGAGAGGAGAGACAGAGAGAATTAGACAGGGAAGGGAGAGGGGAAGAGGAAATGGGGAGAGAGAGATAATTAGAGGGGAAGGGAGAGGGGAAGAGGGAATATGGGAAAGAGAAGAGAGAGAGAGGGGAGGGAGAGGGGAAGAGTGAGAAGAAGGGGAGAGAGAGAGAGGAAAGATAGAGGAAATGTAGAGAGAGAATTGGGATGGGGATGGGAGAGGGAAGAAGGGGAGAGAGACTAGGAGGGAAGGGAGAGCGGAAGAGGGGAAGAAGGGGATAGAGAGAGGGAGAGAGAATTAGTAGGGGGAAGAGAGAGTGGAATAGGGGAATAAGGGGAGAGAGAGGAGAGAATTAGGAGGGGGAAGGGAGAGGGGAAGATAAAGAAGTAGAGAGAGGTATTAGGAGGAGAAGGAGGGAAGAAGGGGATAGAAAGAGAGAGTTAGGAGGGAAGGAGAGGAAGAGGGGAAGAAGGGGAGAGAGATGAGAGAGAGAGAGAGAATTAGGAGGGGGAAGGGAGAGAGAGAGAGAGAGAGAGAATTAGTAGGGGGAAGGGAGAGGAGAGGAGGGGAAGAAGGGGAGAGAGAGGGAGAGAGAATTAGGAGGGGGAAGGGAGAGAGAGAGAGAGAGTTAGGAGTGGGAAGGGAGAGGGGAAGATGGGAAGGAGAGAGAGAGAGACAAAAATATTAGGAGGGAGAAGGGAGAGGGGAAGAGGGGAAGAAGGGGATATATATAGAGAGAGAGAGAGGAAGAAGGGTTAGAGAGAGGGAGGGAGAGAAAGAGAGAGGGAAAGAGATAATATTTAAATATTTTATAGATTAGTAATATTAATTAGTTATATAATATTTTATATATTAACTTAATATGTATATATATATAAATATTTATACATTAACTAAAATATATAAATAATATTTAAATATTATACATAATAATATAATATATTATATATTATACATAATTCCATAAGAGATTATCACAAATTATATATTATATATTAAATTATAAACTATATTCTATATTCTAAACTATATATATTAAAATAAACTATAAATTATTTAATGCATTTTTTAAATTATATATTAAAAACTATATTACATTTTTTATATAAAATAAAAATTATATTAAAATCATATATTAAAATTATATATAAGACATATCGGATATCTGATTTGAATCGGATATCCGATATGTCTGACACAAACCCTACTACCAAGGGATTAGCCTTGGGGTTTGCTTCAGAATTTGGCTAGGACATGCCAATCCTAAGAAGTCAACACGAAAAATGTTTTTAATAGATTACCTTGCTTTTCTAGACTTTGCCCATGTGGCTGACGACTTTTTTTTACCCTAAATTGATGAAACAAAAAGGGTTTTTAAAGGAGATTCTCATCTTTCTACCAATATAAATTATGCTTTACTTTGAATTTAATAAATAATTATTATTCATTTTCTATTGGAATTATGACTAAAGTTCAGATTGATAGGCTAATTGAAAAACATCTATAGCTTTATCACATTTTTAAAATCCAAAACATGCGTCACATTCTATGTTTCGCATACTATAGGATTAAAAAAAAAAAATTAATTTCACGAAATTTTGACCAAGTTAAGGTGGTCAAACATACAAGTTTTTATATTTTTTAAAAGTTGTAATAAAAAATTAATAATTGATTATTTACTTGGAAAAAGATTACAAAAACATATGCATCATATCAAGACACTAGTCCTCTACTTATATCTAAAATCTTATAAAAAATAGTATCATTTTATTGTGGGCAGGGTGGTCAGATAGACGCCTACTTATTTTTCCCTGAAATTTAAGTAGTACTGCATTGAAATTTCAAATTTTCACCAAATAGATTTTTTTTTTTTAAAAAAAAAACTTAGTAGTTTAAAAACTACATTCAATTTGCTACAAATTCTATTCTTACATATTTCTGAAATAATAAAGATAACTTATTCAAATTTTTACGTTAAGTTGCCTAACTCTGATTTTTCTGAATTTTCATCGCCACTTAAGGGTCTATTTTTTTCATGATGATCCTGCACATACCCATTAATGGGCATGGGATGTAATTAGAGATTCATGTGGACTACTTGAGAGTTACATATACAAAGTTTTATAATGAAATTAAAAGATGCTTGTGTAGGAGTTATTTTCTATTTCAAGATGGATCCACATATGTGAGAATGATGAAAATTCATACCATGGTATTTTGGAACCTTGTTTGTTTCCATGGTATTATTTTTTTTTTTTATAGGCCTCATTAAGTCTATAAACTGGACACATGGGATAGAGGATCTATTGAATTTATTTTATAAGGTTATGTTACTAGTTATGCTACTAGTTTTCCACCAAAGGAGTGGGAGTGTTGATCTCATTCAAGCTTGCATGGATATCTTGGAAACACATTGTAACCATTGATGTTGTTGAATAATACATTGGATGCATGTTCTTTGGAGGGTACATTTTTCATAAAATATTTTTCCTAGGGTATACTTATGTCACTTCTCTTTTTTTGTTGTTTTTATTCTTCTTCTTTCATTCTCATTCTTTTATATATTTTTTTACATATTTAAATGAGATTATTTTTTTATAGATTTTAAGGGCTAACATAAGAAAATGATTGTGTGTCTTATTTCCACTTTATGGACATAGTTTGTTTAAAAATATACTAGGTTAATATTTAAAATATATTATGGTACTAGGGGTGTTTGTATGATATTTTCCTAACATTTGGTATTTGAGTAGAGGTGGTTCCATGGATTGCATGTGATTTGCATATATTTTCAAGTTTTTTAATGTGGGTTGAATGTGATTGTATGTCACTACATATGATGAATCTATGGTGATTTAGCTCTAGGTATTCCTATATTGTTATTTTCTTAGTTGGCCTAGCAAGCTTGTGGGAATATTTTACAAGGAATTAACTAGTTATTAATCCTTATTTAGGTGGATTTTACAATGATTTTTTATTCTATTTTAGGAATAAATATGGTGGGCATTGGTAGAGTGGTAGAGTTGTTTAATGGAACCATTTTTAGGAATTTAAAACTCAAGGTAAATGAACTTTCAGTTGGACATGTGCTTGCATTTTTCATGGTGATAATTTGGAGCTCATGTCTGAAATAGCTACCTACCCTATGGCATGATGATTTTTCTTATCTTCTAGTCATGTGGAAGAAAAAAGTGTTCATCTTGGGTGCCTAGTTTTATCTCCTTTATTATATTTGTTAAAAATTAAATGGAAAGATTTTGTTTTATTCCTTGGCTATGCAGAAGCATTGGATGATTAACCCCTAGTTGCATGCAGACTTTGGAGTTGGTCTATAGTGACTTGGAAGCTCCTAGAAAGAATAGCTCCTTCATTTGTATGTAATCATTAATGCCTATAGAATTGGTCTATTGGTGACCTATGTTTCTTGCAAAACCATTGATCCTTTCAAATACTCATACTTGCATGTTGTAGATTTATAAAATTTTGATTTGTGGGGTTTGTATTTTTTCATCTTAATATTTGTGATAATGTTGATTTATGACTTTCCATTATTTCAATGTATAGATTTGGTGGTTTTTATTGTAGACACCTAAAATTGTCCCAGGCTTGTGATTTATAAATTCTCCATCATTTTCCCTTTTGTCTTTGATAATTAAATAATTTTAATTATTTAATTATTTTCTAAAGTCATAATTCTTCTATTAATTATATAATTTTAATTATTTAATTAATTCATTTTTTATCTTTATTCCTCCTTGATTGATTAATTAAATTTTATTTATTTAATTACGTCGCTAAATAAGTCTTCTTCTTTCTAAAATTAAATAAATTCGTATTTATTTAATTTTTGTCCACTTTTCACTATAATTAAATAATTATTGTTAAGCCTTTTCTCTCCTAAATTAAATAAATTTTATTTATTTAATTTGGTTCACTCTCTTGAGTTTTGAATTAAATCATTATTTAATTCAAAATCATTCCTTTTGTCACATTCTTTTATAATTAAATAATTATTTTAATTATTTAATTATTCATTGGCCACGTAAATTAAATAATTTTTATTATTTAATTTCTCCTATCACCTCTTTATCTGTGTCAATCTTATCTTCCACATCAAATCTTATCTCTTGACATCTCATTTTTCCTTAGCCGAAAAAATGAAATCGGCTAAGCAAAAACGGGATCCCGATTTGTAAAAATTGGGATCCCGTTTTGGTTCGAGATCTTGAGCCTGAATCGAAAACAGGATCCTGCTTTTTAAAAAATGGGATCCCGTTTGCTAGAGGGTCCTGAATCGGTGGAGAGGAAACATGATCCTGATTTGTAAAGAACGGGATCTCGATTTGTAAAAATCGGGATCCCATTTTTTACAAACTGGGATCCCGTTTTGTACGACTATTTTTTTTTTTAAATGAAGAAATCTTCATTTTCGCCTGCGCGTACGGGATCCCGGTTTGAGAGCAATAGTGACTACTAGAAGACCTCTAGATACCCATACTCTTCCTCTCTTTTTTTGCATTTTTACATTCAAAATTGAAATTGTTGATAAATTTAGTGTTTCTAGCATCTTTATTTCAAATTTTATTTCCATTTTAAGCATTTTATTTCATGTTATTTTTGAAATAAGAAATTTTAGAAATAGATTAAAAAAATACATCAAATTGTGAATATTTTCAATAGAAACAAAAAAATAAAAATTGAATTGTGTTTTAGAAACAAAATTTAACTTTTGAAACTTGAATTATTTGATGAAACAAAAAAATAAAAAATTCAAAACCCTAATTGAAACGAAACAAAAAAATTGTATTGAAAACCCTAATTGCTTAGAAATTGAAACCCTGAATTGAATTGAAACAATAAAAATTGCTAAAACCCTAAATTGAAATTGAACAAATCATTTTGATTTTGAAAACCCTAATATTCAAGCTCATGAAAATTCTTTTGCATTGCTTAAATGTTTTAAATTTTATTTGCATTGTATGGATAAAATGATATGTTAAATTTTAGTTTCAATGTTAAATTATAATTAGATTAGAAAAACTTTCCATTTTTTGTGAAATGAGTACATTATTGCTATATGAATTTTCATTTAAAACTATCTTTTATATGAATTTGGATAATTAATTTTAGGTCAAATAATCAGTCTATTCTAAATCTAGCTTCATCTAGGGTCTATTCAAAACCTTAAGTGAGGATTAAATTCAAAATCTAGCTTCATCTAGGGATCTAGGGTTCTTGAATTGAAGTTGAACTACTTAAGAAGAAATGTGGTATTTTGATGAAATGTAAATTAAATTAGGGATGGTAAATAAATAAACTCTCTTTAAAAAATATAGATGTCTATTCTATTAGAGAAAAAATGAGGATTTTGAACAATTAATTATTAGAAATTAAGATTTAAGTTATAATCTATTTTGAAGAAAAATATAGTTTTAAAATACATTTTTGAGAAAAATAATGGTAAGAAATATATAAATTAATTTAAAGAATAGAGTTGATGACATATGCATAATATTTATTTTTTGTGAAATTAAATGAGAGGGTTACTTGACACATAGAAATTAGTTTTATTAAAAATGAAGATTTAAGTTATTAAGTAGTGGAATTTAAAAACACCTAGGGGCACTAAGTGTTGGATCTCAATTGTCATGTTCTCATAGGTTAGCCCTCATGATAAAATCAAGTTAATGATTATGGAAATGATTGAGGAGAATACTATTCAAACTTGGAAATGGTGATGCATAATTAGATTAAAGTTAAGTCCTCCTATTGAAGTGTTCCTATCATATAGTACTTTCAAAAATTTAAATGATTTGTGAATAATGATCAAGTGTAATTAAATGATAAAATAAAGACAATTGAATGCCTTCGAATACTAAGCAAGTTTAGTTGGATCATAATGTATTATTAAATGTGTACGGGATGGAAAATTTTGAATTTAAATTTTAAAATTTTAATGACTAAATCCATGGTTTAGGATTTACCATATATATGTACTTAGAGTATTGGTCTAGGATTTAAATTTTTGCACTAGTTACCTAGACACTAAATAATCTAAATATTTTTGTTTTCTAAGTTCTTCTAGGTTCTTTCAATTAAAACAATCTAAATAATATACTTTTAATTCAACATTAACTAATTTTATATTATACATGTTTTATATCATAAAATTCATTTATTAATGAAAAAAATATTAAATAAAATAATCTTATATTCAATTAAAAAAAATCAGTTAAAATATACATCAAATTCAATCTTAATCACACATAATTATGTGTTTCTATTATGGAAATAGTCAATCTATTCATTAAATTAAAAAATATTCATAAAGTAGGCACTAACTTGCAAGTCTATTATTCCAAGGGCCACCCAAACTTCACCCTAAGTTCATTAAACCCTAAGCCCTGAACTCTAAAATCTAAACCCTCAACAGTAAAGCATCCATTTTGTCTTAGGACCTTATAATAAAATTTGGTTGCCTTAGGCAACTCCACCAAATTTGATTCCCTTAAGCCATGTCATTTTGTTTTAGAACCTTACTACAAAGATCCCCTTAAGCCAAATTTGATTCCCTTAAGCCATGTCATTTGTAGTAGAACATTACTACAAAGATCCCCTTAAGCCATCGTATTACTATAAACCGTAAACTCAAAAATCTAAACCCTAAACAAGCTAAAGACATCATTTTTTCACCAAATTTTATTCACTTGAGCCATGTCATTTTGTCCTAGGACCTCACTAGACATAGATCTCCTTAAGCCATCCTATCACCCTAAATCGTAAATCAATGTCTTAAGTAGTCCTAATATGACATTTCTTAATGGGATGAAAAAAGCTTTTAAAATTTGGTGAAGCTGCCCAAGGCAACTAAATTTAACCATAACAAGATTGTGCAAGATTATAATATGAATGATATTTTAAACAAGACCTATCTCAATCAATTGTTCCACAAGAAAATGTTCTTCACTAAAGCATTCATTTTGCCTTAGGACCTTAAAATCAAATTTGATTGCCTTAGGCAACTCCACCAAATTTGATTCCCTTAAGCCATGTTATTTTGTCCAAGGACCTCACTAGACATAGATCCCCTTAAGCCATCCTATCACCCTAAATCATAAATCAATGTCTTAAGGGGTCCTAATATGACATTTCTTAATGGGATCAAATAATTTCTTAAAATTTGGTGAAGTTGCCCAAGGCAACCAAATTTAACAATAACAAGATTGTGCAAGATTATAATATGAATGATATTTCATGATCTAGGTTGGTTAGTTGAAACAAGACCTATCTCAATCAACTGTTCCATAAGAAAATGTTCTTCACTAAAGCATTCATTTTTTCTTAGGACCTTAAAATCAAATTTGGTTTCCTTAAGCAACTCCACCAAATTTGATTCCCTTAAGCCATGTTATTTTGTCCTAGGACCTCACTAGACATAGATCCCCTTAAGCCATCCTATCACCCTAAATCATAAATCGATGTCTTAAGGGGTCCTAATATGACATTTCTTAATGGGATCAAAAAATTTCTTAAAACTTGATGAAGTTGCCCAAGGCAACCAAATTTAACAATAACAAGACTGTGCAAGATTATAATATGAATGATATTTCATGACCTAGGTTGGTTAGTTGAAACAAGACCTATCTCAATCAACTATTCCACAAGAAAATTTTCTTCACTAAAGCATTCATTTTGTCTTAGGATCTTAATCAACTATTCCACAAGAATCCTATAGGGTACTCCCATGAATCCTATCCTATAGACCTATCTCAATCAACTATTCCACAAGAAAATGTTCTTCACTAACTTGCAAGTTCATTATATTCCAAGGGACACCAAAAATTTACCCTAAGTTTTGTAAACTAAATTTAACAATAATTAGATCATGAAAGATTATAATATGAATGAGATAAATCATGATCTAGGTTGATTATTTTACAGTTTAGGGTGGTAGGATGGCTTAAGGGGATCTATGTTAAACTCTAAACCATAAACCCTATAACATTCATAAATTGTCCGCTGTCAAATGTCATAAAAGAGGAATTGGAGGGGAATAATAGCAATGAAAACAAAGAGTGGGTGGGTGATGAGGTGGTCGACCTCCTGATTAAGAACTGGGATGATGCTAGTTAGTTGCTCCTGTTGCTAGTTTGTCAGCTGTTTTTTGGCTGTTTGTGTGTTGTCTCTGGTTTTTTTTCTGTTAATGTTTTTTGTTTAAGTCTTGTCCTTTTTTAGCCCTAGTGGCTGATTGTGAGGGGTACAATGCCCCATAAATGTTGTTTAAATTTTCAAAAACATTCATAAATTGTCTAATATTAATAGTTAATTGTATTTTCATTCAAGTACCTTTCCTTAGACATAAATGAGGCTTAAAAGTTTATTTTATCATATTTATTCAATTAGGCCATTTATATGGAATGGTTTAAGGGTATAAATCCTAAACATGTATCTTACATTTTGAAATTACAAATCTAGTGTAGGTTCACTCATATCTTCTAGATATCACATGGATCGATTCAATAATATTCGCAATCAACCTCCATGCCCTCCATCTCCACCACCTTCACCTCCACCTCCACCACCTGAAATCGATGGTGCTCGTTTGGAAGCACGAATCAATTCCAATGTTAGAACCATCCAAGATCAAATCAACATTATTCAAAATGAAGAGTTTGTCACACCACTTGTGAGCATGATTGCATCTAGGATGAAAACCATTGTTGATGATGTCAGGGCTATGGATGGGATCTTAGATGAGCATCGACAATGGCTAGAGGAGAGGAGAAATTATGACTCTAAAAAGGAAAATGCAAATAAATGAAGAGATGCAGTAGAAATCCACAATAGTTTTTAAATTAGGACAATGATCTTAAATAGTTATGAATTTATGAATTTGGTGAACAATGGATATTTTGTGTGATGAATTTGGTGAACGATGGATATTTTGTGTGACATGAATTTATGATTTTGGTTCTAGATGGATATTTTTAGATGGATGGTTCTAGATGGATATATATATGCATTAGACATAAAATGAGCTTTATGTGAATGTTTCAAGTTTATTGTTTACTATGTACACATGTATTAAAATTGCACATATAGTTGTTAAATTTTGAGATTTGTATGTACATAGTTTACTTGATCAAGTTCAATCAATGTATATGTGTTTCAATTTTATATGATCTTAATATATGTATGCATGTATCATATTTAAACAAATTTGCATGTGTGTTTCAAATTTAACTATTTCTTGTAATTTTTTAAGTTTGTATGTTAATTTAGTATAATTTAAGGCAGGTGCAAACTTATATCTCATATCATGGATGATTTTAATATTGATGATATCATAAATCCGCCACCTTCACCTCCCCCTCCAACTCCACCTCCACCTCCACCTCCACCTCCCCCTCAACAACCTATTGCATCTGATGAGGCTCGCTTACAAGCACACATAAATGATCAGGTTGCATCAATACAAAATCAAATCAATGCTATAGAGAGTCAAGCATTGATTCCACCCCATATTAGATGTTTTGCATCTACAATGAAAAACATTGTGGATGCCATAAGGACCATTGATTCTAATCTAGATAGACATAGATGAGACAAAGAACAAATGAGACAATTTTATGCTGATGCTCTCTCTTATAAAGAAATATTAGACCTTAAAATAATGAAAGCCCACCTAGCCCCCTACTTTCTTGACCTCGTTACTCGACAACCCATTCCTACGAAAAAATCTAGAATATCCATGAGGTGGTGCATACATCCACAAATGAGTGCACATTTTTGGGATCGATGGTATATGGTTTTTGATAGTCCCCCACATGCTAATTGGGAGTGCCCATTGCATTTTTGGAGGAAATTATATGTAGAGTTTGTTATGGGGCACAAGCCCAGTTATTTTGATTTTAAATCATTTCAGGGTGTTGGTAGCGGCGTGCCACAACAGAGGTTAGGGGAAAGGGTTGATCCCCAATGCCCTGTGCATGCACAACCCCTTGTTGTTGCTCTTGGTCCTCCCATTCCTATACCTATGCATCATTGATCTATGTTATTGACATTAGGTTCCCTTAGTACACTCGTAGGAGACCTTGATCATCATGCTTCTGCGATAGCAGTTGGGGAGCATAGAGACGATGATGATGGAGGAGTGTTCTATGGAGCTATTTCGAGTACCACTTCAGGAGTGTCGAGGCACGTCCCACATGTATGTACCAATTTACATCAAGTATGCTATGGACCTGATCAGGCCACACCTAGTTCAGGTGGACGTGGAGATTCTAGTGGTTCATTTGGTCACATCAGTTCATTTGTAGAGTTTCTTACAAGAGGCAAACATCCTGAGGACACTGGTACACAGGTATAAATATGCATCTACACATTCATTTTATAAGAATTTTGATGAATGTATATATCAAAGTAAAGTTTGCAATATATTTTAACAATCAAACTGTTTGGTGTATAAACAATAGTAATGATGGGGCAATCATCCGTTCCATGAGTACATACATCGACACTAGTCCTAATTGGAAACCCTTATGGGGTATTTTGATTTCAATTTTTTAAATTATAAATGAAATGATTTTTAACTTGAGTTTTAAATTTATAATTGAATAACATATATGTTTGAAATATTAATGTTGGTTTAGGCAAGTCAATCGGCTTCCACGTCGATTCCACCAGGGGGGTTGTTGAGCACTCCTCCATTATCGACTGTCGTGGACCAAGGGTAGGTACATTTATATTGTAAATTGTTTAACTTACATTAGTATAGTTACAATTATGAATTTTTAATTCACTATATATATGAAATGTGCATGTACACTTGTAAATATTATAAGCCATGCATGTCTAGGTTGATACCACAATCAGAATGGGCATCAGGCAAACATTAGATTTTGCAGTTACTCGTGAGGCCTCTGATTCTTAGGTTGTTTAAATAAATTTCTACACAAAATGTGCAAACTTGAATATATATATATATATATTTACCTAATTCAAGTATGTACATGCTTTAACTTTGATCTTGTAGGACTTTGTTAGTGCGACTTTCAGCCCTGACCTAGACATAGTCGCACCTCTAGGAGGGCATGTGGAGTAAGCTCCAGATCAAATGGTAATTTAAATTTTCTATTATATTTAAATTAAATTATTAATTATATATTGTGAATATATAAATAAATAATTTTAAAATTCAAATTGAATATTAATATAATTTGAGCTAATACATGTTTTAAATTCTTTTTCTTTTATAGCATGGGACACATCTAGTAGTTGAGAATGTACAAACATGTCCTGCAGAAGAGGGTGCACAACCTATGGATATGGTACAATTAAAATATGATAAATTATAAATTAATTTCAATTAAATCATTTTTAATTGTAGACTTATGCATCTAATTTCAACTTTTTTTGTCTTGTTTGTGTAGATTGATTCAGAGAATGTAGAGGTTGCTTCAGGTGCAATAGAGCATCCAAACCAAGATATGATGGTAATTTAATTTTAATATGATGAATTATAAATTAAATTGTCATTAATTTTTTTCATTGTCTTACATATGATTTCATATTTCTCTTGTACAGAGTGTTTAAGGTCATTTGCATAGTCTGCATGGCACGAAGAGGTCTCTTGATTATAGAGACAATACATGACCTAGAAACATGATTTTGTGGTTTATATTTGTTTATTTTGTGGACTATATTTTTGGTTTGTCACGTACTATGTTGGAATTTATAATTCATGGTTCTTGAGTACTTAGTTGGACTTTAGTTTTCATGCACTTAATATATTTACATAAATTATGAACTTTATTATTGTTCTAAATTTTAATTTACACATATACATTTATGCATTTTATGTTCATAGTCAAGATATTAATATAGGACATTAATGTGAAATTAAATATAAATATGAAATTAAAGTTGAAATTAATAGGACATTTTAATAATTACAGTTTACAAATTTAGTGATCTCATACATGATATGTACATTCAATAATTAGCTATAATTAGTCAATGAACTTATTCAATTCACGTCAATCAATAATTAGTCAGTAAATCATAATTTACAAACCAAAGCAATTCATTTATATACCAGAAAGGATAAAATTTTAAGAAATAAACAAAAACATACAATATTAGAGAACAAAAGCATTAATAAATTCTATAAATAATAAAATCCAACACTAATTTATAAGTTGTCAAAACAAATAATGACATCCAATACTATTTTTTAAGTTGTCAACACAAATAATGGATTCCAATACTAAATTATAAGGCATACATTGAAAACAAATAAGGGGACATCTTAAGGGGTCATAATACAATGCCTTAAGGGGACATCTTAAGGAGTCATAATACGACGTCTTTAGGGGATGTCTTAAGGGTTAATAATAGAATGCCTTAAAGGGATGTCTTAAGGGTTCATAATAGAACGTCTTAAGGGGCCATAATACAAAGTCTTAAGGGGATGTCTTAAGGGTTCATAATAGAACGTCTTAAGGGTTCATAATAGAATGTATTAAGGGTTCATAATACAATGTATTAATGGTTCATAATACAATGTCTCAAGGGGATACCTTAAGGGGTCATAATACAATGTCTTAAGGGGTCATAATATAATGTCTTAAGGGGTCACAATACAATGTCTTAAGGGGTCATAATACAACATATTAAGGATATAATTGATTTAACAATAATGTATGCATGAAATTTAGTGATTTGAAGACATACAAGGACATATATGTACATATATGTCATCTCAAAACAATGTTTACAAAATTTGGATATGCCATCTCAAGAACATCTCAAACTCATGCCCAGAATGTACTAGGTCTTCACACCGCCTAATATCAAAAAGGTACAAGCAATATCAATGAAATCATAAAAACATACAAAATTTAATTTATATAAAACTAACTATATGTACACAACTCAAGTACCTGCATTTTAAAGTATTCCACACGTGTGTAGGTTGAATCCAGGCATCCTCTCCTTTTTGTTTCAAAATATGAGATCAATGTAATGATGGCTTAAGGATACAAAAAAAGGATAATAAATCAATTTAAACTATTAATGTACAAGCAATATCAATATGTAATCAAAACATATATTTAAATATATTTTTACTAATAATTACCTCTATTTAAAAGGACAATATAAAACTTAAACTATATTTACCTGTATTTACTTATTCCATTGTACCATCTACATCCTCTCTTTTTTGTAATGCATCTATGATTGTCTCATGCTCTTCCATAGAAATTTTCCATAACACTTTATTTGTAGGTCTTCCACGATACCGATTTAGTTTTATATTTTTTGCCACCACCAAATATGAATAATGTATAATTTTTTTATGCAGTTCAAAATCTTTGAATGCAGGTAGACCATTTTTCCTTACTAGGTATTTTTGTAGCCAAGTGCCAACAACCACAACCAATCCTATTGGGAAATATGAAAAAAATCATCATATAAGTTCTCAAATTTTTCTTAATGAGATGAAAAACTTGTTCTAAAATATTGTTTAAGGGGATCAAAAAAATTGTTATCAAAATTTTCTTAAGTGGATGTCTTAAGGGGATCATGGTACCTGTTGGATAATGATAGCCATCATCATCTTCTCAAGGTGATATTAACTTATGTTTACTTTCCACACAATGAGCCAACCAATATTCTGTTTGCTCTTCATTCCCCTCAGGCGCAACAATAACATACACATGTCCTACAAACAAAAATTGATTTAATAACTTGCACAGATCAATATAAAAAAATTCATATTACAAAATAACTTAATATAGAAAAATTAAATGAAATAAATTGAATTAAATTACCTTCTTGTACAAGGTCTGAAACATGGTCATAGTCTTCAGATGCAAACACTTGATCATTTTCTTCAATAGTTCTTTCATATTGATCATGTGCTTGTGAAGGTGTCAACAATCTTTTCTCCCACTGTTCAACCCATTCTATATTTTCACATGCTTCCCAATCCCCTGAGATGTAAAAATGGAAAAAACATGCAAGCTCCCTTGTCCAGATAGTCCATGTGCTTGCTGTCAAACTCCTAAATGAATTCCATTTAGTAGATCCACTAATTGTCTCACAATCAACTCTAGGTGCGATGTTATCTTCTTCAAAAAACCAAAATAATTGATGAACTCTAGAGTACTCACTCGAACCAGGTGTAGATAATATTGTATTACACCAATCGACAATCTCACGTGCATCTTTAAATTTTACTGCATCTTCAAATTTTAATTGTTCTCTAGCACCAATTCTTTTAAGACACGCACCAGCTCCATCATGTTCTCCTTTACCATGCCCAACTTCAAAAAAACTCCATATATGTTGGACATTAAGTTCTTTATGAATCCTACTTAACTAATATAACATTCGAGCATTCTTGAACTGCCCCGTACAATTATCTAACCATATGAGGTGTTCTTTAATATGGATTCCTCTTTCTCTTAAATTTTTGTAACATATACTGAAACAGTATTGAACAAACTCTGATGAGTGTAATCGATTGCCACTCAAATAAAAATGATACTCCCTCAGAACTTTTCTATCATCCTCAGTGCTATTATTTGCATGTCTATAAACAATATGGACAAACATAGCTACTTGCACTAAATTATAATACTGTGATTGAATTTCCTCTTGCGGAGCTAGAGTATAATTTTCTGCAAAATCAACCATTGAAAGTATAGTATCAATTTGAAATGTGTTTCTACATGCATGAAATTGGCCATCAAGCCATCGAGCATGTTGAGAGTGCATGATATATTTTGGTACTATCTTATTCTTAAATTCACTCATGAATGCATGCACACTAACTTTTTCTGTAACTAAATCACAACACTTTCCTATTTTTCCATCTTTTAAAGAATAGTGAACATTCTTAAATCTTTTAACTTCTACTAATTGTTGTCCAAAATCATTATCAACACTTTCATGCATACAAATTCCTAAGAATGAAAGGTTTCCACAGTCAATGCATTGTCTAGAAATACAAGAACTTAAATAAAACAATTTACCATTAGATCTTTCACAAAAAAAACTTGAAATAAACTCCCTTATTGCTTCAGGTGGCACATTAATACTGCATTCCTGTATAATCATGTTAGTATGCAATGTACAATGTATATATCGAAAAACATCATAAAAATAATGAAATTGAACATGCGTTTTCCAACAACAAGATATTCATTGCTTATTAATTTTTACATACCACAGTTTACATTTTTCAAAAGACCTTTGACTTATTTTAATATTACCGGGTAACACTAAATCACCACAAAATTTTCTATAAAATTCAGTTTGTGTTGTATCTAATAGGTGTTTTGGGTGAGGATTGCAAACTTTGGACCCCACCCTTAATTTTAAAACATCTCTAGCATTAGATGAAACCCTAGTATTATCATGCCAATATTTTTCAATCAAAGATTTAATTTCAACATTCAATTTCATATCAGACCTTGGGAGTCAACCACTAAAGCTCCAACATTGGTTTATAGGATCATTTTCTATAATTATTTTTCTTTTTTCTGCTCTTAGCAATGTTTTAGGATGTATTTTTAAAACTTCACTAATATTTATCACCATTCTTTTATTCAAAGTTGCTTTATTAACTATAGCAGTTGTTATAGCTCTTCTTGCTACATTTTTATCTTTAGATCGACTATTTTTTTGAATCGATTGAATGGCACTAGAAATAGTACACATAGCATGTTTTAATGATTGATCTTTTCTTTTTGGTTTAACAAAAAAGCCTAACCTTTTCATTATTTTCCTCATTTCTTGCATTCTCATCAATTGCGTCATTAGTTGACATTGAATTGTAATTTTTTACAATAAAAGAATTTGTTGTATATTTTATTTGCATGTTTTCTTATTTTCCTCCAAGAAATTTGACTAGGAAGATTATCAAAAACACCACTTTCAATTTAAAAAATATATTTTCATTAAATTTAACATCACATTCTAGATTTTCATCTTCATCTTCATTTTCATTTTCAACTTCAAAAAGATTTACATTTTCATCTTCATTTACATCAACAAAACGGTTTTCATTTTCATTTACATCAACAAAACGGTTTTTCTTTTCATTTTCAATAAACGGATTATTCTCAATTTCATTTTCAACAAAAGGATCATTCTCACTATCATTTTCAACAAATTCTATAAAAGTTTCATCTCTCTGAATATTGTCAATGTCAACATCGTTAAGTCCAACATCTTGTAAAATTTCTACATACAAATTTACCATTTCACTAACATGTGGATTTCAAGACGTACCTGGATTTGTGCATATTGAAACATTATCCATATCATTGATAGAGGGATTTGAAGACATAGTAGGACTTGATTGTATAATCATATTCTTCTCCAAATTGACTTCTTGCCAATTCGCTTCATCTACAACCATGGTCTCCTCTATGTTTTCATCTTCAATAGTTGTGGAATTGGATGCTCCCCCATCATTCATTGATTTAATTCTCATTCTTCTTTGTCTTTGTCTTTGTCTCTCCTCTTTGTTTTCTTCAATTTCTTCAAGATTCAATGTCTTCCTCCTCTTATTACCACATTTATTTCCCATGATTATAAAATTCTCAAGCACAAATGAATGTAAATAGTGAAATTCTTCAAAAAATTTGATTCAAATTGGAAGTTCAAGACCTAAAAGGACTAAATTATTCCTCTTGTGTTCCTCAAAACAAGTAGAAAACTAGCACAATTCCACTTTAAAACTAATTTCTTCATGCCTCCTTTGAAAAAATCAATTCATATTGCAAGTTGAAGACCTTTTGTTCTTTCTTTGAAAAAAGGGGTTCTCTCCTTTGAAAAAATTTATCAAAAAAGCAAGTCACCACCTGTAAAAAAAATGCTCAATGAAAAAAATACACCAATTTTACTGTTCTCGGCCGTACATGTGAAGTTGCAGACTTCACAGTAAAATTTGAAAGTAATTTAAAATAACATAGTTGAAGAGAAATAGGATCCCAATTATAAAACGGGATCCCGTATTTAAAGATACGGGATCCCGTATAATCAGGATCCCGTATGATACGGGATCCCGTATAATCGAGATCCTGTATTTAAAGATACGAGATCCCGTTTTAAACTCGGGATCTTGTTTCCTATTATTGAATAAGGTGACTGTTGGTAGGGGAACGAGACCCCATTTATAAAATGGGATCCCTTTTTCCTGCCAATGGTCACCGCATTCAATAATAGGAAATGGGATCCCGAGTTTAAAACGGGTTTAAATACGGGATCTCGATTTATAATCGGGATCCCTTTTTTTTAATTTAAATTTTTTTTGGCCTTGTGGTCGGGGTTTTGCTTCGGATTTTGGTTCGGGAAAAGCATTGGGAGTCTGAACCTAGGCCTTCAACCTGGTTTGACTTGCAAGTCGAAGGTTCTAACAATGTTAGGGAAAAAAATCAAGTTTGGACATATGGCTGACGACTTTTTTTGTAGAATTTTTTGACGAAATTAAAACCCATTTTAGATGAGACAATGCAAATTTAAAATATGTAATTTTTTTTACAATTGGATTAATTTTTCTATTTTTCAATTAATTTATGATGAAACTGGTCCATAAACTTTAAATATGAGTGTTTTTTACTATTTTAATAACTATTGATCAACATAACATTTTGACAAACAGATTGCACAAGGGAAAACTTCAGACAATTCTTTTCAATTAAAAAAAATTAAAATGCAAAAAATGATAACTTTAGGTCATCTTATGCATGTCGTACATGACAATTTTTCTAAACGTCAAATATGCCTAATAAAAAATTAACAAAAAAATAAAATTCAATAAAAAATTACAAAAAAATATCCAAGGCATGCTTCAGTGAGTCACAAGTCTTTTCCCAAAAGGATTTAGAAAATTAAGTCAAACTATGGATGTCGTACACGTGCATGGTATGGTAAAAAAAAATGACTTTTAAATAGTGGTTTTTACAAAAGCCTATTGAAACTCAATTTATACAATGTGGGTATTGAAATAAATTACATATTTGGAAACTAGACTCCGAGTACTACATTTTATGATTACTAACTTGCTTGAAGATTTCATCTCTAAGTGCTTCAAATTTTAAGGTCAAATCTGTCAAACTCTGAAAATGAGGGAAAACACTTCCAACTTCTTGCCAGTACCCTTTATATGTTTTATTGCATTAACCTTAATATTTTAGCCCTAATTACATTGGTGAATCTAACAATTTTGACAAATTTTGAATAATTTTGGAGTTGGATCCTTTTTGTTGCAGGTTTTGTTAGTTTTTTGTTGTAGGTTTTTCATCATTTTGGGACAAAACTTTAGTTTTCAAAGATTCAACCATATCTCTCAAACGACTATATATTTTCTTACAAAACATTTTTTGCAAGTTAGAGACAATATCAAGAGATTCTAGTATGAAAATATGATTTTTGGGAGCTGTTTTTCATTTTTTATAATTTTTTTGTTATTTTTCATGAAAAATCAATTTGGAGAGAAAATTAGCGATTTTTTTAGATGTCTTTACATTTCTAGAAATCTCTCTTAATTTTAATAGGGATCTATTCTTTATGTTTTTGATGTGGATCAAAAATAATTATACAAAAAATAGATCTTTCAAAATTATAGTGTTACAAAGATTTTCTTCTATCTCACAAAAGGTTGCAGATATTTTCACAATTTTTTTTTTTTGTAGATTCAAGATGATGTTAGGCGCCTTCAGTAAAAAAATCAGAATTTTTGGACTTGGTTTGCGTTTTTTATAATTTGTCTATGATGTTTCGTAAAAAATAATTTTGGATGCAAAACAATGAATTTTTTGGATTTCTGTACATTTTTGGAAAGCTCTCAAAATTTCAGTATGGGTCTATTCTTTGTGTTTTTATTTTTAATGCAATTTTTTTTTCCAAAAATCAGATTTGTCTTGACTAGCTAACCTTCTAATATTAGTGATCAATTATCTTGTTAGGGTTTTGACTTTGTTGCTGGTTTTGTGAATGTGTAGGAAAAATAAACACTTCAAATGACAAATTGGATCAAGTGAAAAAAAAATGCTCTAAATTTTTTTGGGTCCAAGACATCTTTTTAGACTACTAACAAGTGGTTTTGTAGGTTCGATTGTCTAAGAATTTTATTTTGAAACCATTTGTGCTTATTTTAGATTAGAAAACACTTCAATTGGTGCATTAAAAAAAACATTTTCTTGTCATTTGCTTGATTGTGCTTGAAGGTGGTAGGTGATTATGCTCTCACCTTGTGCAAACTAGGTGATCAGAAAACTAGACCCATATACTTTTGTGTCACCCCAATTCAATAATCAAAGTATCCTCTCCCCTTGCACACTTGTGCGATCTTTGGTGCAAGAGAAATGGTTATTGAATCTAGGAATTGGGCCTTCCTTGGTGGGAAAAAGTACTCACCCCAAGGCGACTCAAACTAAAAATGGAGCTCTTTGGCCGAGCTACCCCTAAACGATATATAAATGTGAATCCTAATGAAAAACTTAGGATTATGAGTGTGGATGTGTCACACAGATAAAGTAGAATTCCCCAAAACTGTGTTGAGTGTAACCTCTCCAGGTTGGAATTCCTCCTTTAATGGAGCTTAATCTTTGACCCATGTGTGGCCACTCAAATGGGGGTCCCAAACTAAACACCTTTGTGTAGTAGCCAACATCCTTCTATTTACTAGCACAACAATGGTCATTGTGAAGGCATCCTCATTCTTGCAGTTCTTAGTAGAGATGATCAACCTGCCATGGGAGTTTTATGGGGGTTGGAAGCTTGGTTGGCCTAAGAAGTGAGTGCAATGTAAGGGGGAGCCTATGCAACCAAGCTTCTAGATTCACATGCTAAGAATAAGTGTGGTTGGGGAAACCCACGTGGAATCTAGCGAGTATTGTCCTTGCCTAACCTAGGATTGTGCTTGTCTTTATTTATTTTTATCAAAGAAAAAATATTGTGTTTTCCAAATTTTTTCTCAAAAATTCAAACAAACAAACAAACACCTTTCCAAATTTGAAATCAAGCACTTTCAATCTACTTCTAGACATCTTATCTTGTTGGTCTTTGTCCAAAATTAGAAAGACAACATAGTTTAGGCTTGAGTGATATCTTTGCATTGTCCTTCTTTAGATCTCACTGTCATGTCTTCCCTTGACCTTGATTTGCTTGCTAGTCGAATTGAATGCCAATTTATCAGTAATGGTCAAGCCAAACTAGCCATGGACTTCAAAATACTATACCTCCAATCTAGATGAAAATTCACCTCAAACCATGTTCAACCACCCACATGCCCTTCCTACCAACAACACATAACCACTAGTCCTCTATCCATCTATTTATCTTACCAACAATCCATAGGTCGTAGTCCTCCATCCCTCTATGCTAACTACCAAGAGTCACTTAACACAAGTCATACCATTTATACATAGCAATCATCCATTCATCACCCCTATTCTAGCCTTGACAAGGGAAATCAACCATCCATCAATCCATTCCAAGCCCCCATGTCCTATTCTAGTCCTTCATCATATCCTAGTCCTTCATACACATCCTATCCTAGTCCTTTATCCACATCCGATCCTAGTCCTTTATACACTAACCCTTTCCAAGTATCCACACCCTATCCTAGTCCTATATACACCTATCCATTCCAAGTCACTCCATCCCAACACACACTTAGCCATGAAAATTCTATCCTTGTCCAAAGTCACATTCAATTTTCTAACTCTAAGGACATATGTCAAGATGAAAAACCAAAGCATGACACCATAACTCCCCCTTCATGTCAAGATCAAATTTGTCCATCCCATGACCCCATCCTTAAGTCCATTCAAGAAATTCTCCTAGAAAATCATGACATACAAAATACACCCATCCTTGGTCAAAATTTCATTCACAACCATGTTATCCAAGATGAACCTATCATTGGTCAAGATCATATTGCCAATCATGTCATTCAAGACAACCCAATCTTTGACCAAGACACTGTCCTTGAGCAAGAAGTCCAAAATGATCCACTCCTTGACCTTCATACCATTCAAGACCAACCACTTGATGACCCTATTTAGGCTTTGACTATTGACACTTCTGAAAATGAGACACTTGCCTCCATGGGACACATGGATGATCTTCCTATAGAACAAGAGGCTACTATTCTAGACATATTTACAAATGATCAAGCTATCACTGAATGCAGTGGGCTCTATGATAATGAGCATGAAGATGGTTTTGACATCAACTTGGAAGCACCAATAGAATCATCTAAATCTGACATGTCACAAAATCATACCACAGATGTTAATCAAGTCTCTAGCCAACATGTCAATGAAGCTACAACATCTTATCACTAGGGTCATCTATCTTTGTTAGAGTAGAATTTCTTATAGATGAGAAAATTATGAGTAAAGGTTTCCGACTGAATAATGATGGGTTAGCATCTTGCTTTCAAAATGATGAGTACCCCATCACAAATAGAATCTATTAGAACATGCATTATCAAGGAAAAGGACTAGGCCTGCATGAGAAAGGAATTATAGAACCCATACAACTTCAAGAAAATTACAGACATCAAGGTCTTGGCTATTCCTCAATCAACAAATCTAATGATGTTAATAATACCTCCTCAATATTGGGGGAAGCTTTATATAATACAAACATCCAAATGGATGTCATGATTAGTCCTTGTCATAATTTTGTTGCCAACACTCCTTCCATCCACACCATACACCATCATTCCAATATAAGTAAACCTTCCATTTGGAACCAGCAAAAACAAAAGTATTACAAGTCTAAAGTCCAAAATAAAATGTCAAAGGCCATTGAGTACAAAATCCCAAGTGGAAAAATGAAGTTAAAATGGATCCCAAAGAAAAATGGATCAGGAAAAGAAAATATGTCAAATTTAAAAGTCAATAAAAATGTAGAGCCACAAGACAAGAGAGCTCCCACATATAATAAATGTCCACCTCCTTATAAATGGTCATCAAGCAAGGAATCAAAAAGTATTGGCCCCAAACATTATCCTAATCAAAATTCCAAACTCTGCCATCCAACACTTAAAGTTTGGAAAATAAAAATTCATTCATCCAAACATCCAAACAATCCTTCCATGTCTACCACCATTTGTCATAATCCTGCATCTTGCCTAAATTCCAAAAATCCCATATCACAAATCCGTCACATCTTGGCAGCAACTCTTTATCATAAGGACTCTCATGGCACTCTATCGCGATGTGCATATTTTGATAAGGCCAACTCTAGTATCAAAAAGGATCGCAATGACATCAATCAGTTGTATGCAAGTGCTATAATCCTAACAAGACAACTACTTCAGAAAGGTCATTATTGATATATCATGGCACCCATCTCTACATCGGTACTAACAATAGCTTTAGAATAATCAGTGAGCATCCAAGGCACCCTACCCATATAAAAATTCCAAAATATAAAAAAATTGAAAAATAAAAAAAAATACCACCTTGATGAAAACTTGGCAAATAGGCATCCTGGTGACACCAAAAAAAAAAATCAAAAAGTAAAGAGAAAAAATCCATCCAATAGTGAAATCCATTCTTATGGTGCTTTGAATAAGTACATGATGAAAACCTAGCAAATAGGCCTCATGTGTAAAATAAATTATCTATGAAGATGACTACCCTTGGGGGCAAGTCATCTCATCCTCGTACCTTTCCTATGAAATTTACTTATGACATTTCCATCTATCCATCTAAGCCTTGGAATTTCCACCCATTGATCTTGATAGCGACTGACGTACAAACATAAATCATGATTTGGGAAAAAAATTGACATGTCTATCCTTTTGACCATACCCTATTCAAGAAATATCATGTCCTTACTTTCATAGCCTCATTATCCCTATGCGGCATAGCCCTTGAAGATCACATGACAATTCTCCTAGTCTCATGTCTCCCATAGCCATCCATCTTCCTTTTACACCTATCTCCTATCTTGGTTTCCCTTGTCAATGGTCTAAATATCCTCCATCATCCCATCTAGTCCTAACGAAGTCATTCCAAATGCAACAATCCTAATCCTAAAAATCTTGCTATGCAACCTAGTGCATCATCCAAAAAATTCCTTGGATTTTTTCCTAGCCCTATTGCAAACCTTGATCCTCTTGTCACATAATCATCATCTTCACGTTGTTTCAGGATGTGTCCTTCCCACATCAAACAACATTGTCATCATCATCATCACTTGTCAATTGGTATTCAACTTGACTAGAGGCAAGATCATTGTTTTTGTGGGATTCTTGTTAATGTGTGCTTGCTTTCTTGTAGGCATCATTCACATGCATTAGTCATGATTCTCTTAAAACATCAAAAAGCTATAAAATTCATAAAATGTCATAAAAAAATCCAAAAAAATGTAAAACATGTCAAAATCCAAAAAATTGTTAAACATGTCAAAATAAAAAAGAATTATAAAACCCTTCAAAAATTTGAAACATGTCAAAACCCAAAAACATCCAAATAATTTTCAAAACCCCCCAAAAAAAGTCAAGTTAGTCATGTCAGTCAGTCCATGTCATCATCGAACTACGTTGCCTCTACGACTCAATGTAGGCAAGGTCATCTGTCGATGTGCCCCTGAGGCATTAGGTCAGTCTGTTAGGATTCATCTTGTCTCATCAAATAAGTCAAACATAGTCAAACTCAGACATAAGGCAATAAACAACATAGTCCAACTAGTCATTAAGTCCAAACTAGACAACATAGTCCAATCAATCAAATTGTCAAAGTAATGTCAATCTTGACACTCTTTGGTCCCCTCCAAGATGTGTCCTTCTTGGACTTGGACCTCATCAAAATGTCATTTTCCTTCTTAGGATGTGTCGTTTCTGGTCTATTATGTCTTATATTTTTATTACTTTGTCTCTTGGTTATGTTACTAGCTACCTCAAGGATGTCCTATGAAGGATTTAGAGGTGAGATGATGTCTCATGACCTATTTTTTTCTTTGACTATTGTCTATGGATTGTCTTGACAAAAAGACTAGGGAAACTTGGCCCTTAGTATGAGCTAGGAAATTCCTTGTCTACAACTATCTATTTTTCAAGTGGATGACCTTGCACACCTTGGTCTATGTCATACCATGGTTTTTGTTGTCCATTTGTGTCATTTTACTACCCAATGATGATTAGCGTAGAGTCTTGTTTGGAAAAATATGCATCTTTAAAGTTGTCTCCACTAACATCCATATCCTCCATGCTAACATTTCTTCAATCCTTCATCCTCTAGTCTTCTCATCTATTTTGAGAGCACACTCATGTTGTTTGAACCCACATGTCCTCTCGAGGGGGCATACCACAACCCTCCTCATCATCCTTCCTCATCCTCTTTACACTGGGCATGTTTTGACTAAATTTCTTTGACACAACACGATAAATTGCATTGTATCAAAGATGGGCAAAATGTAGACACCTAAAATTGTCCCAGGCTTGCGATTTCTAAATTCTCCATCGTTTCCCCTTTTGTCTTTGATAATTAAATAATTTTAAGTATTTAATTATTTTCTAAAGTTATAACTCTTCTATTAATTAAATAATTTTAATTATTTAATTCTTTCTTTTTTTTATCTTTATTCCTCCTTGATTAATTAAATAATTTTTCTTTATTTAATTGTGTCATTAATCAAGTCCTCTTCTTTCTAAAATTAAATAAATTCTTATTTATTTAATTTTAATTTTTGTCCACTTTCCACTATAATTAAATAATTATTGTTAATTATTTAATTATTCATCAGCCTTTTCTCTCCTAAATTAAATAAATTTTATTTATTTAATTTGGCCCACTCTCTTGAGTTTTGAATTAAATCATTATTTAATTCAAAATGATTCCTTTTGTCACATTCTTTTATAATTAAATAATTATTTAATTATTCATTGGCCACCTAAATTAAATAATTTTTATTATTTAATTTCTCCTATCACCTCTTTATCCGTGTTAATCTTATCTTCCACATCAAATCTTATCTCTTGACATCTCATTTAATCTTAGCCCTTGATTGAATTATCTCATAATTCAATCTCAACTCTTCATCCTTATCATTTTCCCTAATTTAGCCATAACCCTATTTCATACTACAAATTTCAATCTTGTCCATTGATTAAGACATCTTATTGGCATCCAATCTCAACCATTCATTCAAATTTGTCTTTTCTATAAAAAACCTTACCCTTGTCATTGTCATGGGGACATATCTACACATATTATGCAAGTATAGGCTGCTAGTGTGAGACAACAATCTTCAATATTTTGCTAGTCACTTGTCATAGGCTTATTATTACACACTCAAATATAAGGGAAATTATCATATACAAACAAAATGGAGAAGTTCAATGGAGGTGAATCAATGGTGGCATGAAGATTTGGTAATATTGTTTTATGTTTTATGTTCTTATGCTCATTTGTGCTTCATTGTTTATTAGGGTTTGATTTATATGCTTTATTGCATTAACCTTAATATTTTTTTCCCTAATTACATTTATATTTTAATATATTTAATTAGATTCAAAAATCTATGTATGGTTTTATAAATTTTACATGTTAATCAAAATATATGGTTTTGTAAATATTTCAAAAGATTGTTGATTAGGTAGTTTTAGATGGAGATAGTTGTGTATTTGCATGAATAATTTTATACATAGATTGATGAGTTTGGTTGCAACCTTCTAAATGTGAAAGTGTTTGTATGTGTTTGATTATGTAATATTTTATAATGGTTGATTTTTGGGTTTGTGAACTTGGTGTTGATGGTGGTTTTAGCACAACCAAATTCAAGTAGAATGATAAACACTCTAATTCTCTTGAAAAGCTAAGAGATCCCCATAGAGTTAGCTCCAAGGTTCCTTTGTAGTTGGATCCTTCCTATAATAGAAAATATAAGTGGTCTATGTGATTATTTTAACCAGGGGCCTTTGTTGGTACAATCAAATTGAATAAAGATGTGTAGGAATACACCTTGGATCTACGTAAATAAAAGTTAAATATTTGAAGCTCGAATGGGAAACCCTATATTACCTACTCTAAACTAACCTTTAAATCTATTATAAGATTAACATAGAGAATAAACTAATATATAATAATTCTATCCTAAAGGCTATCAAGCTACAAAAATTGTTAAAATATGATTAAGGTTTAGAGAAAATAAACTTAAAATGAAATGAACAATAAAATGAACAAACAACAGTGGACTTTAAATTTACTTCTTAACTCTAAAAGGTATAATAAAATAAAAATAAAAAAAATATTGAAATAGTTTATATTCACACAACCATCCATAATATTAGTGCAAGAATCTAAGAAAAATCACAATATAGAGATATTTCAAGTTCAATCTAACTGAACCACCATATTCCATTCACAGTTTCAATACATAAATATATTATACACATAATAAAATGGATATCACCAAGTTATTCACTCTTAAAGAAATAAATAAAAACCAACAACTACCCAAGGTTGAGAACAATCAAAAGGTAAAAAGCATAATCCTTTATTAGTTTGAATATATGAGCAATTAATAAATTTTAGTACGACTTCCATACTAAAAGTTCAATAGTTTGTTGGTAATAAAATTGTCAATTTAACCCTTTACAATATACACAAGAATGATATAAAATAATTATATTTGGACACAAAAAATGAACACCTCAATAGGCCAACCGAAACTATTTCATCCCTAAGGGCCGAAAGTTATAAATTTCAATGCATATGTTACTAAAGACAGAAAATTTCAATTTTTATATGAATATATGTGGGTTAACCAATCCCCAAGAATGATGGTGCCTTTATTACATGGGATAAAAAGAATAAATCCAACTTGGAGGGTGTGTTTATTATGCTAGAAACTAAGCCTTGATTTCATTTCATATATCCTTGATGAGGCTAGAGCTAGGAATAACTATATATTAAAGTCTAATCCTTTTAGAGATTTGAGTTTTCTTTGCAACTTCTATTACCTCTTTGATATCCAAGACCCAATATTGGAAAACATTTAAGTTGCCCTCAATCCTCATGAGTTCATTAATGTGGCCTTTTGTTATTGGTTTTCTTGCGATTCTAATGAATTATTTGATAATAATCTTGGTAGATAAACCTTACTAGGATTATCCAAAAAACTACACGGTTATATAATATCAACAAAATTTTCTCTCTTCCATTGCTACATTAGTATCATCGCTTCTAGTTGAGAACTTGTGATTTCACTCCTTAATAACTGTTCTTCTTCTCATACTGGTATGTTACCACTTTATTGATGATCTAGAAATGGAAATTTTTATTAATTTTTTTCTTTGTAGCTTTTTTAGTGGGATTCTTGTCATTTGCTTCAAGATAGGAATGTAATATTCCAATGTGGTGATATCCTCATTTATGATTTTTTCAAAATTTTATAGGTAACTTGATGCATCAATCATGTTGTGATCACATTAGACGACCTCCTTGATCAACCTAATGCCTTGTGCCTCTAAAGAGTTTCTCCATGTTGTACTGACTCTTATTAATCTATCAACACCTTGGAATTTATTTCCCTTGTCAAATAGTTTGTGTGGGAGGAATAGATAATTTTGCATTAACTAGACCTATTAAATATTTTATATTTTTTTGACATCACTTACCTAGGCTTAGATTTTTCCTTGATTTTATATCTATATCCATTTGATTTATTATAGCACCTACTAAATCATTAAGGGATTACCTATCCTCTTCCTTGGTCTAATAACCCAGGTTTATGGTTTGACCTTGGTATTCCTAAGGATACATGCTTCCATTTTCATTGTATATCAGTGGAACTACCACCTGTATAATCCTTATTCCCTATGCATACATTGTTATTCTAGAAAACATTATATTTATATTTCTTGTAGGATAGGTTTGTAACATACCAATTATTGTTGATAAATCTTGTGAAACCTATTAGTAACCCTTTTCTATATAGGAATGTTTGATTCACTTGCAGAATGTCTCACACTTGTGATTGGTGGAGTAGGCTACCTAGAAGGAGTTGGTTTCTTCAAAGTGTAAGAGAGGAGGACCAACCAAATTCAAGACCCCAAGTCATAGAGATCAAAGAGAGGAAGGCTGCCCTAACATAGCTCAATATGAAGGGATGTTGTGAATGAGGGACGAGAATGATGAGGACTATAGGGTCCTACAACCACTCTTTAGACTCGAGCTACAATCTGGGCTAGGTGAGCTAGCTTTTCGGAGTTGGTTTTGTGCCTCAGACAACTCTCTATCTGAGGATGACAATGCAATTATGGGATGTCAACGCGACATGCTAGTGTCTCAAGCACAATGGCGTCCATATGGCTAGACAACAACAGACACAATAAAACTACAAAAAAGACTTACTAACAGCCTAGCTAGCTCAATCTAGATGGTAAAATAGAATGAGAAATTAGACAAAATGGATGCTAAAATGAAAAAACAAGTAGATTAGGACTAAGGTGAAAAATAAAATCTCACAAAGATATTTATTTTCCAACTAGCTCCAAGTGTTCTTCCACTTGCACACAAGAAAGATGAATTTTTTTGGGGGGTGTATAGGGGTCTACCACAGTCAGACCCCCTTTTCGGTGTTTCCACCTCCACATAAAGCCAAGATAGAAATGATAAAGAAATATATGATAAAGGAGAGAACACAATAAACACTACAAAATAGTGAAGTGCTACTCAACCAAATTGTAAAGGAGAGGAGTGAAAATTTTACCACCTCTACCAAGAGCTCACTAGCCAATGATGGAGAAAGAGAGCTTAAAGAATCACCACAACCTCAATTGTGATGAAGGGAGGTGCTACAAGACCTCAAGCCCCTACTGCAATTACTCATTCCACACTTTCTCTATGGAGTTGATGGAGTGTTTTTTCTTCTATGGACTACCAAAGTGTTGCTTGAAGTGATGGAAGTGAGATGAAAGCTTGAAGATTTCCCAAGAGTTCAAGAACTTGCCAAGAAGTTGGATTTAATTGCTAAGAAGATTGATTGAATTACCAAGAGGATGAGTTGAATAAGAAAGACAAGCATTTCAAGACAAAAATGGGAGGGAAAGAGTCATTTTTCGGGTCGGTTGCTCAAAGAGGGACGTTACAATTCATTCCCAATAAGAAGTGTAACACCTCTACCAAATTTAGATGCAAGAATTCACCAGGTACGTAAGCACGTCGTGCAGACGTCTAGGCACCGTGCGAGCATCCCCAATAGTTATTCTTTTACTAATGCAAAAGATGAATGCCAAGTGGAATGAAGGAAGCCTAATGATGTGGAATTTTGCCTTCAGATTTGGTTTTCTAAGGTGAGGAAGTGTAAAAGGGGAATTTGTGTAAGGGGTAAAAATTTGCTCCTATACATTTTTCCCCCACTTTAGCGAGAATGAATACTAATGAGTGCTTCGGTAAATTAGATCAAAAAGGTAGTAGGATTAGAAATGTATACCTAAACCCTTGAGGAAGAAGGCCGCAATCTGGTGAGCTCAAAATCATAGGCTAGAAAAAAATACTATACAATCCCACAAAACCATGAAGCTATATAATGAAAGTGTCTTGCAGGCCTAAAAACCTACAAGGAGGCAATCCCAAGATCTCTCACATGAAGGAATCCCTAAGAAGTAAGCACCTTATAGACTTGTAGACCTATAAGGAAGGTATCCTCCAAGATCTCTCACATGAAGGAAATTGTAAAAAGGCACCTTACAGACTCATTGACCTACAAGGAAGGTATCATCCAAGATCTCTCACATGAAGGGTACCTAGAAAAGTGCCTTACAAACCTGCAGACCTACAAGGAAGGTATCCTCCAAGATATCTCACCCAAAGGAAATTGAGAAAAGTGCCTTACAAACCTGTAGACCTGCAAGGAAGTGATCACCAAGATCTCTCACATGGAGGAAGCTCAAAGGAAATGCCCTACATGCCCATAGACCTACAGGGAGGTATCCCCCAAGATCTCTCACATGAAGAAAACCAAAGGAAGGGGACTTCGTAGAGTCAAGAAGTGACTTTACAAGTGCACCTACAAAGTGACATGTCTACCCACAAATAGAACATGTCAGAAAGAGGTAACGTAGGTAAGTAAGTGGGCAATCATGTAGACTAGAAAAAAGTTGGATATCATTCAAAGGGGTCCCTCAAGAGCCTGATGTAGAGAGGAGGTCCACTCAAGGGATGCGCTATTCAAAAGTACAGGAAGGACATTCTTTCCCAAATTGATTCATCATCAAGGAATCCTTTTGAATTATGTTCACTTCATCAAGGAATTCAAAAGGAAGAAAAACTCCCCCTCACAAGGGGAAGGTCCAAGTAGTTGCCACCTCAGAGGAAGGTTCTCAAGTTTTTTCTTTACAAACCCATGATGAAGGAAACATGTTCCATAAGGGATTCATGTTGTGAATACTATTTTGAAAGAGGAATGCTCATGAGGAATTTTGAGAAAACATTCATTGGCAACAAATGAATTTTATGAAAATTGAAGCATTATAGAGATGGCATTGTCACACATGAGAGGGACAACTCAAGAAAAGAAGAGAGAAAGAGAGAAAAAAAGAGAAAAAAAAGAGAAAGCAAGTTAACTAAGAAACACAGGGGTGATCTTATATTTTGGGGTTAGAGTTGCTCATAAATATATATAAGTATAATCATAGTGTATGAATGAACTGTCATCAACCCCCTACTATATCATACAATGTGGAGAATGTACGAGAAGACAAAGTAAAAATAAAAAATTGGGTCAACATGGAAAGGAAGCCTAAATGCCCCCAACACTTTGCATCATCCCCAATTTTTTGAAAGTCAAGTCATAAACATGGAAGACTTATGATACAAAAAGAAGAAGTTTTATGACACAAAAATCACTCTTGTATCCAAGAAGAAACAAGGGTGACAAGGGTCATTGAAGACCACATAGCATGATCATGGGGGAGAACATCACAACACACATACATCTCTAATCTAAAGATAAAGAAAGGGGCCTCCCCCTAACACTGATCGAGCAAAAGGTCATCTGCTTCCCACTCTAGATCATTATAGGGGGGAGGAGGATGTGACTGTAGTGGTGGAATGTTGAGGGGAGGAGCTTTCGATCATCCCAAAATGAGGGCTAAGGAAGAGGGCCCTATAAGGTCCCCTCTGCTAAGCTCTTGTGCAGCTAGGGTAAATGATTTTGTGAAGATCATTGACAAGGCCAAAACTTCATCCAAAGAGTTAAAAAAGCACTTTACTAGAGTGCAATGTTTTACCTCAATAGATGGGGAATATTGCACCTGAGATTCATCACTAAGCTCACTAAATGATTCAGGAGAGATGATGAACTCAGGGGAAGCCAAGACTATTTATGTTACTAGGATGAAACAAGTCACTACAGGACCACCCTTTAGAGAAGGTGGGAACCTCTTACATCCTCCATTGTTGGAAGGAGAAACCTCTACCTTCTGCTCCATTGGGGAGTGTGAAATCCCTACAAATGAGGCATGAGTTGTAGAGGAAGAGGAGGGGAAAACCACAGTAGATACCATCAAAGTGTTTAGCATATCTACGGGTTTCAAAAAAGGAGGGATGTCTGAAAGGGAATCATTAAGGGAGGCTCTGTTGAAGGAGTGATGAACACTTGCACCTTTTAGGGGTCAGGCACACTCATAGTGAGAGTCGGGCATGCGATTGAACTAGGTTGAATGAGAGAAGTAGAAAGGAGAGGGGAAGATGTAGTAAGAGGCCTTGACATAGTGGTGGTCATCTTCTTGTATTTTTTCTGTAAAGAGGCTTTCTCAGTCATGAGAACCTTTTGTCGACACTTATGCTCACACACAAGGAAATTTCTTTGGCTCTTCGAGTTAGAGGCCGAAGGATGCAAAGGAATAGAAGGATCCTGCTTAGCCATGGGAGTGTCCATTGTAGTCATTTCTTGTGGGGGAACACACTCCTAAATGGGATTAGGTGGGATAGTTTGAGAAGTATTAGGGGGAGCAACTCAAGTGCTTTAGCAGCAGGCCTCTTCCCATTCACTACTTTGGGAGCAGGAGTGGTGGGAGGTCGTGAAGCAAATTCTCTTTGAGTGCCTTTCTTTCTTCCATACAAATAGTACCAAGGCCCAGGGGGCTTAGTATGGAGATTCGATATCCTGATCTTGTGTCTACACCAAGTAGGTACCATTAGAATTAGGGGGTAGAGGCTCAACTTATTCATCCAATACTCCTCCCAAAAAAGGGGAGAAAATGAGGCAGCCCAAGAAGTGGTAGGCTTATCCTTTCCCTTTTGTGAAGAGGAGGTAGCTAACTACTATTCTATAGGAAGGGTCAGTTTCGGCTATCCCTTGCCCCTAGTCTTATACTTTATGTAATTCTTATAAAGTAGGTCCATTCTTAGAGGAAGCAAACCAACTGGGGCTGACCAAAAGTGATGCAGTGAATATCCCTATGGACACTAGAGGCTAGTATCTAGTGTCATGCACTATGTGTACTACACCTTCATAGGAAAACTTTAAAAATTTATGATTTACAGAGGTGATCCCATTCATGGAAGCTAGCCAAGGTATACCTAGCTTCATCTTGAAAAAATGTGACTCTAGAATAACATCAAAAACCCTATCAAAAACCCTAGGTCCAACTAGGATAGACAAATTTATTGAGCCATATGGCTTGAGATAGAGAGCATCATGCATATAGATGGTGGATTTTGTTTCTTTGTACTCCTCCCTCTATAATGAATTTAATAACAATGTTTCTTCTGTAATAACATTCACATGGCTCGTAGGATCGACCAAAACCTTGTCATAATGTTGCCATTGAGGTGAGTAGAAATGTAGAGGGGAGAAGGCTTATTGTTCATAGGAATATCCTTCGAGGTGAATTTCACATCTAAAGAATCGATCATAGGCTGTTGAGTGGGAGTAACCATGACCATGTTGACATAGGCCTCAGGTTGAGTGACATATTTGAAGGGATCGACAATCATGTTGGTAGAATGCGATGGAAATAGGTCTGTGTATATTTTCAACTCATTGTTCGCTTTCACCACTGATTTGTTTGTATTTTGTTTGCTTCCATCAAGATGAATAGTACCATCCTTGATGCTATCATGTATCTCATGATGCAGGTGTATACAGTGCTCACTATCATGTCCATTGACCCAATAGTATTGACAATAGGTACTTGCATGGTACCAAATAGGGTAAGTCTCCTTAAGAGGCCTAGGATTCTACAAAGTTATGATCTTATCCTTGACCAACTTTTGAAATATGGAAAAATAGGATTCTTCCAAATTTGTGAACTTTTGGTTGCATTTAAGGTCATTGTCATCCATAGCAGCTACTATATTTGTAATGGCCTTAACTTTCCTAGAGATTGATATGATGGATCTTCCTTCATAATGGAAGCACGAGGAGGGTCCCTCAAACTAAACTACCATTTATTGATACTCCTTTAGTGTTGCACACAAATGCACGAAAGAAGGGTACTTCATAAGGGAAAAATTCTCTTGCAAAGACCTTTGTAGGTTCCCTATGAATACCTTCTACATGTATGAATCAGGTAGCAGGTATGAGATTTGTGAGAAGAGCACTTGATATCACATGATGAAGTTAGTAATATTTTCATTATATCCATATTTGCATTGGACAAGATCGGAAAAGATCATCTTCGGTCTGATGTTGGATTGGAATTGTTGGAGAAATTGGTTTACCAGTTGATCAAACAAGGATATGGAATTATTGAGCAAGGAACAATACCATTCAAGTGCTTCATCCCTGAGAGATTAGGGAAATAGTTTTTCCATCAACAATCGTGATGGAAAAATATGTGCATAGGGCGTTATAGGTAGACACATGTGTCTGTGGATCCCCTTTGCTACCATACTTTTCAAAATTTGAGATCTCCATTCCTTGTGGGAAGGGAGTGTTTAAAATCACTATTGACAGTGGGCTATGTTAGAAGAAGGGTTGGAAGATAGGCTAGGTATAGGCTTGGGAGAGACTCACCAACTGGCTCTACATCTTACCCATATTTTAAAGGAGAGTATTCAAAATAGGTCATTGGATGACATAGGACCAGCAAAACCTCCTCTAGAATTGCCACCAGAGCCACCTCCAAAACCACCACTGTGGCCACTGTTGGAACCACTACCAGAACCTCTACCATGAGTAGGACCTCCACCAAAGCCACCTCCATTTCTAAAACCACCCCCATGACCTCTGTCAGAACCATTTCCACCAGTGCGACCCCCATTGTTGAACCCACCACCACTACTAAAGCCTCCACCACTCATCTTGCCAAAATATCCACTACTAGAGGTAATAGGAGGGGTAAAGTTGAAACCCAAGGGGATCCTATTTTCTTTGATAGTTTCAGATCTTTCAGAGGTAGAAGGGTTGCTGATCAAAGGGACCATGTCAATGATGTATAAAAATTTGGGAGACATCGATACTCCTAACTGTATTTCATGCTCTTCAAAAGTGGCCTCTTTTATAATGCTAGTATTATTCGAAGGGGCATACACTTTGGTCAGACTAGAGAGGCTAGCTAGGAGTTCTATTCCTATTTAGTATTTTCCCACCATATACTTTAATTTGCTAATATACCAAGTGGCTTTATCAAACTTCAAGTTTCTTTCCAAGTGATTCTCTAGGTCACCCAACCCTTTGCTAAGTTCTAAGACATATTCTGAAGGAATATGAACAACCTCATTCTCAACTACCGACGAAGGTGTGGGACATGTAGGAGGAGTGGGGACATGATCAATTTCATCAAGGATTCCTACCTCACCCCTTGAAAACTACTCCTAAGTTAAAATACCCATCACAGGTTTGGAGAAAAGGCATGTCGAGAAACTAGAGGTGACCCTCATCTTATCCATTGGAAAGTGTTGTATACTTTTGAAATTGTACTCGAAGGTTGCGGAAGACATTGTGATGATCATAAAACTTCACAATGCTCAGGGACACTTACAATCTCAAGGCACACAAGATAAGTTTCAACATCGACAAATGAACAAATTTAGTTTCTTGTCGGGTTCACTAAAAATATAAGAGAGGGGGACCAACCATGTTCAAGGCCCTAGGTCATGGATAGCCAAGAGTGGAAGGATGCCCTAACTTACCTCAGTCTAAAGGGATGTTTTTAATGAGGGATGAGAATGATGAGGACTATAGGGTCCTACAACCACTCTTCAGACCTGAACTACAATCTGGGCTAGGTGAGCTAGCTTTTTGGAGTTGGTTTTGTGCCTCAAACAACTCTCTACCTGAGGATGAAAGTATAGTTCTGGTATGTTCACACGACACAGTGGTGTCTCTTAGGGGCATTAGAATCCGTACATACAAACAATAATGGAAATAGTAAAACTACCAAAAATACCTACTAACAGCCTAGCTAGCTCAATCTAGATGGTAAAAAAAATGAGAAAATATACAAAGTGGATGCTAAAATGATAAAACAAGTAGATTAGGACTAAGGTGACAAAGAAAATCTCACAAAGCTATTCGTTCACCAGCTAGCTCAAAGCATTCTTCCACCTGCACACAAGAAAGAGGGAAAATTTTTGGGGGATGTATAGGGGTCTACCTTAGTCAGACCATCATTCTGGTGTTTCCACCTCCATATACAACCAAGATAGCAATGGTAGATAAATATATGACAAAGGAGAAAAGGAAGTAGAGAACATAATAAACACTACAAAATAGTGAAGTGCTACTCAACCAAATCATAAACGGGAGGAGTGAAAACATTACCACCTCCACCAAGATCTCACTAGCCAATGATGGAGAAAGAGAGCTTGAACAATCACCACAACCTCAAATATCATGAAGGGAGGTGTTGTAAGACCTCAAGCCCCTACTACAATGGATTATTTCACACTTGCTCTATGGAGTTCCAAAGTGCTTCTTGAAGTGATGGAAGTGAGATGAAAGCTTGAAGATTTCCCAAGAGGTCAAGAACTTGCCAAGAAGTTGGATTGAATTGCTAAGAAGATTGATTGAATTTCCAAGAAGTTGGGTTGAATAAGAAAGCTAAGAATTTCAAGAAAAAATTTGGAGGGAAAGAGCTATTTTTGAGTCATTTGGTTGAAGAGGGATGTTACAATTTGTTCCCAATAGGAAGTGTAACACCTCTACCAACTTTAGACGTAGGAATCCACCAGGGACATAAGTGTGACATGCAAATTTCTATGTGTCGTGCGAGCATCCCCAACTCTTATTCTTCTACCGATGCAAAAGAGGAATTCCAAGTGGAACAAAGGCAACCTACTAATGTGGAATTTCACCTTCACATTTGGTTTTCTAAGGTGAGGAAGTGTAAAATGGGAATTTGCGTAAGGGGTGCAAATTCACTCCTATACAAAAAGTTAGTGATGAAGACCTATGTGACCCACCCTTTGGAAAAGTAGGAAGAAAATGTTCTATAATATCTATTGGTGAGTGTGATCCCATACTGGAGGAAGACACAACACCCTAATGGGAGCTCACATCAATAAAATTCATAGTAGCTTGATCCTTACATTTAGTTTTTCTCATAAGTGGGGAATGTACATGAGGGATTGGGCTTTGTATAGGATAAGGGATTGGAATTTTCATAGGATAAAGAGGGGGAGGAGAGGGGACCAAGATTTGAGTAGGAGGATTTTGTGCAACATTCATAAGAATAGAAGGCTCTCGCTATGTTGTAGTAGTAACTCTCATTATTACCCTTATTTATAGGTGCACTTCATATAAAATAGGTTGTGAATCCTTTGGACCCTCCAAATATTTATTCAAAGATCTTCTTGATATGCAATCATAGTTCCAACTAGTGGTGTCTTCATAACTTTTATAAATTCCCATGCAACAAGGTTAAGTGAATATGGATAGGATCTCTCCTCTCCATACGTTACAACTTGGTGATGTACTTCATGCCTTCACAAGAAAGGAGATACTTCAAACTCTCTAGAAGAGCATAGAGTTGGTTGATGAAGTATTCAAGGTGCTATAAGAAGGACTTCCTAGAGTATCCATTGAAATTACTGCTCAATTCCTTTAAGGAGTACTCTGCTAGTCTGGAAGAGAAGATTGAAAGGGAAGCAATAAAGGGGTTGGATGATAAGAGGCTAGCTGATGCCTCAGATAATTGTACTACTACACATACCAAGTTGCAAGACAACTTGAAGGATATTCAAAAGTGTTTGGAGGAAGAAAAACAATTGTATCAATTCTATTTGAAGTGGCTAGTGTCTACAAAAAGAATAAAGGATTTGATGGACTCAATTGAGTCTCAAATTGCTCAAGCCTCAAGTATGTACGATTTGGTGAGTGATAGGGATGGAGAAACTAGAGTGGTCATTGAAAACCTACATGACCAATTCTTCTTACTATTGGAACAAAAAGAGAAAATCATAATGCAACATAGTTAGCTCTGAGATATGGTAAGTGTAAGACTTACCTCTTCAACTAGAGTTTTGGCCAATGCGGAGAAGGTTGTACAAAAGAAAAAAATGTCGAGTTCTCCAAAAGAAGGATAAGACCTCTTTGTACAATTGGAAAACCAAAGCTACATGCTTTCCTTTTACAATAATGATTGGGAGATAACCAAGAAGGATTGGGAGGAACACCTTGAAAAATTAAAAGCATCATATCAAAGTATATTACACTCATCCAATTAAGGTGTATACTTCTTTATGAATTGTAAAGTCAATTTTTGATATCAATGTACATATGTGGAGTTTGTAGATGGTGTTGTTGTATAGTATTTATTTTTGGTTATGGATAACATAGATAGGGGGAGCTACTCTCATGTAGATAGATCATTCAGGGGATGAAATGCAGATTTACTACCATTTTCCCTTGATGCCAAAGGGGGAGTGAAGTAGAGAAGTGTCTTGCCATCAATGAAAAAGGGGGAGATTGTTGGAAACATGAGCATGATTATGTATGGTTTTTCATTGATGTCATCCCATTGTAGAAGTGATGGTATATTAGTATGTATATAGACTAGAGTAGACCAAGTGTTTCTTGGGGAAGTTGGCTAAGTGTTTAACTAAGATAGTGATGTAATAGAGAATCGGTTTTGTTGTCCGCATTGCTCCACATTGAAATATCTTTTAATGTGGTTTTGAGGTGATAATGGTACATGTTGAAGGATTCTATATCCAAAGTATCAAGGTTTTATGTCTTTTTTAGTATAAGATATTGATGGTAGAGTATCAGGCTAAGAAGAGACATAATTATAGGTGCAAAGTTCATATTGGAATGCTCCACACTCTACCATAGATGATCATTGTGCTTGAAATATTTTAGGAAGTGTTTGAAGATGTAAAATGTGTGTGCACTCTAAGTGTCAGGTGGTTTGGTGGTCCACGTGTCAATTTGTGGATAAATGGTTGGTTCATTCAATTGTTGCTTCACCATTTTTTTTGTGTGATGTCAACCTAAGGGTTTTGGGGTCATGCGAAACTAAATTAAGTATGGAGTGGAATCATAGGAGTATCTATAGGTCATGTCAACCTATCTTAGTAAATTATATGTTTCAATTACTTTCACAAGGTATGCATGATGATTTTTTGAGCTGATAGGTCATGGTGTCACATGTTTCATCTAATTAGGCCAACCTAATTGATGATATGATTGTTTGTAGATATATACATATATATAAGAGGTAAATTCAGTGTGTCTAGTATGATATGATGAGATAATAGAAGTGAAGTGTGTTGTGACGTGAAAAATGTGATAGTGGTGATCTTGTGATAGTGATGAATGAAGTGTGTTAAGTCCATTTTCTAAGCCTAAATAGAACTGTACCTTCAAAATATAGCATATGCATTCTAAGCAGTTCAAATTATGGCAGTGATTCATCCTTTTATATATCTTTTATAATTCTAGAAGAAGTGATCGTCCTTGGGCAGTGAGTCCTCCCTATTTTTTGGACAGTGAGTCCTCCAAGCAGTGAGCACTTCAGGAAGTGAGCCTTTTGTAATCTATTATAACTGGTTATGGTATATTGTGAGCTATTCCTCAGTGTGGTTTTCCCCTTTCAAGAGTTTTCCACATAAATCTGGTGTTCTTGTGTTGATTTTTGTGATGCATGCTTTAATTATTCCTTTCCATTTTTGAAATTTCATTGAAATATTTTGAATGCATTTTTAAGTTCAAGAATTTTAGGGAATATTGATTCACCCCCTCTTAGTATTATAGGTGTTCAATAGATCTATCCCTATCTACTCTCATCTTGATAATGTTGCCATCATGATTATAATTCCTAGAAGGGTCAAGCCTCATCCCAAAATTCTTCAAGTTTGTAGAGAGGACCTCCAAACCCTCCTTGCCAGTGATGATAAAGTGGCATAATCTCATGCCACCAAGGATAAAGGATCCATTCTTAACCAATATGATATTAACCTTGTTAGATTCATTTAGTTGCTATATAATTTCCATGAATTCTTATCTATTTGTTACAAATATTGGGAGATAATGAGGCTATATTATGTACCATATACTCTAAAAATTATGAATTTAGTGTGTAAGTACCATTATCCTCAGTTGTGATCAATTTTTAGTGTGGGATGATATTGTTGTGGCCTTAATAATTTCATGATATTCATAGATTTCTTTTTTATTGCTTATATTCAATATTATCTAATACACTCAACACAAAAGTGTTATCAAAAGTTAAAAAATCAAAGGTATTGTAATGTTGGTCCCACAAGTGTGTCCACACTTGGATAGGTAGCTTTCTTCCTTCCGCATTATGAGTCTTTAAATCCAAGGGTTTCTACCATGCCTTTGCCCCACAATATAAGATCATATGCATCAATAAGGAGTACCTTCTGAAATTTAGAATAGCCTTAGGATCTTTCAAGTCTGTTAACAACTTATGGATCCCTTCAAAAATTAATGTAAGATAGTCAAATATTCTATTGACATATCTATGTTGAATATCATTCACTAACATCATCATGTACACATGCATCTTTATCTTATAGTACTCTCCTAGGACTTGGCACAAGGAAAATTAGGTGTTGAAAAAATAATCCTCAAAACTATCAAACCTAAAAGGCTCAATATCATTAGGAGAAAGTTTGACTAGTCTTCGGTTAGTATCCATTCTTCTATGACTTGGGAGCCACAAAACCCTATAACTGTTTGTATCCTTATTCTATTCTCTATAGAGAGAACTAATGTCAATCATAACACTGGCAGAGGGATTCAAGTTGAATGTTTCAATAATTTTCTACCTTGAAATTTCTAAGAAAGGAGCACCTTTCTCAATTTTGATTATTTTGTTCTTATCATCATACCCTTGTCCCAAGGCTCTAACGAGGTCAAAATTAACAAAGACATTGGGAACCACTAATTTCCCAAGTATGAAGTCCATAAGTTTGATACTAGCCTATGGGATTGAATTCTTTTGTATGTGTATTCAAATAATGTCCACTCACACATAGAGATAACATCCCCAATCTTTTCAGCCAGGTTGAGCAATCTATTGGTCAACACCCATGTGACTTGGGTATGTTTTTCCCATTTGGTTAAACCAAGAATTTTTTTCATGAGGTCATCCTCCATGAACCTATTTGTTCCTTTAGTTTTGACATTGGACTCACTCATTTCTCTATGGTTTAATTGCAACTAGGGTTTATATTTTAACCTCTAAAATATCCTAGGTTTTTTTTTTTCGCTCAAAAAATCAAAAAAATACCCTAAAAACTCCTACACAATTCCCTTAACATTTTTGACAAATTTTGTAATTGTAGATGGATAGATGACTTACTTGAGAAATTGTAGGAAACCCTAGTTTTGCACTTGGAAAATCACCTTCAGAGAGTTCAATTCTTCATATGTCTTGAATACACTTACAATGGTTATGATAAAGATAATAATTCAATGTTTTATTGCTCTTGAAAAAGTAGTTGCATATTAATTGTAGCATGATGGTCATGCATATGAAACTGATCTTCAATTAGCTAGTTGTTCTCATTTGAATTTTGATTATTGATAAAAATGATTTAAAACATGATCAATGACTAGCACATGCCTTCCTTATATCACATATTCTATTTAAATTTTCTTTTTCGAAAATGTGATGTGAAGGCCTTGTGTGCTAAAGCCTAAATATGACATGTGTCCCATTTCTACCTTGTTAACCTGAGCATATTTTGGCTTTGTGATAAAGAACAAAAAATGCATTACATGGAATCCATGTGATGCAATGAAATAGAGCCATTTTTTTGTAGGTGACATCACCTTCCCATCTCCCTTTTCATACATAGTGTCAAGAAAGAAATGTGGTACAAATAATTTGAGCACTACAATGAAATGTAAGCACATGTCCTCATGCTATGAACCATCACCTAGCACAATTTCATAATGTGCTGAGGGCATTACAATGCTCTCTAAAGGACCCTTGCAATGAAAATTGTACCTCCCTTATTCCTTGTTAACCATCACCTTCTCATTGTGTGCTATGTCCTCAAGAATACGCTATGAAGATTTGAAGTGATGAAATGAAATAATGACAAGTGTCAAGTTCTCAGTGGCTTCTTCCCAATGCATTTTTCCTATATACGGAGGAACCAAAACTGTGATGCATTAAGAGCATGTGCTACAATAATATTTAAACACCTATCTCCATCATGATGTAATAACATAGCATATTTTGGCTAGGCACTCTATGAATATAAATGTGCTACAAAGAAGGAATGCTCTGCAATAAGCTCAAGACGTATGATGCAATATTACAATGACACATGCTCCAAGATTATTAACACCACTTGGCACATTCTAGCTATGCACTAGAGAAATAAGAATGTTATGCTAAGACAATATGTGATGCATTAAGAGCCTAACATGCATCTCAACCGGGTTGGGCTTTTAGGACTTAAGTGATTTTTAATAAGCATGTTGTGCATTTTTTGCACACACGCCCCACTGAAAGTAGGGACCCTCTCTCTTGCTCTTTCGGTTTACTCTTTTAGTGTCTTGGCCTTTCTATTTTGGGTTTTTTCTAGCTTGAGCGTGTGATTTGATGTTTATCTTTCCTGTTGGGGTAGTCCATTAATGATTTATATTGAAAATCTCGAGTTCTGGGTTCATTCCGGGTTTTTTACTGTTTTCGGGAAAATCCACCCTGGGTGGACTTTCCTGGTTTCCTTTCAGAGCCTAGTGATGACTAATTTTCGTTGAAGTCCAAGGATTTTGGTCAAATGCAGAAATCTGTCATGTCCGAATTTCCCTAGGGTTCGTTGCTTTGTCGGATTCCCGAGTTTGGTTTAAACGGTCTTGTCACTTGCATTAATGTTTGATTGCACAACTTCTTAGGCAATGTTATATTGGTTTATGGGAAGCCTTATGCCATTTGAGTTTTATCTTTTGCTTCCTATTTGGTATGGAGTTCTTGAACCTGAGTGTTGTGCTTGATTGTGCATTTGGGAGTGGATTTGATTGTCGTAGTTTGATTTCCTGAATGCTATTTGTATTCTGCTCGAGCTTTGAGGTTTCCTATTGACTTCCTTCATTTCGATTTCTCTTTCCCATGGTATGTACATGAATTATGTATCTCTTTTATGATTGAAATCGATTCCCTTACTTTTTGCACCTTCATGCTATTCACGTTGCTTTCACTTTTTCCTATTAAGTGAGTGTGCTTCCTGGATTTTGGGTTGGTTTTGGGGGTTCATGCCCTGCTAGTCTGGTGTTTTGTATTTTGAAGTTGAGGGGATTTCCCATTTTGTTCGAGTGCCATTCCGGGGTGGTTGTTTTGAGCTTACCTTTCAATCTTGTCTTGGGTAGCTTGCTAGTATTTTCCACGAACTTACTATCCTTGCACGAAAGAAAGTTTTGCTTGAGTCTATTCTGTGCATTCATGGTGGAGGTTTGGGGATTTTTGACCTAGGGCATGGCCAATCCTTCTCATTTTACTATAGGGTAGGTTTTGAATTCAAAGATGATCCATTGGAGGTCTAGGTCAAGCTGGTGTCAAGCTCCAGGTCCCCAAATCTATGATCATTTGATCTATTTGGGTGACGGTGAGAGAAACATGGGTATTCCAGTTTTCAGTGATTTATTGTTTCCTCTTTGTTCTTTGCAATGTGCTTTGTTTCAGATTTTTACCTATCTCGCGGATTTTCGCTACCTCCATATTTCCCCGGTTTGTTCATTGCTTGGTCGTTTTCCCCAAATTGGGCTTAAGTGGTAGAATTGTATTGACTTCGCTAAAATACATGCCCTCAGGATTTTCCCGAATGTTCTTGACTCCCTTCATATTCCTGAAATATTGGAACTGTTTATCATAGGGGTACACAAAGAATAATTTGTCCACAAGGAAGGATTGTAGCCAACTTTGACCCTATGTCCATATCTCAGAATTTTGATATGCCTGATCGGTCCCATGTTGTGGCTTTTGATATGGATCCGACCAAGAAGTATTATGAGGAGAATGTTGTTAAGTCCCAATAGGTCATCAAATCTTGGTTGGAGAAGCCCAAGTCTCACTTCTCCAAGTTTCCCAAACAGCTAGTCAGACTTAAATTCAGGAGGGAGTATTATGATGCTATCACACTCCTCAGTAGGGTGGTAGGATCAAAAAGTGCAGGGGTATTTGAGAGTTGGATGTTTAATGTTATTGCTCGGATGGAGCAAGGTATAGATTACCACTGGGCAAGTGTTATAAGTGCAATAATACATGAGAAAATGTGCAATGTTCTGCAGACAAAGACCTTGACTATGAATTCCTATTTAGTGTATGAATTTGCAAGGTTTCACCCATATAAGGGATTTAGCACATGAGGTGTGTTGGGCAAGATATAATCTATGAAGTGTATCCACAACTATAGTTGGGTGGAGGAAGCTATAGGAGGGTGAATGATGCATTCACCATGTACATCAGTAGGCTGCTACAAGGTGCTGAGCACATTTGAATTTTAGACAAGGCTAAGGAATTGATCAAAAGGTTTGGAGCATGGTTCATTCAGCTCCCTACCTTTTCCTACATAAGAATTGAAGGTTGTTAGAGGACTCCCTACAGACTTCCAAGGTACCCAACATACCATATTATATTGTTGGAGGTCACAAGGAAAATATGTGACTTCGATGTGATTGTGAAAGGGGAGAAACACAAGATAGGATTTGGTAATGACTTCCCTCTGAAGATAGGCACTAATGAGGTATGCCCTTATATCCAGTCAGACCATGCTTCTAAAGAGGATATGAGCACTCTTGGTCTCTCCTTCCATTCCAAAAGGGCCAGGTTTGATATAGATGGTGAAGAACAGAAGAAGGCTAGCAGAGAATATAGTCACAAGGACAACATAGAGGACTATTGGGCTAACCTTGATGATGAATTTGAAGTTAGAAAGAAGAAGTTCTCTAGGCTGATAGTGAAATTAGTGTGGTTATATAACATAAAGTCAATTCCTGATCAAGTTGAAGAGGATTGGAATCTAATTCAGGGCCATATCTTTGAGGCTGTGAAGGACAAGCCACTTGGAGAGGTTAACTGGCTGGATTAGGAAATGACAGAATTATAACAGATTGTGACTCCAGTGATTAAGTACACCAAGTTGTGGCTGAAGCACAAGATGTTAGAATTGGAGGGTGAAGGTGTGCAGTGCACCTATGACTTAATGGGGGACTTGGAGTCTCATTCTGCTTCTGAGGATTCACATGAATAGGATCCCAAATATAAGGCCAAGGTGGGCTCTCCTTTCAAAATCAAGATTAAAGATGTTCATACATAAGACATAGTAGAAGCAAGGAAAAAAATAAATCCCATTTCCAAGAAGAGAAGGCATGTCTCAAGGAGAAAAGGGGCTAAGAAAGATCAAGAAGAAAGGGAAGAAGTGGATTCCACTACTCCTTTATCCAAGAAAAGAAGACTTGTGAAATTGTCACAAAAGGAAAAGGAAACTTCCAGGATAGATACGAAAGTTGAGCCACCTATGGTGGAGGTATAGAGTTCAAGGGAGAAGACACAAGTGTATATGAGGAGGTCAAGTACTCCTTCCCCAAAGGATGCTGCACCAAAAGGAGGTGTTCCTGTGACTACTCATGTCACTGAACATGAATATGTTCCCCTTTCTCAATAGACTAGCAATGTGCCAGAGGAACCAAAGGATGTTGAAGATCCTAAAGACCTGGGAGAGGAAGAATTCTAGGAGGGTGATCTTTACAATACTAAAGCAGATATTGATCAAGTAATACAGTCTTATTTAGTGGTGTATGCCAGTTCACCTACAGAGGTCCATGAGTATAAATCCCCTCAAAAGGAGGAGATACCAACTAAGATTCCCTAACCAGTACAGAATGAAGGGGAGGAGCAATGTAAAGAAAAGGAGGATTTAGCTAGGGAGATCCCTAATGATCCAAGTATTGAGAAGGATGCACCCAATTTTCAACAAGAACAAGATAGGAAAGATAGGGTGTAGTTAGAATCCACTATTCCAGGTTGGTTGGATAAAGAGTTGAAGAGAAAACTGATTATAGTGGAAGACACTCCTCCCAATTTGGATGACCTACTAGCTAACATTAGAAAAGGAAAGACAAAGAAGAAAGCCAGAGTCATTTCCAGAATTGAAAGGGATCGAGCGAACAACAGGGTGGCCCATATTGCTACTCCTACTCCTAATAAGGATCAAGATGGGGTGACTACAAAAGATTATCATGTGAAGACCATCAAGTTAGGGCATACCTCCATGGAATAGGATATTGAGGAGTATGAAGGCTCCAGTGTTGTAATCATTGGCAAATTGAGGAAGGAGGTGCATACAAAGCATGAGTTGGAGAAGGAAAATTAGAGACTAAAGAGGTACTTGCAGAAGTTGATAAAACCCTTGCAGTCCATTAGTTCTTCCTCTTCTGATGTAGGTTTCTTACCTCAAGAAACAATACCAGAGCTTGAAAGGATGAAGGGCACCACACATGCTACATTTGGTTGGTTGTAGGGAGTGCAGACCAAGGGAGATAGTGCCATCAAGGACATCTTGTCAATTGTAGTGGATGCAATGAGATCAATATAATGGCTTAAAATTGTGCCAGCCCGGGATAAGGAGGATGTGGATCTCATGCTATAGAAAACAAAGACAATCATGGAGCATACCAAGGATCAACTGGTGAAGGATGGAATTCTTCCTTTCTCAAGGGTTGCAAAACCTTGAGAGTGGTTTGAGATTTTGCAGATGAGGCAGAGGGCTTTAAAGAAGATACACAAATAGGGGAAGTGGATTGAGCACACTTTGATTGGTATTCATGATAAATGTATCTCCTTCTTTGAAATTATGACAAGGAGAAATAAGTTTTCTCTGAAGCATCTCAGTTTGGAGCAGTTAAGGAGGTGGTGGTGAGATATCTACTCTCCAATCAATGAGGGTCCTATTTCTGAACATCAGCTAGATGATGCTGCAACTTACATTGCAGTCATTGGCAGGTATCAAACCTATAGGGCTGATTGGGATAATACAGTGAAGCAGTCAAGAGAGGGCATGAAGTCTCTTGAGAGGAAGATTATGGTTTTGCCTATGCCACCTATTGCCAAATTGGACAAAGTGTTACTGGTAGTGCATGGTGAAGTGGAGTGTGCTAAGGACAAAGAGGGCAAGTAGTTAATATAGGGCTATATCATAATTTGTGCTTCCCATTATTTTCTCTTATACCTCCACATGCATTGGATCAAGTTCTTTGAGACCTAGGCCAACTTGGATGAAATTGGTGCAAATTGCACATTTCATGTTATTTTTCAAATATGTCTTGGCCGACTTATTGTGTGGAATTTATTATTGTAAACCCTATTTGGGCTGACCTATCTTGGGGGGTTCTTTATAAATTTGGCATGATGCCTCATTTGTAAGGGGTAATAGTAGTAGAAAATTTAGAATAATTTCACATTTTAGCGAATTGTAAGAGTAGGAATTAGGGTTAGAGTTTATCCTCAAGCAAGTGTTGTAACAAAAGATTGGAATTGTTTCCACTTTGGGTGATTTAATATAAGAAAGGATATTGTGATTTGGTATCTTTCTTGTGTTGAGTTTTATCTGGCATGGTTCTTGATATTCTATCTTTAAAATTGCTTAAGTGATAAGATGTTAGATGGTTTGATAATGTTTAGGGTTTTATGCTTGAAGTGTTTGCAACAATCTCTAGTCCATACTTTTTGCAATTAGATGATTGTTAGCTTCTTTGCAAAGTTATCCTAGACTTATAACTTTTCTTAGTTCAATTATGTATGTTTATTCATTTCAATTGCAATAGGGTTGTCTTGAATGAATATGCATGATTTGAAAATCTTTAATATCTTAGAAGATTGCACTAATTTTGTAAGATTGCAGATTTGTCTGGGTTGAATAGGAATCAGTTTTGAGGGATTGGTCCATTTTGAGCATCTTATCCTTTGCCTTGTCAATCTTAGGGTTAGAATTAGTCTTAGAAATATCTCTCAAACCTTTATCTTTTGCTATTTATTTATTATTTGGGTTAAATTTAAGATTTAAAGTATCAACATATTGCTAGATCTGATAAATTCGAGTTCAATATTTTCTTGTAGTAAGGTCCCTTTGTGATTACCAAAATTTTCACATTATTTCTGAGTTGTTTTATTTGTATTATCAAGGCCTAATGCTAGAGACCTTGGGGTTATCTCTTTATCCATAGAGATTAACCTTTCAAGAGAGATAGGATATCATATTCTGTTTAAGTTGTTGTTGTGCAGAAAACACCATCAAAATATTGGCGCTAGAAGGAGGGCCTTGAATAAGCAAGATGGATCAATTTATGTCTGCCATTTCTCTTGAGAGGTTCAAAAGAAGAACTGGATCTACTCCAAGAGAAGAGGAATTTCAAGAATTGCAAGCCCCTACTAGGTCAAGAAGGGCCAGAAGAGGGGAAGAATCTTTATCTGCTCATCCACTTCCATCATCCCCATCATCCTCATCTTCATCAGGATCATCCTCATCTGATTCTTAAGTGATTCTTATTCCGCAGCCCCAACTAGTCATAAATCAGCCATTACTGCCCCCACCTCCACCAATGGCTTTCCTTGTCAACAACCCATCTCCATTGATTTTCAATAATTACAATGTCATTCCCAAGAATCCTAAGCATTTTTTCTCTAAGTTCCATACTCATGATCCCAATAGGATAGCAAAGGAGCATATCAGGATTTTCCAGAATTGTTTGAGGGATAGAGGAATTAATGATGAGGATGTTGCATGCAGGATTTTCCCTTATTCCCTTGGGGAAGAGGCCTTTTATTGGTATAATCACTTACCTACTACCTCTATCAATAATTGGGAAAAACTAGAAACTACATTTCTATAGAAGTTTAAAATTCCCATTAGCGCGAATGAGCTTTACATGCAGTTTATCGGAGTTAAGAGGGAGATTAATGAGCCTATAGAGTCATTTAATGACATATTCCACCAAGCCTACACTAGAATCTAGGAACCTTATGTTGTAGATGATGCCACTAACCTAGAAGTTTAATTTGAAGCTGTAGATAGCCTTACAACCACCTTCCATAAATGGAGGACTAATCCCCCAACTACTTTGCTTACTACATATTCAGAGGCTATTAAGGTCACCACATATTTAATGCAACATTTATCAGGACCTCTGCCATCCTTAGGGCCTGCTACTCACCCTGGAAAAGTCCAAGCCCTCAACTAGGCGTTGACTAATCATGCTCCCATAATGAATCCAATACCGTCATTGCCTTTGGTCCCTCATCCATGCCCACTAATAAATCAAGCTCAACCTATGACCTCTTATCCTCATTCATAGTAGTAGGTTGGTTTCCCTACATATTTGTAGAATTCAAAAGTTTTGAATTAGGCTGTTGGTTTTGGAGGAATACCTAGATACCCTCCTGGTAATACGAATTCAACACCACCTAATGGTCTAGACAAGGAGTGGCTGGATGAGTTATCTGAGTAGGTGAAGAAATTGAATATGGAGGTGACCTATTTGGGAAATAAAAATAGTCAACTTTAGGATGCTTAGAAGAACATGCAATCTAATTACAATAGAGAGAGAAGGAACTTTGATAGAGGATAAAACTTTGATAGAGGAGAAAACTTTGATAGAGGAGAGAATTTTGACAGAAATCAGAATTATGACAAAGGACAAGGCTCTAGCCAGAATTATGACAGGGGGCAATAGGGTGGACAAGGATTTGATAGAAGGCAACCACCCAAGTAGAATAGGTCATGGAATGATGGACCTAATAATGTAGGGGCTACTACTCCATTGGATCAACCCTCTACTTAGGAGAATCCTCCGAGTGGTGTGTATTTGGTAGAGGCAACCTTGTCTAGATGGTGCAGGCTCTATAAGACAAGCCAAAATTCTGAGTTAGATTGCTCCAAGTTTTAGACTACTACTTCCATCTTCCATTATGAAGTTGAGAATAATTCCAATGGTCAGGATATTGTGCCCTCAAATCTCTATGATTCTCCAATGCTGGTACTTAATCATGCCCCATTCCCAAAAGATAAGGAAAATGAACTAGAAGAAGAGTCCAGTGTCTGGGATAATGAGATAGAGTAGGTGTTAAATGAAGATGAAATCTCTTAGTTGTTTAATGAGGAAAATGAGAATGATAATGGTCTCTTGGATGAGGAGGAAGTTGGAGTTGAAGAAGTTCAGATGTTTCAGCAACCAACAAAGAAATATGATTTGAGGAATGGGCCTAAAAGGAGTCCACAGGTTGGAGGTCCTTTCACTACTTCTATCTCCCCTAACAATTTTACTACTCCACCAAATCCGCAAGCTAGTAATAATCCACCTTATCCTCATGTGCTAGCACAACACTTATCAAAAGGACATAGTACTGAAGTTTCAAAGGACATATAGGTTGGTGGCTACAAGGAAACCCATGTTGATATGAATGTGGAGCAATTGGGCGAATATGTAAGTGATGAATTCAAGAAAGTAAAGGTAAGTCTTTCTGATTTTTATTTATTAAGAGTCCCTGCTATTAGAAATGTAGTCTTGGGGTCATTCATTTTGAACACAACACCACAGGGAGTAAATGCTAATGAAGTTGTTGCCAAATCTTCTAGTTCATAGGCATCTAGGGGTCAGGTCACACCTATAAATAGAGGGAGAGATAAAGATAAGGGTCAAGTTGCACAAGCTGACATTGAATTGAGTTTTCGTCAAGGAAAGATGGAAACCCCTCCTTTCCTAATTTTTGTTTGTATTTTTGGGAAGAATCTGCATAATTTTCTTCTGGATTCAGGGGCATCTACAAATGTTATGCCTTTTGTTGTTTGTAAAGAATTAGGTATTACTCTTATTTCCTCTAAGAAGAAGGTCACTCAATTGGACAAGATAGAGGTAACTGTAGTAGGATAATTGAACATGATCCCCACATAGCTTGCATCAAATCTTAGAGTGCAGTAGGTGATCAACATTCAGGTTGATGATATTCCTGATACTTAAGGTTTGATTTTGGGTCGAGATTTCACCAAGGCATTGAATGGGTATACATCTATAGACCATTCTCACATATGGCTACCATGGAAAGGAGTTCCAAATTAGATCAGAATTGAACGAGAGCCTAGAATGAAGTATGTAATTACTTAATACTAGAACATTTCAAATGAGGTATTAGTATCAGAGGTCAGCATGGGGAATTATGTGCTAGATGCATCAGCCTTAGATAGTGAAGAGGTATTTATGTTGTAGGGCCCCTTAGATGAATTCATATCAGAGATCACTGGTTCTAGAACACTTAATGAACAAGTAGATGAAACGGATGACCAAGAGGACAGGCAGCTTAGTTTGTTGGATAAATTTCAAGAGTTCATCTAGAGGTGTATGGAGAATCAGATCTAGCTAGCAGGAAATATGAAGTTTGAAGAACTATTGCTCCCAAATTGGTGCCAAGTCCATGATGCTCCTCAGTCTGAGATGGAATGTGACTTATGTCAGACTACTGTGGAGGAGGTACAAAAATGTATTAACCCAGTCTCAACTGTTAGACTCAATATACAAAAGGAGTTAAATAATGATAAAAGTAAAGGTCTGATGCTTCTTGAAGAGCCTCCTGACTGCAGTAAGAATAAGGATAACTCAAAGTGATTGGAGACTACTAGTTGTTGGATGTTACGATATGATGGATCTGAATCCAAGCAGGGTGTTGGAGCAGGATTTGAGTTGATTAGTCCTAAAGGTAAGAGTTATTTTGTTGGTCATAGACTCCAATTTCAATGCACTAATAATGTTGTTGAATATGAAGCATTGATCCATGGGTTGTTAATGGCATCAAGGAAGAAAGTTAAGATATTGCAAGTTTTTGGAGATTCTGAGTTGGTAGTCAAGCAGGTGAGGAAACAGTATTCATTCCGTGATAGGAGGATGACTAATTATAGGCATAGAGTGTGGGATCTTATTGAGGGATTTGATTCTTTCAACATCCAATTGATCCCTCGAAGTAGGAATCAAGTTTCAAACTCTTTGGCATAGGCTGCTAGTACTTTGCAACCTTTATCACTTTTAGGATTGAAATAATTTATAGTCAAACTCACTCCAGTACCTTCAGTACCTGACAACATTACCAACTTACAGGTATTTGAAGATGATAAGCATATTTTGGATTTTATTACAACCTGTGATGTGTTTGCTTCTCAATTAATTGATGAGATAGAGCCTCAAGAGGCTGAAATGGACTTGGGAGGAATCATTAACCTGAAGACCAACACTATCCCAAGACCATGTAGCTTGAACAAATTTTTGATTTGGATAAGATAAGAGATTAGGAACAATAAGTAAAAATGGAGTCTCTCAACAACCAGTGTGAAACATACAATATGGGGACACCAGATGACATGAAAAACATTTTTATTGGTAAGGTATGTAATCTAGAGGAAAGAAAAGGGGTTATTGATGCATTGCACACATATCATGATGTGATAGCCTGGAGTTATGAATATTTAAAGACATATGATACTTCAATTATTACACACACCATTCCCTTGAAGTCAAATGTCAAACCATTTAGATAGAGAAAGAAACCAATCAATTCTCTATTAGAACCCATCATTCAGAAGGAAGTGTAGAAGTTACATTCAACATGAATTATATTTCTAGTGAGGCATTCAACTTGGGTTGTGAATCTAGTTCCAGTAAGAAAAAATAATGGAGAAATCAGACCATGTGTAGACTTCAGGAATCTGAATAGAGCATCAGAAAAAGAAAACTATCTAGTTCCTTCACTGGATGAAGTACTTCAAATTTTCAATGGATCTTAGATGATGTCCTTTTTGGATGGGTATTCTAGATAAAACCAATTTATGGTACAATATGAAGACAAACACAAAACTCTCTTCACTACGAAATAGGGAACTTTTGCTTACAGAAGAATGCCTTTCGGGTTAATCAATGTTGGAGCTACATTCCATAGAGCTATGGATATTTCTTTTAAGGACATAATTGGTAAGTGCATAATTATTTATATGGATGATTTGATAGTTTTCTCTAAGAAACAAGGTAATCATATAGTAGATTTATGCAAAGTATTCCAAAGGTGTAGAGAGTTTGGCATTTCACTTAACCCAAGGAAGTGCATTTTTGGAGTCATAGAAGGAAAATTACTAGGACATATTATTTCAGAGTAGGGTATTGCTATTGATCCTAATGAATATAGGCTATCTTAAAGATTCATCCTCCTGCAAGTAAGAAACAAATAAAGTCATTCTTTTGGAAGATTAACTTTGTTAGAAAATTTATCATTGGATTTGCAGAGATAGTGAATCCATTGAATGCTATGTTGAAGCAAGAGGAAAAGTAGAATGGAATCAAAAGATAAGGAGACATTTACATAAATTAAGAAAGCTATTGAGGCTCCAGTGTTGGTGAGTCTAGATTATGCTAATCCCTTTTACATATATTCATTCACTTCTAATCATTCTTGTGCTAGAATGTTAACCCAAAAGTCCAATCAAGGTGATGAGCATCCTATAGACTTCATGAGTACTCCTTTACAAGATGTAGAATTGAGATATCACAATGTTGAAAAGAAAGCCTATGCTTTGGTCAGAGCAGTGAAAAAGTTCAAACACTATATTCTGAGGAATAATATTTTTCCTATAGTGCCTGATCCAGTGGTGAAGCTGCTACTAATGTAGAATAAGCTAGGTGAACGAAGAGACAAATGGGTTACTATGTTGCAGGAATATGATATAGAGATTCAATCCATGAAATTAGTGAGAGGACAGGGACTAACAAAGACAATGGTTGAAATAGGTCTTGATCTCATAGCTCAACACTATCATCTCCAAGAGGTATCTCCGAGAGACTGGTATGATGCAATCATTTACTATTTACTGAACCAACAATGTCTTGATCACCTTAGTGCAATTCAAAGGCGAGCCTTGTGCCTGAAGAGTGGAAGTTTTATGATGAAAGGAGTTGTCCTGTATAATAAAAGTCATTAGGGTGTGTACCTAAGATGTCTGTGGAAGGAAGAAGCTACCAGAGTAATGATTAAATTCCATGAAAGATATGACACAGGCCATGGTTTTGCATCATCCACTACCAATTAGATCCTAAGGGTAGACTATTATTGGCCTACTTTGTTTAAATATGTGCACCAACATGTGGGGACTTTTCATGTATGTCAAACTACAATAAGTAAGGAAAGACATGCATCCCTTCCAATTCAACCGGTCATAGAGGTAAAACCATTCGCCCAATGGGGAATGGACTTCATAGGTCCAATTAATCCTCCATCTTTTACGGGCCACATGCATATTCTCATCATAGATGATTATTTTACTAGATGGATCAAAGCTCTTTCCTATAAACAATGTACTTATGATGTGGTAATTAATTTCCTTGAGTCAAGTATTGTTAATCATTTTGGTTGTCCTTTGCCTTTAGTTTGTGATAGCGGTCCTATATTTGCATCACTAAAACTTTCTAACTAGGATTTTGATCATGGAATTGTCATTAAATTTGCATCTAACTACTACCCTTAGGGTAATGGTCTAGCAGATTCTTCCAATAAGAATCTCTTGAAAATCATCTGTAAGTTGCTAGAACAAAATCCTAAGGATTGACACACCCAGCTTTGATTTGCTCTCTGGGTAGAACGTACTAGATAGAAGGCATCTATAGGAACCTCTCCTTATCACTTAGTGTATGGTTTGGAACCTATGCTTCCCATCTAGCTGAAGATCCCTACCCTGTAGTTCATTAATGAATACTACAATGAGGAGGATAAGCGTGAAGCATGTCTAGATGAGTTATTACACCTCGAAGAGAAAAGAGATGAAGCCCTAGAAAACTTTGCCAAACATTAGGGTGTAGTGAAAATATGGTTTGATAGGAGAGCTAAGGTGAAAGCCTTTAGAACCTTTAACTTAGTTCTCTATTGGGATAAGGCCCATGACCATAAGGGAGAGCATGGTAAATTTGACAAACTCTAGCTTGGCCTTTACCAAATTTCAAAAATTCTGGGAGATAATGCTTTTCACCTAAAAACCCTCACTAGTGAGGATATCACGCTGCCTATCCATGGGCAGTATTTGAAGCATTACTTCCAAACTTGAGCTATTTACAACTCTCTCTTGTACATAGTTAGAGTAAGTTTTTTTTCTACATTTCTTTTCTTGTTTTCTTTGGTTAGTGTAGGTTTTCTTTTGCTTTGTTTTTCTTTCCATTTTATTTTTTGCTTTTGGTTTCTTGCTTTCTTGGGGATGTTGCATCTATATAATGGGTTGTTTGCCTGGGATTGTTCTAGAAGTTTCTTTTACAAACTCTAGTCATTTTTTCAGAGTCAAGTGGTGGAATTCCTTTATCTGATGTTCCTTGTACTTAGAATTAGAGTCACTTATTTTGGATGAACTTTGGAATATATTTGGGTCTCACACTTTCACATTAAATTTAAATATTCTTGAATTGCATACGGTTCCTGTGTAATTTGACCTAGTGAAATATCTCATATTCTGCTTCAGTTCCACTATGTTCCTCATCCTTGAGTGTAAGTTTCATTACTTACAAGGTGAAAGAAAGGGTTATGCAAAATGTTTATAAAGAAAAGAAAAGAGAAAAGAAAGTATTGAAAATCAAAACAATCCTCACCTTATCAGGGGTATCCTAGTACCTCTATCGGGGCTATAGATTCCTAGATGGCAGTAGAGCTATGCTTGGGAGGGTTACGATGATAACCTCATTGGGGCTATGAACACCTGACTAGCAACGAGGCTCTATCTAGGTTGTTTTTGAAGTTAGAAATTTTATGTAGCCCAACCAGATTTGCTCTAGTTCCCATTGCACCTAAGGAATAGGAAATAAATGAAAATACACAAACTTGGACCTAGGTATAGGAGAAGGTCTTCTTGCTTGTGGTTTGTGAAGCTTTGTTCATAGGTGTCTTGATCTAAGGACTAAAACAGAGATTTTGGGCTATTGATTCCAGTTTGTTCTTGAAATGCTCTGGAGCATTTGCCCAGCAAATTCCCCATTTGTTGTACAGTTTTTGCACACACGCCCCACTGAAAGTAGGGACCCTCTTTCTTGCTCTTTTGGTATCTTGGAATTTCTATTTTGGAGTTTTTCTTGCTTGGGCATGTGCTTTGATGTTTATCTTTCCTATTGGGGCAGTCCATTTATGATTTATATTGAAAATCTTGAGTTCTAGGTTCATTCCGAGAAAATCCACCTTAGGCGAACTTTCCCGGTTTCCTATTGGATCCCGGTCACGACTGCTTTTCATTGAAGTCCATGGATTTTAGTCATCTGCGGACATCCGTCATGTCCAAATTTCCCCAGGGTCCATTACTTTGTCGGATTCTCGGGTTTGGTTTAAACGGTCTTGTCACTTGCATTAATGTTTGATTGCATGACTTCTTAGGCAGTGTTATATTAGTTTATGGGAATCCTTGTGCCATTTGAGTTTTATCTTTTGCTTCCTATTTGGTTTGGATTTCTTGAACCTAAGTGTTGTGATTGATTGTGTGTTTGGGAGTGGATTTGATTGTTGTAGTTGGATTTCCATGAACGCTATTTGCATTCTTTTAGAGCTTTGAGGTTTCTTGTTGGCTTCCTTTTTTTCCATTTTTCTTTCCCATGGTATGTACACAAATGTTGTCTCTCTTTTATGGTTGAAATGGATTGCCTTAATTTGTGCACCTTCATTCTATTCACGTTGCTTTCGCTTTTTCTTATTGAGTGTGTGTGCTTCCTAGGCATTTTGGGTTTGTTTTGGGGGTTCATGCCCTACCTATCTGGCATTTTATATTTTGAAGCTGGGGGGATTTCTTGTTTTATTTGAGCACCATACTAGGGTGGTTATTTTGAGCTTACCTTTCAATCTTATCTCACGTAGCTTGCTTGCATTTTCCACAAACTTACTATCCTTGTGGGAAAGCAAGTTGTGCCTGAGTTTATTCTATGCATTCATGGTGAAGGTTTGGGGGGTTTTGACCTAGGGCATGGCCAATCCTTCTCGTTTTACTATAGGGTAGGTTTTGAATTCAAAGATGATCCTTTGGATGTCTAGATCAAGCTGGTGTCAAGCTCCAAGTCCCCATATCCGTTATCATTTGATCTATTTGGGTGAGGGCAAGAGAAACATGGGTATTCGGGTTTTCAATGTCTTCGCAGAATTCCCCATCTATCGGAATTCCCTTATTTCTTGTTTCCTCTTTGTTCTTCACAGTGTACTTTGTTCTAGATTTTTACCTGTCTTGTGGATTTTTGCTGCCTCCGGATTTCCCCGGTTTGTTCATTGCTTGGTCATTTTTCCCCAAATTGGGCTTAATTGGTAGAATTGCATTGACTTTGCTAAAATCCATGCCCTCAGGATTTTCCCGAATGTTCTTGACTCGCTTCATTTTCTCAGAATATTGGAACTGTTTCTATTCTAGGGGATTTCCATCTAAGGCGGATTTTTTCGAGGTTTTGTTGAGAATGAATAATTTTGTGGTTGCATAAGGATTTTCTTGGTGATTATGCATGTAAATGATTAAATGAGCTTATGCTAGGGTGTATCGAATGATTCCTTGGTTAAATTGATTGATTAAAAGATTATGTGGATATTTGTATGCCCGTTTCACTAGATTCTGCCTAGTCCGGATTTCCCCCAAATTCCTCTCCAGTCTAGATTCCGCGAGGGGGGCTAGAACCCAAACTTTGAGATGGTTGATTTGATATGAATTTTTTTGGCACTTTTCTTATCATGGATCTTTTTTTTGTGTCTTTATTGTTTGCAGGCAGGATCAAGACAAGCTGTTGCTGGGTAAAGTAAAGGGAAGGTGATGGATCCAAGTGCTGAAGCTTCAACTATCTCTGAGGTAGAGAAAGTTAAGATGGATATAAAGAGTAGGATCCTTGATAGCAGGCCGACTTCCGTTTGGTCAGGGATGAATGATATGAATGTTGGAATGTGGGACTATGAATAGTTTAAGGCAGGGATGACAACACAAAATCTCCCTTTGTTGGCTAGAAGGCCATTGGAATCTGGATTGGCACATGTGGCTAGATTTCCTTCTGTAGACACGTAAAATATACATGCACCTGATTATAATCCTACTAACATCGTTTTGTCTTGAATCATACTCTCAACGTATCAACACCTTTCATCCCTTAATTAAATAAATCATTATTTATTTAATTAGGTCTTTCTTCTCTAGTGATTAAATTAATCAATTTAATTTAATTAATCATCTTTCTCTATTCATTTAAATAATTCATTTTATTTAAATCAAGTCTCTAAAAGTCTTCTCATTAAAATGAATAAATTAAACCTTATTTAATTTAATCTAACATTATCTACTTTAGTTAAATAAATCAAAATATTTATTTAATTAATCATTTCCTCTCAATTTGATTTAAATCAATTCATAAATTTAAGTCTAAATTGTCACATCATCTAATTCTTCATTAAATTAATCAAATACTTGATTAAAATAATCCTTCTCATTAAAATCCTCTAGAGAATGCAACTTGCACAATAAATCAATTACTTTGATTTATTTAATTCTTCATTTTCCCTCACATACCATCAAAAGGGAATATTCCCTTGTTTGAATTCAAAAAGTCCAAGTAGACTTGTACATCCAACAAGGCATTCACTCCTCTTACATGTCCTTATGCATTGAGCCAAGTGGCATTTATTTCATTCATTTTTCCCTCTCACATGTCATTTCTCAAATTTGAAATTCCACCTAATGGCATTTATCATGCACATTGACCAAAATGTGCTCATTCCTCAACCATTCACATCTTGACAAGTGGCACTTGGCCATTGGATGTTGAATGATCCCACATTGCTCTATTTCATTCTCTCTTCCATTTTTGAAATCTATAAATTGGAGACTCCTCTCCTCATTCAACAACACACAACTTTGAGTAAACTCACTATGCTCAAATCACCTTCACTTCACAAATTTCAAGCAAGGTTATTCTCTTCATTTGATAATTAATCTTCCCCATAACAACATTCAGCTTGTTCAAGGATTGGGAAAGGGCTGCTTACTACACAACAAGGTGGCACCAATCCACTATGAGATAAAGGTTTAATTATATTTCTTATATGATATGGTTTAACTTATTTTTCTACTCATTGGTTGCATATTTAGACATGGTTAAATATTTCATAGGGATGTTTAAGTTTGCTGGTTTAAACTAAGTTTCATGCTAACAACGTGAAATTGTTTAAGCCATATCTTGCAGATTTTAGAATCCACACCTTCTACGGTCTAGTGTTATGAGTCGGTGCTTGAGTGTGCTAGGCATTATGACAAGGGTACACAAAGAATAATTGGTCCCCAAGGAAGGATTGTAGCAAACTTTCACCCTGTGTCCATAGCTCAGACTTTTGACATGCCTGATCGGTCCCATGTTGTGGCTTTTGATATGGATTCGGCCAAGAAGTATTATGAGGAGAATTTTGTTAAGTCCCAATAGGTCATCAACTCTTGGTTGGAGAAGCCCAAGTCTCACTTCTCCAAGTTGCCCAAGAAGCTAGTCAGACTTAAATTTAGGAGGGAGTATTATGATGCTATCACACTCCTCAGTAGGGTGGTAGGATTGAAAAGTGTAGGGGTATTTGAGAGTTGGATGTTTAATGTTATTTCTCGGATGGAACAAGGTATAGATTACCATTGGCTAGGTTTTATAAGTGCAATAATACATGAGAAAATGTGCAATTTCCTATAGACAAAGACCTTCACTATGACTTCATATTTAGTGTATGCACTTGCAAGGTTTCACCCATACAAGGGATTGAGCACCAGAGGTGTGTTTGGGCAGGATGTAATCTATGAAGTGTATCCACAACTACACTTGGGTGGAGGAAGGTATAGGAGGGTGAATGATACATTCACCATGTACATCACTAGGCTGTTATAGGGTGCTGAGCACATACGCATTTCAAACAAGGCTAAGGAAATGATAAAAAATGTTTGAAGATTGGTTCATTCAGTTCCCTACCTTTTCCTAAATAAGAATTGATGGTTGTCAGAGGGCTCCCTACAGACTTCCAAGGTACCCAACATACCATATTATACTGCTGGAGGTCACAAGGCAAATATGTGACTTTGATGTGATTATGAAAGGGGAGAAACACAAGACAAGATTTGGTAATGAATTCCCTCTGAAGATAGGCACTAATGAGGTATGCCCTTCTATCCAGTTAGCCCATGCTTCTGAAGAGAAGATGAGCACTCTTGGTCTCTCCTTCCATTCCAAAAGGGCCATGTTTGATATAGCTGGTGAAGCACAAAAGAAGGCTAGCAAAGAATATAGTCACAAGGACAACATAGAGGACTATTGGGCTAACCTTGATAATGAATTTGAAGTTAGAAAGAAGAAGTTCTCTAGGCTTCTAGTGAACTTAGTGTTGTTATATAACATAAAGGAAATTCATGATCAAGTTGAAGAAGATGGGAATATGATTCAAGGCCATATCTTTGAGGCTATGAAGTACAAGCCAGTTGGAGAGGTTGACTGGCTAGAGGAGGAAACGATAGAATTAGAGAAAATTGTGACTCTAGTGATTAAGTTCACCAAGTTGTGGCTTAAGCACAAGATGTTATAATTGGAGGGCGAAGGTGTGCATTGCACCTATGACTTAATGGGAGACTTGGAGTCTCATTCCGCTTCTAAGGAGTCACATGAACAATATCCCAAAGGTAAGGCCAAGGTGGGCTCTCCTTTCAAAATCAAGATTAAAGATGTTCATACAAAAGACATAGTAGAAGCAGGGAAAAAATAAATCCCATTTCCAAGAAGAGAAGGCATGTCTCAAGGAGAAAAGGGGCTGAGAAAGATCAAGAAGAAAGGGAAGAATTGTATGCCACTACTCCTTTATCCAAGAAAAGAAGACTTGTGAAATTGTCACAAAAGGAAAAGGAAACTTCAAGGACAGATAGGAAAGTTGAGCCACCTATGGTGGAGGTATAGAGTTCAGGGAAGAAGACACAAGTGTATATGAGGAGGTCAAGGACTCCTTACCAAAAGGATGTTGCACCAAAAGGAGTTGTTCTTGTGACTACTCCTATCATTGAACATGAATACATTCCCCTTTCTCAAGAGACTAGCAGTGTGCCGGAGGAACCAAATGATGTTGAAGATCCTAAAGACCTGGGAGAGGAAGAATTCTAGGAGGGTGATCTTTACAATACTAAAGCAAAAATTGATAAAGTAATATAGTCTCCTTTGGTGGCTTATGTCAATTTGACTGCAGAGGTACATGAGGATAAATCCCCTCAAAAGGAGGGGATACCAGCTAAGATTCTCTCACCAGTACAGGACGAAGGGGAGGAGAAATGTAAAGAAAAGGATGATTCATCTAGGGATATCCCTAATGAGACAAGCATTGAAAAGGATGCACCCAGTGTTCAACAGGAATAGGATAGGCAAGATAGGGTGCAGTTAGAATCCACTATTCTAGGTTGGCTGGATAAAGAGCTAAAGAGAAAACTGATTATAGTGGAAGACACTCTTCCCAATTGGGATGACTTATTGGCTAACATTGGAAAAGGAAAGACAAAGAAGAAAACCAAAGTCATTTCCAGAATTGAAAGGGGTGGAGCGAATAACAGGGTGGCTCATATTGCTACTCCTACTCCTTATAAAGATAGAGATGGGGTGAATGCAAAAGATTATCATGTGCAGACCATCAATTTAGGGAATGCCTTAATGGAACAAGACATTGAGGAGTATGAAGGCTCTAGTACTATAATCATTGGAAGATTGAGGAACGAGGTGCAGAGTAAGCATGAGTTGGAGAAGGAAAATGAGAGACTAAAGAGGTACTTACTGGAGTTGATGAAACCCTTGCAGTCCATCAATTCTTTGTCCTCTGTTGTACGTTTTTTATCTCAGGAAACAATATAAGAGCTTGAAAGGATGAAGGGCACCTCACATGCTATAGTCGATTGGTTGCAAGGAGTGTAGACCAAGGGAGATAGTGCCATCAAGGACCTCTTGTAAACTATAGGGGTTGCAATGAGATCAATAGATTGGCTTAAAAATGTGCTATCCCACAATAAGGAGGATGTGGATCTCCTGCTATAGAAAACAAAGACAATCATGGAGCATACTGAGGATCAACTTGTGAAGGATGGAATTCTTCCTTTCTTAAGGGTTGCAGAGCCTTGGGAGTGGTTGTAGAGGGCTTTCAAGAAGATACACAAATAGGGGAAGTAGATTGAGGACACTTTGATTAGTATTCATGATAAGTGTATCTCCTTCTTTGAAATCATTACAGGGAGAAAGAAGTTTTCTCTGAAGAATCTCAATCTAGAGTAGTTAAGGAGGTGGTGATGAGATGTCTACTCTCCAATCAATGAGGGTTTTGTTACTGAACATCAGCTAGATGATGTTGCAACTTACATTGCAATCATTGGTAAGTATCAAACAAATAGGGCTGATTGGGATAATACAGTGAAGAAGTCAAGAGGGGACATCAAGTCTCTTGAGAGGAAGATTAGGGTTTTTCCTATGCTACCTATTATTGAATTGGACAGTTTTACTGGCAGTGCATGGTGAAGTGGAGCGTGCTAAGGACAAAGAGGGGAAGTAGTTAATATAGGGCTATATCAGAATTTGTGCTTCCCATTATTTTCTCTTATACCTCCACATGCATTGGATCGAGTTCTTTGAGACCTAGGATGACTTGGATGACATTGGTGCAAATTGCACATTTCATGTTATTTTTTGAATATCTCTTGGCCAACTTATTGTGTGGTGTTTATTATTTTAAACCCTATTTGGGTTGGCCCACCTTGGGGGGTTCTCTATAAATTTTGCATGATGCCTCATTTGTAAGGGGTAATAGTTGTAGAAAAAGTTAGAAGAATTTCACATTTCAGCGAATTGTAAGAGTGTGAATTAGGGTTAGAGTTTATCCTCAAGCAAGTGTTGTAACAAAAGACTAGAATTGTTGCCACTTTGGGTTATTTAATATAAGAAAGGATATTGTGATTTGGTATCTTTATTATGTTGAGTTTTATCTAGCATGGTTCTTGATATTCTATCTTTAAAATTGTTTAAGTGATAAAATGTTAGATGGTTTGATAATGTTTAGGGTTTTATGCTTGAAGTGTTTACAACAATCTCTAGTCCATACTTTTTGCGGTTAGCTGCTTTGCAAAGTTAGCCTAGACTTATAACTATGCTGAGTTCAATTATGAATGCTTATTCATTTCAATTGCATTAGGGTTGTCTTGAACGAATATGCATGATTTGAAAATCTTTAATACCTTAGAAGATTGCACTGTTTTTGTAGGATTGCAGATTTATATGGGTTTTGAGTATCTTATCTTTTGCCTTGTCAATCTTAGGGTTATAAATAATCTTAGAAATATCTCTCAAACCTTTATCTTTTTCTATTTGTTTATTATCGCAGTTAAATGTAATGTTTAAAGTATCAACATATTTCTAGATCTGATAAATTCGAGTTCAGTATTCGCTTGTAGTAAGGTACCTTTGTGATTACCAACATTTTCACATTATCTCTGAGTTGTTTTATTTGCATTGTCAAGGCTTGACATTAGAGACCTTGGGGTTATCTCTTTATCCATAGAGATTAATGTTTCAAGAGAGATAGGATATCATATTCTGTTTGAGTTGTTGCTATGTAGAAAACACCATCAACACATGTGCATAGATGTTGTTTTAAAGATGGCGTGTTTAGGAAAAGAAGGGATCTAGGTCCATGCAAGGGGACTTGGACATGAGACCTTAAGACAAGATTTTTAATAAAATTTTGGATAAAATATTAACCAGCGATGGATCAATGTGGTGACTAAGGCATGAGGGTTCAGTCAATACATAAGATACAAAACCATCATTTGTCACTTAAGTGAAGGGTAACTAAAGTAGATGGTTAAAACAATTTTATAATAAAATTTTAAAGGAATTCTCATACCTAGGGTTTTAAGAGGTTTTTTAGCATAAATAGAAACCATTATCAATGTTTAAACAAACCATATCAAATGAATTCACTTTTCAAGAGCTCAAGAAAAAATAAAAAACCAAAATCCAAGAAATTTTGTAGAAAGTTCTATCGAAAGGGAGTCAAAATCCCCTTCAACCTATACTTCCTCTTGATTCAAGAGGGGGGAGAAAAAACTCCCAAATTTTGTTGCAAATAATCAAAGGTCTCCTTAGGAAGAGGTTTTTTGAAAATTTATTCTAGTTTCTCCCTAGTATTTATATACTCCAGCTTTACCTCTTTTTTTGTAACCTTCTCTCTTAAAAAATGATACTTAATTGCAATGTGCTTTGTCCTTGAATGCATCATAGAATTATTGGAAATATTTATCACACTAGTATTGTCACAAACAATTGAAATGGGTTCATCAAGCTCTATCTTCATCACCTTCAATTTATCCTTCATCTATAGTACTTGAGTGCAACATGAAGCTGTTGTAATGTACTTCACTTTTGTTGTAGATAAAGATACTGAATATTGATTTTTTATTAGCCAGGATACAAGACCGACACCAAAAAAATTGATCCACCACTTTACTCCTTTGGTAATCTATGTTTCCTACCCAATCTGCATTTGTGTATGTAAATAGTGTGAAGTTTTCACTCTTAGGATACCACAAAAAAAATATTTTGTAGCCTTCAAATATTTGAATATCTTTTTCATTTCCTTGATATGAGTTTCCTTAGGCTCTACTTGAAATCTATCTACCATCCCAACTGCTTGCATTATATCTGGTCTAAATGTAGTCACATAAAAAAACAACTAATCATTGGCCTATACAAAGTTGGGTTTACTAAAGTAGATTCATCATCCTCACTCAATTTACACCCAGTAACCATAGGTGTACTCACTGGTTTGAATTCTCCCATCTTAAACTTTCTCAACATCTGCTTTATATATTTGTTCTAAGAAATAAATATCCCTTTGTCTAATCAAGAAATTTGTAAGCCAATGAAAAAGGACAACTCACCAAGCATAGACATTTCAAACTCACTCTACATTGTATCCTAGAACTCTTTGCACATAACATCACTATTGTTGCCAAAGATAATGTCATCAAAATAAGAAAAAACAATCAATAGTTGATGACATTTAGTTTTTTATGTATAAGTTACTATCTATGTTACCTCTCCTAAAATTTTGTTGTTGCAGATGTCTATCCAATCTAGAATACCATGCTCTAAGAGCCTGTTTGAGTCCATAAAGTTCTTTTTAGTCTGTACACAAAATTTGGGTTATCTAAACATTGGAATAATTCATGTTGTTCAATGAAAATTTCACATCCATCTGATATGCCTTGAAATTTTTTAATGTTGATAAAGCCAAAAACATAAAGATTGCTTCCAACCTTACTATCGAAGCAAATGTCTCTTCAAAATCAATTCCCTCAACTTGAGTGTATCCTTTGTATACAAGTCTGGCCTTGTTTCAGATCACTTTTCCAACTTCATTTAACTTTTTTTTAAAGACCCATTTTGTGCCAATGACATTTTTGTCTTTAAGTCTTGGAACCAGCTCCCAAGTTTCATTTTTCTTGATCTGAGTTAAATCTTCTTCCATAGCATCTACCCAACATTTATCTTTGCTCGCCTCTATATAATAATTTGGTTCAATTTTAGATAATAGGGAAAAGTGTACCTATTCATTTTATTTCTCAATTCTTCTTTGGGTCTGAACTCCACTTTCCTTATCTCCTATAATTTGATCTTCAAAGTGATTCTTTTGAACATACCTAGCCGGAGTATTTGTAATTGTATTCTTTGAGTCAATTTTTTATTCTTCATCACTGATGCAGACTGAATCTTATTATCTTCTTCATCTGAAATATCAATAGAGTGTATGGTTTCATCAACACTTACATTGGAACTTTCCATAATTCTTTTTAGTCTTTTTGTTAGAGCATCTATATGCCTTGTTTGTCATAGAATAACCAAGAAAAATACCTTCATCATATCTAGAATCAAACTTACCCAAATTTTCTTCATCCCTTTTGATGTAGCATTTGCTTCCAAATATATTGAGATGTCTAACTAAAGGAGGTATTCCTTTCCATAGTTCATATGGTGTTTTAGCAATATTTGGTTTGATTTGAGCTTTGTTCAAAATATACATTGTGGTCTGAACTACTTCTCTCCAATATATATGTAATAAATTTTCTTGACTTAACATTGTTTTGGACATCTCTTGTACGGTCTGGTTCTTCCTCTTAGCTACACCATTATGGAATCTCAACAAATACTTTGATACCAATTGAAGGGCACATAATATACTAAGAGGGGTGAATCAATATGTCAGATCAATTTAAAAATATTTAATTTGGCATGAATTACCATTAGTCACTCGATGAATCAAAACAACTAGTATCAATAAAAAAAATAGATGCACACATTCACACAATGAGCACCTGATATATGTGGAAATCTAGAATGGGAAAAACCATGGTGAGAAGAGCTACTTGGATCTACTATCCAAATCGAGCCTCACAAAAATAATAAGTAATTTAAAATTTAATGAAGTAAGCACCAACCTATGGGAGACACCAACCCACTATTGTATTTATAGGCACCAACCTACTAGAGGCACCATTCCACAATACAAATATTTGAGAACCAACTCAATAAGTAAGACACCAGTCCTACTGGATTATATTGATAAGATTTGTGGATCTTCAATGTTGATCACACATCTTACACTTGATCTAATATACCTTTAGACAATCTCCTATGTTCCACTATTTTGTCATTGGTGTTTTCATTGATGTCAAACTCTAGTTTGGTCATGTTGAAAAGGTGTTTGTGGTGTTGAGCAGGTGTTGTAGATGTAGCAGGGTCACTTGGTTTCCAAGTGCTTTTGAAAAAAAATGTATAAAGAGTGTATAAGGTGTCGGAGATGTATTATGTATTGTGCTCCACATTTCTTCATGTTTCAAGATGTTCCTATGTAGTTTGGATGGGATGATCAATAGTCTTTGAAGGTGTTATATGTAGAGTTTTAGGTTCTATATCATGTGGTAATAGAAGATGTGTTTGATAGTGTTTGGCTTGTGCAGAGAGATGTCTGGGAGAAATGAAATTTCTCCACATTTCTCCTCACTAAAGTTTTTTGTCTTGAATATTTGAGAATTTTCTAATGATGCTTGTATGTATATTCCCTTGGAAGGTTTGGTCTTCAACTATTTTTTTAATCTTGGTTCATTAATTGTGTCTCAGTGGCAATTTGAATGGTTGCATAAGATGATTGTATTATCAATTGCATGTGTTTTTGTTAGTGTGTTTGAATACTTTGTTGATGTTGAAATATTTTAGAATTTTATGTGATGTTTCTAAATGGTCCATAAGATGTCTCTAGACCTGGTGAAGTGTATGTTTGGTTGCTTGATAGTGTTGATTCCAGTTTGGCCAAGTTGGTTTGTTAGTGCTATTTGCAAATGTGATTCATTGTTTGTGGAAGCTTGGTTTAGCATGTCAAAGTTGATTTGGGTCCTAGTTAACCCTTGGTGTGTTACACCTTCACTTCATTCCACCATGAAGGTGTTTGGTGCTGACCTATTTGTTGGTTGCATGTTTGAGGTGCATGTGTTTTATTGAAGCCAACTTGGGGAAGGTTATTCATTGTTATAGAAGGTATATATGCAAGGTCAATTTTTGGACAAGAGTATAATGTGAGTGTGGTGCGAAATAATGTAAGTGTGATCAACTGTTGTGATCTATTTGTGATCATGAATGCCTATGACTACCAAAAGCAATGAGAAAAAGGTGTCTACATTTCAGTGTGCCTAAAATTTCTAGAGGTAGTGAGCTAAAGGTTACAAATGGTTGTGGTGGATTATCTTGTTGTTCTAAGTTAGTGAACCTCTTTGTAACAGTTTCTTTGTAATATATTTCTATCCAGAAGAAGTGATCTTCATGTGCAGTGAGCCCTTTCGATAGTGAGTCCTTTGTAATTAGTTTTATTATTCATATATATGTGAGTTAATACTCATCATTTTTTTCCTTGATTATGGTTTTCCACGTAAAATTTGGTTTTCTATTGTGTATGGTTGTTCATGTGTTGATGTTTCATTTTTTCACATTCATGTTGATTCTTAATAAGGGTTTTAAGATTAATGAGGGTTTGAAAGTTTTAATATACCATTGATTGATACCCTGCCTCTCAATTGTCTTGTGTGTTTAAAAATTGGTATTAGAGTAGAGGTTTCTTAGAAGAAACTTAACCGTTTGAGGTAGATCTAGATGGTGCCAAAGAATTGTTTCAAATTCCTTATGTTTGATGGAACATATTATTCCTCCTAGAAATATAGGAGGGAAGCCTTTCTTGTCTTATTATGGTTTGGAGTATGGAAGTTAGTTGAAGATGGATATACTATACCTACTACTCCTCCAAAAAGTGAAGATGAGATCAAGGATTATGAGAATAATGGCAAAGCAAGGAATGCTATCTTGAGTGGGCTTTCTAATTCAAAACTTATGAAAGTGATAAGCTACAAAATTGATAAAGAGGTTTGGGAGAAGTTGAAAATAATTTATGAAGGAGATGATAAGGTCAAGCAAGCAAAGATGTTGAATTTCAACGTCAAATTTGAAACCCTAAGGATGTCAGAAGGTGAAGATATTGTAGGCTACATTCTAAGGGTGGATGAAATTGCCAATTCCATCAATAGTCTTGGTGGAAAACTAGATGAAAGTGAAGTTGTGAAAAAGGTATTGAGAATCCTTACTAAATCTTATAGAGCTAAATTTTTTGCTATTGAGGAAGCTCAAAATCTAGATCAATATTTTAGAGATCAATTTTTTTTTGCTTTAACTAATTTTGAATTAAGAGAGTTTGACGAAGATGCTTCAAGAAAAGAAATTAATTTTAAAGTTAGCTAGAAAAAGAGGAATGCTGAATCTAATCCAAATGATCTTGATGAAGTGGAAGAAAATTTTGTAATAAAATTGAAAAAGGGCACTGGAAAATATAGAGGTAAGTTACCCTTCAAGTGTTTCAATTGTGGAAAGATAGGTCATTATGCTTCAAAATGTCCAGGAAAAGTTTCAAATGACAAACATAAATATCATAAAGGTAAATATTTCAAGAATATTTATTATGTTAAACAAGACAATGGTATATCTAATGATGAGGAATCGGACTATCTAGATGATGTAAGTGATGAATGCTTGTTCATGGTTTTGAATGTTGGAACTAATTATACTAACCCTAAAAGATGTGTGAAGGAAATTGTTGTAGAAACAAGTCACAATATTGAAGGAACTATGTTGAATAAATTTCATGCAAGAGTGGAGAGAAACTATTGGTAATTTATAGCAGATGCTCAAATCATATGGTAGGTGATAAGTGCAAGTTTATTAAAGTTGAAAAGTATGATGGTGGTTTTGTTAAGTTTGGTGATGACACATCTACTAAGATATGTGGAAAAGGTTCAATTGGTTTTGATGGAAAGCATAAGACACATGATGTTATTTATGTCAAGGTTCTCTAGAATAATCTTCTTAGTGTAGGAAAAATGTGTAGCAGAGGATACAATCTATTGTTTTAGGATGATGATTGTGAAATTAGAAAAGGAAGCTTCAAAACTTTGGTTGCTGTAGGAATGAGGACATAAGGGAATGTTTATCAAATCAAATGTAGTAGTGGTAAGTGCTTTATGTCACAAATCAATGAAATTTGGCTTTGGCATAGAAGAATGTGTCATATCAATTTTGATAGCCTAGTGAAGATCAACTATACTCATGTTGTGAGAGACATGCCAAGAATTACAAAGCCTATCAATGAAATTTTCAAAGAGTGTCAAGTTGGAAAAAAAACAAAGAAGAGGTTCAAGACTAAGGAATAATCTACTACATAACATTTAGATTTGGTGCATACAGACCTATGCGGACCTACCAGAACAAGAAGTTCTCAAGGTGATAGGTATTTAATGTTGTTAATAGATTATTACTATAGAATAGCTTGGGTAACATTTATCAAATAAAAATTAGAAGCTCTAGATAAGTTTAAAGTATTTAAATATATGATTGAGAATGAAATGGATTTGAAAATCAAATGTTTAAGAACTAATATAGGTGGTGAGTTCACATCAAATAAGTTTAACAATTTTTGTGAAGATCATAGGATAAAAAGACATTTATCTACTCCTAAGACAACAACAAAAAGGAGTTGTGGAAAGGAAGAATAAGATAGTTCAGGAAGTAGCAAGAACCATGTTGAAGGAAGAAAATCTACCAGATATCTACTAGAGAGAAGCAATTCATATTGTAGTCTACATTCTTAACAAATTTTGAGTACTTGAGTGAATAGTTCAAAGACCCCCTATGATCTATGGTATGGAAAAAATCCTACTATGAAATATTTTAGAGTGTTTGGAAGCAAATGTTATATCAAGAGAGATGAAGAAAACTTAGGAAAGTTTTATGCAAGATCAGATGAAGGAATCTTCATTGGATATTATACAAAGAGAAAGGCATACAAGCTCTTAAAAAATGGCTAAAGAAGATAGTTGAAAGTGAAAGTGTCAAAGTGGATGAAGAAGCACATCAGAGCTTAGTGCAGATAGAAGGATATGTTGAATGAACAAGACAATTGAAAGGGGTTTTGAATCAGTTGTAACAAATTAAAACATAAAAACCCTCAATAGTAAACAAATCCACATGCATTCATAAATCCCTTACTCTATTAATGTGACTAAACATAAAATGCAAATAAAAAAAACTATAATAGCAACACCATACACAAGAGAACACTAGATTTACATGGAAAAACCAATGAGGGAAAAAACCATAGTGAGAATTAGCTCACAATATAAGTAATTACAAAACTAGTACAAGGGCTCACTTCCAGAATAGGACACACTATCCAAAAAGGCTCACAACTAGGGCTCACTGCTAGAATAGGACACACTGTCCAAAAAGGCTCACGAACACAAAAGGAAATATAAGAATATAGAAGAGAAATGTTACATAGAGAAAAAAATTCTCAATACAACAAGGAATCTACCAAAATGGTCCAACACTCTCACAACCTTGCATGAAATATTTCAAACACCTTCAACTCACTTCCTTCAGGAATCCAAACACTTGAAATTTTCACTACTTTGCTCAAATTTGCATCATACACATCACTCACATCAATCTTAAATCTATCTTGATTCTCTCTTGATTCTTCCTTACAACTCACAATAACTCCTCTTATTGAAATTAATCTCAACCTCACAAAATTCTACAATGTTGAAAACTATCTGTTACACTTACAAATTCAAAATAGGTCGGCACCAAAAAATTCCCGCAGTGGATAGGAACAAAGGAAACCTACATAAATTCTTAATTAGGACCCAAGTAGATCCCAACACACCTCAACATTCTTTCAAAATCTTCGTATGTAGTGTTAACACAAGGTCAACCAATACCCATGTAAAACACCATAAACATTAAGTACACTCTTCCTTAAATCAATCTGTAACTTCTAGACACAAAATTTCACTTGAACATGATCTAGAATAATCCACATACTACTTAAGATTCATCAAAAACTTTATAAAAACTCTCATCATACCAATTCTTCATCTCAGAACATCTTGTAAACCTTATTCACACATTGACATATGACACTCACTCTGTATTGCACCAAATCAAGTGAAACCTTGAATAAAAAAAATATATTATAAGAAACTTCCCAAATCTACACAACCTGAAGTGAAAAAATGGAGAAATGTGAAGCAAATAAATTTCTCCTAGGCCATAGAAAACATTATTGATAAATGGGTTCACACACTAGTGAAAATATCTCATTGTACAACGATCTAGAAACCTAAATTCTAAATATAGAAACCTCTAATAATGTTAAACAACATACCAGATCTACATATGCATAGCATCAACATAGAAGAAATGTGGAGCACATTCCAAACATTTTCATAACATAATTTACTTTATTTCTCAAATTTTCTCAAAATCACTTGAAAACCAAGTACTAGAGACATGATCTCAACTCATTACTTCATTTCAACTCATCTTTAGACACTGCAAAAAAAATATAGTTCCATGTACTCACAAAACTTCCTCAACATCTCAACTACACATGCACAACTTGCAACAACCTATTTTCCTATTTTTCACAATTTTCTCAATATCTTCAACATCTTTATCATGCAACAACTTCCTTGACACATAGTTGACATCATTGACAACACCAGTCAGTAGACTTCCTATTGAAATCAATGAAAACACCTTCATACATGCAAAAATCACCCCCTTTGTCATTGATGGCAACACAAGATGTGAAAAACCATCAAAGACAACATTCACACTCTCTCCTCTATTTTTTAGAATAGGTAGCCTACACAATATTCCTATACTCTCTCCCCATAAGTAGATCAATTTTTCACATGATAATTTCTCCCCCTTTGACATCAATGGAAAATGATTATTTTTTTGCATTGTTCTCCCCCTTTGACATAGAACCAAGATACCTAATTTGAATACTCCCCCTTAGGAGTACACCCAAATAAATCAATAACTCAATGACAACACATGACACTA
>CM021110.1:355581074-355591639 GCA_007115665.2 Sequoiadendron giganteum | reverse complement strand
GTGAAACTAATAGTGGAATTTCAATCAAGGTACAAATAACTTGATGGAGAAGCTTGTAAATGAAGGAAACCCTAAAAAAAATCTTAAGATGATCTGGAAGGTGGTGTGCATCTTGAGGTACTGATTAGAGGTCAATTAGAAAAAGTGTGTGTGTGATGTCTGCAAGAGTTGAAGTGTTGAGTCTACAAGTGTACAAGGTGAGAGAATAGCGTAGTATGTTAACTTGATGAGTATACAGTTGAGAGAGTGAGGAAAAGAGAGACCAATAGAGTAGATAGAGAATGCATATTATGTATGAGTAGAACCCAAACAAAAGGTTCTTATCTGGGTTAATATTAAAGTGCAGAGGTGTAGTTGTAGCAAGGTAGAATAATGAATGTTCTAAGTTCAAAGGAGAGAAAGAGGGTGTGTGCAGAAAGAGGAGAGTGAGAAAAGAAAGATAAGTGTGCTATAAAAATTATGTACTGAATGTATTGATGCATTATTAGGTAATGCATAACCAACAATATGCATATATGAGATTTCAATGTTGTAGAGGTTGTTGCCTCATATGTTCTAGGTTGCTGCTCAAAGTAGGGGATTGGTGTCTCCTTGGAGTTGGTTCTCCTAAATTGGTTCCCTTAAAAATTGTAACAAAGAGTCTATTTGTGATGCTAGATTTGAGCAGTATATTCAATCAACATTTTACACCATGGTTTTTCCAATCTTGGGTTTTCCATGTATATTTGGTGCTATGGGATTTTATGTGAATGTGTGTTTATCTCTCTATGAGTTTAGTTGATTTGTACATTAGGGACTTAATGAGTTAGTCTGCATAAAGTACTCAGAGCTAAAGGAGTAATTTGCACAAAGGTTTTGAGATCTAAGTTTTAAGATCTATTGATTCACTCCCCTCAATAGATTGTCGTGCTCCAACAATGTCTTCCTTGGATATTCTACTAAAAGAAAAGCTTACAGATGTTACAAAAAAAGGTTGAGAAATATTGTTGAAAGTGCAAATGTAAAGGTTGATGAAAATTTTCAGAATTCAATTGCAGTAGATGGATATGTGTCAGATGAACTTAATTGTAGAGAAGAAGAAGAAGAAAAATTTAATGAAGAAGAAGAGCAGAATGAAGAAGAAGAAGCTTCAGAGAAGATCCCTAAGACCCCTAAGTATGTGCAAAAGAATCATTCTGAAGAACAAATCATTGGAGAAAAAATTAAAGGTGTATTGACAAGAAGAAAAGTTGTTGAAGTTGAGGTAAATCTGTGTTTACTTTCTAAAGTTTAACTTACAAAAGTGAGTGAGTCATGTAAAGATTAAAATTGGATGAAGGAAATGGAAGAAGAACTTAGAAATATTGAGAAAAATCAGACTTGGGAATTAGTTCCTAGATTGAAAAATAAGAACATAATTGGAACTAAGTGGGTATTCAGAAACAAGATGAATGAGAATGGAGGAGTGGTAAGAAACAAGGAAAGACTTGTGTGTAAGGGATACTCACAAGTGGAAGGTATAGAATTTGAGGAGAAATTTTCTCCTATGGCTAGGATGGAAGCTATCAGAATGTTTTTGGCATTTGCAACACACAAAGACTTTAAAGTTTACCAGATGGGTGTGAAGTCTACTTTTTTGAATGGTGAATTGGAAGAAGATGTTTGCATGGAACAATCAAAAGATTTTGGTTGTTAGAATCAACTATATATGGTTTGTAGGTAAAAGAAGGAATTATATGGATTGAAGCAACCTCCTAGAGCTTAGTATGCAAGATTAGATAGGTATTTTATACATCAAGGATTTAGTAAAGGCACCATAGATAGTAATCTTTACTTTAAAATTGAGGAAGAAAAAATCTTGATAGTAGTTTTGTATGTGGATGATACTATATTTGGTGGAGAAGAAGCTATGTGTAAGAAATTTTCTAAAGAGATGCAAAAAGAGTTTGAGATGTCAATGTTTGGGGAGATGAATTTCTTCCTTAGGCTACAAATCAGTCAAACAAATAAAGGCATTTTCATTTCACAATCTAAGTATGTCAAAGAGATGCTGAAGAAGTTTGGAATGGATCACTCCAAACATGTATGCACTCCTATGGTGACTAGTTGTAAATTGAGAAAATTTGATGATTCACCTAAAGTTGATCAAATAAAATACAAATCTATGATTGGTGGACTGCTATATCTAAATACTACTAGACCGGATATCATGCATGCAATTTCTCTTGTGGCTAGATTTCAAGAAGAACCTAAAGAAACACATGTTACAGCAGTGAAGAGGATATTCATATATTTAAGAGACACTCTTAATTATGGATTGTGTTATTCTAAGGATATTGATTTCACATTAAGTGCTTATATAGATGTAGATTGGGTTGGTTGTGTAGATGACAAGAAAACTACAAGTGGTGGTGCATTCCTTCTTGGATGTAGATTAGTGTCATGGTTGAGTAAGAATCAAGATTCAGTTTCTTTATCCAATGTAGAGGTAAGTATATTCTTGCAACATCATGTTGTACACAAGTTTTTTGTATGATACATACATTAAAGGATATTAGAGTAGTGTATGATGAGCCTATATCTATCTTTTGTGATAATACAAGTGCAATTAAAATTTCAAAGAATCTTGTGATGCATTCAAGGACAAAGCATATATCAATAAGGTATCACTTTCTGAGAGAGAAGGTTATGGAGAATAAGGTGAAACTTGAGTATGTAAAGGACCAGATTACTAACAAATTTACTAAGGCTCTTCCTAAGGATACTTTTGGGTATCTTCAAGAGATGTTGGGGGTTATTGCCCCTCCTTGTTTGAACTAGATGCATATGGAGATGCATCAATCCATTGTATCTATGGATATATCTCTTTTTTGGACTGATGTTGGTGGATACCTCTTAGGGGGACTAGGTAGTGTCATGTGTTGTCATTGAGTTATTGATTTATTTGGGTGTACTCCTAAGGGGGAGTATTCAAATTAGGTATCTTGGTTCTATGTCAAAGGGGGAGAACAATGCAAAAAAATAATCATTTTCCATTGATGTCAAAGGGGGAGAAATTATCATGTGAAAAATTGATCTACTTATGGGGAGAGAGTATAGGAATATTGTGTAGGCTACCTATTCTAAAAAATAGAGGAGAGAGTGTGAATGTTGTCTTTGATGGTTTTTCACATCTTGTGTTGCCATCAATGACAAAGGGGGTGATTTTTGCATGTATGAAGGTGTTTTCATTGATTTCAATAGGAAGTCTACTGACTGGTGTTGTCAATGATGTCAACTATGTGTCAAGGAAGTTGTTGCATGATAAAGATGTTGAAGATATTGAGAAAATTGTGAAAAATAGGAAAATAGGTTGTTGCAAGTTGTGCATGTGTAGTTGAGATGTTGAGGAAGTTTTGTGAGTACATGGAACTATATTTTTTTTGCAGTGTCTAAAGATGAGTTGAAATGAAGTAATGAGTTGAGATCATGTCTCTAGTACTTGGTTTTCAAGTGATTTTGAGAAAATTTGAGAAATAAAGTAAATTATGTTATGAAAATGTTTGGAATGTGCTCCACATTTCTTCTATGTTGATGCTATGCATATGTAGATCTGGTATGTTGTTTAACATTATTAGAGGTTTCTATATTTAGAATTTAGGTTTCTAGATCGTTGTACAATGAGATATTTTCACTAGTGTGTGAACCCATTTATCAATAATGTTTTCTATGGCCTAGGAGAAATTTATTTGCTTCACATTTCTCCATTTTTTCACTTCAGGTTGTGTAGATTTGGGAAGTTTCTTATAATATATTTTTTTTATTCAAGGTTTCACTTGATTTGGTGCAATACAGAGTGAGTGTCATATGTCAATGTGTGAATAAGGTTTACAAGATGTTCTGAGATGAAGAATTGGTATGATGAGAGTTTTTATAAAGTTTTTGATGAATCTTAAGTAGTATGTGGATTATTCTAGATCATGTTCAAGTGAAATTTTGTGTCTAGAAGTTACAGATTGATTTAAGGAAGAGTGTACTTAATGTTTATGGTGTTTTACATGGGTATTGGTTGACCTTGTGTTAACACTACATACGAAGATTTTGAAAGAATGTTGAGGTGTGTTGGGATCTACTTGGGTCCTAATTAAGAATTTATGTAGGTTTCCTTTGTTCCTATCCACTGCGGGAATTTTTTGGTGCCGACCTATTTTGAATTTGTAAGTGTAACAGATAGTTTTCAACATTGTAGAATTTTGTGAGGTTGAGATTAATTTCAATAAGAGGAGTTATTGTGAGTTGTAAGGAAGAATCAAGAGAGAATCAAGATAGATTTAAGATTGATGTGAGTGATGTGTATGATGCAAATTTGAGCAAAGTAGTGAAAATTTCAAGTGTTTGGATTCCTGAAGGAAGTGAGTTGAAGGTGTTTGAAATATTTCATGCAAGGTTGTGAGAGTGTTGGACCATTTTGGTAGATTCCTTGTTGTATTGAGAATTTTTTTCTCTATGTAACATTTCTCTTCTATATTCTTATATTTCCTTTTGTGTTCGTGAGCCTTTTTGGACAGTGTGTCCTATTCTAGCAGTGAGCCCTAGTTGTGAGCCTTTTTGGATAGTGTGTCCTATTCTGGAAGTGAGCCCTTGTACTAGTTTTGTAATTACTTATATTGTGAGCTAATTCTCACTATGGTTTTTTCCCTCATTGGTTTTTCCATGTAAATCTAGTGTTCTCTTGTGTATGGTGTTGCTATTATAGTTTTTTTTATTTGCATTTTATGTTTAGTCACATTAATAGAGTAAGGGATTTATGAATGCATGTGGATTTGTTTACTATTGAGGGTTTTTATGTTTTAATTTGTTACAACTGATTCAAAACCCCTTTCAATTGTCTTGTTCATTCAACATATCCTTCTATCTGCACTAAGCTCTGATGTGCTTCTTCATCCACTTTGACACTTTCACTTTCAACTATCTTCTTTAGCCATTTTTTAAGAGCTTGTATGCCTTTCTCTTTGTATAATATCCAATGAAGATTCCTTCATCTGATCTTGCATAAAACTTTCCTAAGTTTTCTTCATCTCTCTTGATATAACATTTGCTTCCAAACACTCTAAAATATTTCATAGTAGGATTTTTTCCATACCATAGATCATAGGGGGTCTTTGAACTATTCACTCAAGTACTCAAAATTTGTTAAGAATGTAGACTACAATATGAATTGCTTCTCTCTAGTAGATATCTGGTAGATTTTCTTCCTTCAACATGGTTCTTGCTACTTCCTGAACTATCTTATTCTTCCTTTCCACAACTCCTTTTTGTTGTTGTCTTAGGAGTAGATAAATGTCTTTTTATCCTATGATCTTCACAAAAATTGTTAAACTTATTTGATGTGAACTCACCACCTATATTAGTTCTTAAACATTTGATTTTCAAATCCATTTCATTCTCAATCATATATTTAAATACTTTAAACTTATCTAGAGCTTCTAATTTTTATTTGATAAATGTTACCCAAGCTATTCTATAGTAATAATCTATTAACAACATTAAATACCTATCACCTTGAGAACTTCTTGTTCTGGTAGGTCCGCATAGGTCTGTATGCACCAAATCTAAATGTTATGTAGTAGATTATTCCTTAGTCTTGAACCTCTTCTTTGTTTTTTTTCCAACTTGACACTCTTTGAAAATTTCATTGATAGGCTTTGTAATTCTTGGCATGTCTCTCACAACATGAGTATAGTTGATCTTCACTAGGCTATCAAAATTGATATGACACATTCTTCTATGCCAAAGCCAAATTTCATTGATTTGTGACATAAAGCACTTACCACTACTACATTTGATTTGATAAACATTCCCTTATGTCCTCATTCCTACAGCAACCAAAGTTTTGAAGCTTCCTTTTCTAATTTCACAATCATCATCCTAAAACAATAGATTGTATCCTCTGCTACACATTTTTCCTACACTAAGAAGATTATTCTAGAGAACCTTGACATAAATAACATCATGTGTCTTATGCTTTCCATCAAAACCAATTGAACCTTTTCCACATATCTTAGTAGATGTGTCATCACCAAACTTAACAAAACCACCATCATACTTTTCAACTTTAATAAACTTGCACTTATCACCTACCATATGATTTGAGCATCTGCTATAAATTACCAATAGTTTCTCTCCACTCTTGCATGAAATTTATTCAACATAGTTCCTTCAATATTGTGACTTGTTTCTACAACAATTTCCTTCACACATCTTTTAGGGTTAGTATAATTAGTTCCAACATTCAAAACCATGAACAAGCATTCATCACTTACATCATCTAGATAGTCCGATTCCTCATCATTAGATATACCATTGTCTTGTTTAACATAATAAATATTCTTGAAATATTTACCTTTATGATATTTATGTTTGTCATTTGAAACTTTTCCTGGACATTTTGAAGCATAATGACCTATCTTTCCACAATTGAAACACTTGAAGGGTAACTTACCTCTATATTTTCCAGTGCCCTTTTTCAATTTTATTACAAAATTTTCTTCCACTTCATCAAGATCATTTGGATTAGATTCAGCATTCCTCTTTTTCTAGCTAACTTTAAAATTAATTTCTTTTCTTGAAGCATCTTCGTCAAACTCTCTTAATTCAAAATTAGTTAAAGCAAAAAAAAATTGATCTCTAAAATATTGATCTAGATTTTGAGCTTCCTCAATAGCAAAAAATTTAGCTCTATAAGATTTAGTAAGGATTCTCAATACCTTTTTCACAACTTCACTTTCATCTAGTTTTCCACCAAGACTATTGATGGAATTGGCAATTTCATCCACCCTTAGAATGTAGCCTACAATATCTTCACCTTCTGACATCCTTAGGGTTTCAAATTTGACGTTGAAATTCAACATCTTTGCTTGCTTGACCTTATCATCTCCTTCATAAATTATTTTCAACTTCTCCCAAACCTCTTTATCAATTTTGTAGCTTATCACTTTCATAAGTTTTGAATTAGAAAGCCCACTCAAGATAGCATTCCTTGCTTTGCCATTATTCTCATAATCCTTGATCTCATCTTCACTTTTTGGAGGAGTAGTAGGTATAGTATATCCATCTTCAACTAACTTCCATACTCCAAACCATAATAAGACAAGAAAGGCTTCCCTCCTATATTTCTAGGAGGAATAATATGTTCCATCAAACATAAGGAATTTGAAACAATTCTTTGGCACCATCTAGATCTACCTCAAACGGTTAAGTTTCTTCTAAGAAACCTCTACTCTAATACCAATTTTTAAACACACAAGACAATTGAGAGGCAGGGTATCAATCAATGGTATATTAAAACTTTCAAACCCTCATTAATCTTAAAACCCTTATTAAGAATCAACATGAATGTGAAAAAATGAAACATCAACACATGAACAACCATACACAATAGAAAACCAAATTTTACGTGGAAAACCATAATCAAGGAAAAAAATGATGAGTATTAACTCACATATATATGAATAATAAAACTAATTACAAAGGACTCACTATCGAAAGGGCTCACTGCACATGAAGATCACTTCTTCTGGATAGAAATATATTACAAAGAAACTGTTACAAAGAGGTTCACTAACTTAGAACAACAAGATAATCCACCACAACCATTTGTAACCTTTAGCTCACTACCTCTAGAAATTTTAGGCACACTGAAATGTAGACACCTTTTTCTCATTGCTTTTGGTAGTCATAGGCATTCATGATCACAAATAGATCACAACAGTTGATCACACTTACATTATTTCGCACCACACTCACATTATACTCTTGTCCAAAAATTGACCTTGCATATATACCTTCTATAACAATGAATAACCTTCCCCAAGTTGGCTTCAATAAAACACATGCACCTCAAACATGCAACCAACAAATAGGTCAGCACCAAACACCTTCATGGTGGAATGAAGTGAAGGTGTAACACACCAAGGGTTAACTAGGACCCAAATCAACTTTGACATGCTAAACCAAGCTTCCACAAACAATGAATCACATTTGCAAATAGCACTAACAAACCAACTTGGCCAAACTGGAATCAACACTATCAAGCAACCAAACATACACTTCACCAGGTCTAGAGACATCTTATGGACCATTTAGAAACATCACATAAAATTCTAAAATATTTCAACATCAACAAAGTATTCAAACACACTAACAAAAACACATGCAATTGATAATACAATCATCTTATGCAACCATTCAAATTGCCACTGAGACACAATTAATGAACCAAGATTAAAAAAATAGTTGAAGACCAAACCTTCCAAGGGAATATACATACAAGCATCATTAGAAAATTCTCAAATATTCAAGACAAAAAACTTTAGTGAGGAGAAATGTGGAGAAATTTCATTTCTCCCAGACATCTCTCTGCACAAGCCAAACACTATCAAACACATCTTCTATTACCACATGATATAGAACCTAAAACTCTACATATAACACCTTCAAAGACTATTGATCATCCCATCCAAACTACATAGGAACATCTTGAAACATGAAGAAATGTGGAGCACAATACATAATACATCTCCGACACCTTATACACTCTTTATACATTTTTTTTCAAAAGCACTTGGAAACCAAGTGACCCTGCTACATCTACAACACCTGCTCAACACCACAAACACCTTTTCAACATGACCAAACTAGAGTTTGACATCAATGAAAACACCAATGACAAAATAGTGGAACATAGGAGATTGTCTAAAGGTATATTAGATCAAGTGTAAGATGTGTGATCAACATTGAAGATCCACAAATCTTATCAATATAATCCAGTAGGACTGGTGTCTTACTTATTGAGTTGGTTCTCAAATATTTGTATTGTGGAATGGTGCCTCTAGTAGGTTGGTGCCTATAAATACAATAGTGGGTTGGTGTCTCCCATAGGTTGGTGCTTACTTCATTAAATTTTAAATTACTTATTATTTTTGTGAGGCTCGATTTGGATAGTAGATCCAAGTAGCTCTTCTCACCATGGTTTTTCCCATTCTAGATTTCCACATATATCAGGTGCTCATTGTGTGAATGTGTGCATCTATTTTTTTTATTGATACTAGTTGTTTTGATTCATCGAGTGACTAATGGTAATTCATGCCAAATTAAATATTTTTAAATTGATCTGACATATTGATTCACCCCTCTTAGTATATTATGTGCCCTTCAATTGGTATCAAAGTATTTGTTGAGATTCCATAATGGTGTAGCTAAGAGGAAGAACCAGACCGTACAAGAGATGTCCAAAACAATGTTAAGTCAAGAAAATTTATTACATATATATTGGAGAGAAGTAGTTCAGACCACAATGTATATTTTGAACAAAGCTCAAATCAAACCAAATATTGCTAAAACACCATATGAACTATGGAAAGGAATACCTCCTTTAGTTAGACATCTCAATATATTTGGAAGCAAATGCTACATCAAAAGGGATGAAGAAAATTTGGGTAAGTTTGATTCTAGATATGATGAAGGTATTTTTCTTGGTTATTCTATGACAAACAAGGCATATAGATGCTCTAACAAAAAGACTAAAAAGAATTATGGAAAGTTCCAATGTAAGTGTTGATGAAACCATACACTCTATTGATATTTCAGATGAAGAAGATAATAAGATTCAGTCTGCATCAGTGATGAAGAATAAAAAATTGACTCAAAGAATACAATTACAAATACTCCGGCTAGGTATGTTCAAAAGAATCACTTTGAAGATCAAATTATAGGAGATAAGGAAAGTGGAGTTCAGACCCAAAGAAGAATTGAGAAATAAAATGAATAGGTACACTTTTCCCTATTATCTAAAATTGAACCAAATTATTATATAGAGGCGAGCAAAGATAAATGTTGGGTAGATGCTATGGAAGAAGATTTAACTCAGATCAAGAAAAATGAAACTTGGGAGCTGGTTCCAAGACTTAAAGACAAAAATGTCATTGGCACAAAATGGGTCTTTAAAAAAAAGTTAAATGAAGTTGGAAAAGTGATCTGAAACAAGGCCAGACTTGTATACAAAGGATACACTCAAGTTGAGGGAATTGATTTTGAAGAGACATTTGCTTCGATAGTAAGGTTGGAAGCAATCTTTATGTTTTTGGCTTTATCAACATTAAAAAATTTCAAGGCATATCAGATGGATGTGAAATTTTCATTGAACAACATGAATTATTCCAATGTTTAGATAACCCAAATTTTGTGTACAGACTAAAAAGAACTTTATGGACTCAAACAGGCTCTTAGAGCATGGTATTCTAGATTGGATAGACATCTGCAACAACAAAATTTTAGGAGAGGTAACATAGATAGTAACTTATACATAAAAAACTAAATGTCATCAACTATTGATTGTTTTTTCTTATTTTGATGACATTATCTTTGGCAACAATAGTGATGTTATGTGCAAAGAGTTCTAGGATACAATGTAGAGTGAGTTTGAAATGTCTATGCTTGGTGAGTTGTCCTTTTTCATTGGCTTACAAATTTCTTGATTAGACAAAGGGATATTTATTTCTTAGAACAAATATATAAAGCAGATGTTGAGAAAGTTTAAGATGGGAGAA
>CM021110.1:355563854-355580974 GCA_007115665.2 Sequoiadendron giganteum | reverse complement strand
CTTTGTGGACTTAAAATGAACAAGTGTTATTTTGTTTTGTAATTTCTTAAACAAAGTAATACCATCAAAAGGATGTATGCCCTTCTCTCGTGCCTCACGGTGATCTTGAGAATCAAAAGCTTTTTTGATGATCTTAAGTTGAGTAAAGTAATTACCTCCACATTTCATTTTGGGATTAAAATTGAACAAAACATCTTGCGAGTGTGGGTAAGCCTATTGCGTGTGTTCTCCCTTTGTTTCTAAATGAAGGTTGATCTAATTACGAATATGTTTGCTCACTTTTTTTTATCTCAGAGGGCCTACCTTGTGGGAAAAATTACTCACCCAAGGGAACAACCCAACCGATAACACACTAAGGACAAATGTATTCCAACCAGGATATAAAAGTGGGTACTGGAACAAAGGCCAGTATCACATGGTTGGCTCTGATGAGAAGGGAAACAATAGTCTCTCGTCGCATGGCTCAATCTCCATGAACGGAAAGACTGAATTAAAACCCTTGTTTAGCAGAGGCCAAAATCCTTAACTATTTTGTTGGTGCAAAAGGTCATGTCCTTTGAAGTTGCCCCATGTATACATGTGGTTCTATTGTAGAGATGAAAACTATGCCATGGGAGATTCATGGGTATTGATGCTTGGCTAACCCAAGAAGAGAGTGTACTATAAGGGGGGGCCTGTGTGGTTAAGCATCTAATCATCAGCACTGAATATGCGTAGCTGGATTTATCCAAGTGGGAACCCAAAAAAATATTGTCTCTTCATCCTAGGATTGTACATGTTCTTGGAATCAAAAAAATACATTGCTTGGGTCTCAAAACATTTGAAATTTTTTTTTCACAAAAAGCTTCAAAATTTCAAACCCTTCGGAGGAAAAAAAAAATCCTTTGACAAACCTAAGTTCTCTTGCTTTCCCTAGGGATTCTATCTTTAGAGGTTTCTAAGTACTTAGGTTTAATCATCATCTTTTTTCACTAAAGTCAACCTAGGAAACTGTGTTCTTGAAACCTTGATTTCCACATAATGGACCTTGTGGAATGAAAAGGAATTGAGGCATAGACATTTAGTTTGAAATCATAATCAGGAAAAAAAAATTGATAAAAGGAACTCATTAAGCAAAAATGAGGACAATTGGACCTCAAACATGTGTTCTCTCAAATGTTTTCCCATAAAATCAAAATCCAAAAACCAAGATTCAAGAAGATTAGCCCAAAAGCTCATGTGGAGCATCTTGAAATGCTTCTTGAAATTAGAGAAATATTGGTATATAATTTCTTCAAGAAGGCTTCAAATAACAACCCAAGTTTGTATGAGTTCTATTATCAACATAATGCAACTTTTTTTCAAATATTTTCTTTTCTCACATAGGAAGTATGGTATTTTCTTCAATACCGAGGTCTTGTAAGAAAGATTCTTGTCTAGGTCAAGTCCAGGATCAAAATCATCACTCTCATCCATCTCTCAATCATCAAAATAAAATATCATCTCACCAAAAAACTCTTGGAAACTTTGAAACATCATTCATGCAAAACTTATAGGCAAAATCAACATTACCTAGTTTGAATTAATACACTTAGTGAAATTATCAATCCTCTAGAGAAAATTTACCTCTAGGATAACATAACTTCCTAAGGTTTACAAGTTCAAAATCACTTCATTTGGCTTAACACACTTAGTCAAATCATTCTCTTGTATGAATTTACCTCTAGGATAACACAACTTCCTAAGGTTTACAAGTTCATTATAATCTTGTTTGGCTTAACACACCTAGTCAAACTATCCTTAGTCAAAATAAAATCAATTCAAACCCTAAAAATTTTAGCATGCCCCCCAAGGTTCTTCAAGATTTTCCTTCATCTGCATCATCCATTTTCTATTTATCTCATCCCCATTATCACTTTTGATCCTTAGATTGTACTATTTCTTCTCATTTTGTGCCTAAGATTAAGATCAAATGATCTCTATTTTATGGTGCAAACAAGATCACAACACAAGAGGAACATGAAATATAAACTTGATTAATCCATCATGAGTAATCCAAGTCAACCAAACTATTAGGGCCTTACAATGCCAATTGATTTGCAAAACTTGCATTTGTACAAACCATACATGGGATCATTATCTCCTCCAAACCTCAATGGAACAACAAAAGTGAGCATGCCCAATCTAAATTTTGGAACACCTTTCCCTTTGGTAGATTTAAATCAAAGTCAAAACTTACAAATCTATCAACCAAACAATCAAAGCATGAGCCTTCCACCTTTACTAGCCATCAATCAATCGAATCCCAACAACAACCCCTTCATAATTTATAACATCATATCAAATCCTCTCATTTTTCCATTGATATCACAACAATAGATGGAAACCATCCAAGCAACCCCAATGGTCAACACAACCACCATCCCTCAATTGTCTCAAGGACCAAGCATCTCAATCACACCATTCACCAATTAAACCCTGACAATCAATGTGACCATTCTGCTCATCACAATGGTCAACACCATTCCTAATCCACTGCCACCACCACCAAAACACAAAATGGAAAATTCATTCTCCATCGTGTTGAAAGCTACTCAACAAGACACCCACCAAAGGGTACTTCAACAAAATCAAAAATCTACATAGCTAGTTGCTCAACAAGCGTAAGCGCAATTAGCTACCCAACAAACTACACAAGATGCGCAAGCGAAACAAGCAACCCAACAATCACATGCTCAAGCTCAAGCCCAACACCAAGCTCGACAGGCGCAAGCACAATACCGGGCACAATTGCAAGCAATCCATCAACAAGTGTATCAACAAGTCTTGCAAGATTTTCAGGCACAACAACAAGTAGCTCAATAAAAAGCCCAACAACAAGCATTTTTGGTACAACAACATCATGACCAACAACAAGCATTGTTGGGCCAACAACAAATGTAGGCATCACTCCCTCAACAAAGCTTGGAACAGATTCCCACCACAATCGTTGAAAATATTGATCAAGATCCTTCGACCAATGATCATGTTGAAAATGTCTCTACATCACCTAATGAGTTAGAGGATATATCTCAAGAATTTATTCCAAAGCATGATCAACATCTTTCACCAAGGTCTAGCAATGATCCTTTCCAAAACATATGGACATCCTTTGACCTCATGACATTTGAGCAACTTCCTATGCCTACTAAAGATATCCAAGAACCATTTATAAGCAACCCATTCTTTGAAATTGACCTATGTCAAAAACTTGATCCAAAGCATGTCAAAAGCAATTATAAAATCATTTGAGATCAAGAATTTATATCTCCAAGCTACTAAAATGATATAATGGATGATCTCCTATCTATATGAGATGATCACATCCACATAGCATAGACCCCTCCATCTACCCATGAGATTCTTCCCATGGATGGACATGTAGATGATCTTCATTCAAAATAGGATTCCCTTACTCTTGGCATTATTACACAAAAATAGTAGGATACTAATTCCTACAGTCAAACTCAGTTGTCGACATCAGGATCTGATATATCCCAAATTCAAACTGAGGACATCGTGTATGAAGATATCCAATATTATCCACTCAAGGAAATAGGTCAAACAAAACAGTATATTTTGGAGTCAGCAAAGCAACAAATTGAAATAATATCATCTGCAGTGGTCATTTATCAGAGAATGCTTGCTAAATAGGAACTCTTGAAATAAGAAAAATCATAAAACAAAGATGCTACTATCACCATAATGGGGGAAACTTCATCTCAAGCAAATGTCAACATAGGGAGCACACATAATCCTTATGATGAAACCAATTCCAATACTACAATGAGCCACGTCACAAATCTTCATACACCCATCACCCCATCCACGAATTGGGACCAACATCAAAAGGGATATTTGAATCAAAGCATGAAGAACATTATCAAATAAAAAGAAGCAAAGAAGCATAATGGACGAATCAAATACAAGTGGATACCAAAAAGTAAAAAGAATGATTATCCCTATCAAACTCCATCAATCAAAGAAACTATGGGGCAAAATAAAAAAGGGGCAAGTATCCATCAAAGATGTCCACAAAGGAAAAAGCATGATTCTCAAGAAACGTATAAAGTATATCAAGCTGTTGGTCCTAATTCCATGCACACCTCCATATCCACTCATCATTTCTCATCTTCCCAAGTTTGGAGAGTCAAAGGTTCCAAACGGTCAACCAATCCATCTCCTATTCCTAAACACACTCCACCATCCACGCCTCCATGTATGATACCCAATTCTTACATTGACCGTGTGTTGGAAACAACCCTTCATCATAAGGATTCATAAGACACTCTATCACGATGTGCGCACAAAGACAAAGTTAACTCTGGTATCAACAAAGCAGATCAAGAATCTCAAAAGTTGTATTCAAGTGCACGTATCTTGGAAAAGAAACTTCTTCAAGAAGGATATCGATGGCACATTATGAAAAAAGAATCTACATAACCAAGTGGTTCAACATGAGCTTGGAATATTTTAGCCAAAAATCCAAAAAAATCAGAAAAAGGATTAAAAAAAATTAAAAATTAAAAAAATTAAAAAATTAAAAATAAAAATAAAACAGTAAAGAGAAAAATCATCCTCTAGTGAAAACCACTTCAATGGTTCTTTGGACAAGTACCATGATGTAAATATGGCAAACAAGCATCATGTGTAGAATCGATCATCTATGTGCACTAGTTTAGTTGGAAGCATCTCATCACATCTATAATAGAACCAACGTTCCCTCCATCTTATCCATAATAAATTCATTTATCCATGAACCATTTATCCAATCCATTTTCATCCATCTACATCTGCAGTCCAAATTATCTTGATCTTGACCAAGTTTGGTGCACACTTTACACTTGCTTATGGTAAACATCTTGACATGGGTCATTTTCATTGATCCTATCCTACCCAATGTTGTTTGAACCATGAAGCATTATCCAAATGAGCATCCTCTATTCGAACACCTTATCACAAGATAATCCTTGGAATCCTTTGCATGCTTACCATACCAATCCATCCATCTACCTACCCAAGCATCCACCCATGGCCTTTCAAACATTGCTAGACACTAGGGGTAGATATTTACATCTTGCTTCGGGAATAAATCTTGATATATATCCTCCAACTTATGTGCTAATCTGAACATTGGCAAATGTGAAATCAAATTGGTCAAAACATTTGTGAGCCAAAGATCTGAATCACTAGCCCATGGAATAGTTTGACAAGACGAGGTTCCTTATCAATCTTTATCTTTCATGGAACATCAATCCAAATAATCAATATCAGTCGCATCTAATGTGTACTTTAGCGTCACATCAAATCAACAAAACAATTTTGTTCCAAATCAAGCTTCAAAGTTTTGATGAATCAAAATCCAATCAATCCATCATCATCTTGGGATATCCTTCCCAATCCTTGTGTTTCTTAACACTATCCTTTCATTGTTGTGTATCCTCAACAATGTTATCATCATGAATTCATCATCATCTCGGGATATCCTTCCCAATCCTCATGTTGCTTAACACTATCCTTGAATTGTTGTGTATCCTCAACAATATTATCATCATCAATCCATTGATCAGATCAATCAACCTTAGCTTGGTTTCCAACAAAATCCCAAAATAGAGCAGTGATAGCACGACATATCCATATCCAAATCATCAAATTCATGCAAAAATCCAAAAACATTCAAAAAATCATTCAAAATCTAAAACATAATGAAAATCTAAAAAATCAAAAAGTGGCATCATCTTGCCAAACTACGTCATCTCTGAGCTTGAACATAGGCAAGGTTGATCTTTGATCATCCCCTGAGACACCCTAGGTCAGTCCTTTAGGCGTCCATCGCAATCTGGCAATCCATTTTTCCATCTGTATCATCATCAAATCGAGTCTGTCGTCATTCAAGCTACGTGGTCTCTACATGTATAACGTAGGCAAGGCTAATATATGGATCAGCTCTCAAGACCCCTAGGATAGGTCTTTAAGTTAGTCTCTTGGTCATAAATCTCGAAAATCCAAAAATCCAAAAACCCAAAAATCAAAACAACCTCAAAACATTTAAAAAAACCCAAAATGGTGCACCCGTCTCATCTCGCTTTCACCCGCAATAATCATCATTCCTAATAAATCAATTGTCACCTTCATTCTTTGGTAAGTTAGTCAAAAGCAAGTCTAGCAAGTTCAAAAGTGAACACCCTAATCGTCAGGAATCTCAAGCCTAGGTCAATAGGTTAGCAAGTTAGTCAACTCAGAGTATCAATAGCTTATCATCCAAATCAAATCTCACCAAAAATCTGATCACAACATGTCCTAGGATGTATCCTTCCTACACTGAACATCATCATTAGGTATCAACTTAGTTTAGATTTGGCTAGCAGTACGAAGAACATTAGCTTGTTTGATTACTTTATATTGGTCTTTTTTGACTTATCTTATTTTGCGCTCATTCCAAGGACCTCTTGATGATGCCTAAACAAAATAGGTTTAGAGAGAAAGGAATGGGAAATGATCATTATATTTTTTATTTTTTGTGCTTGTTGGATAATCTTGTAAAATAACTTGGCAAATACTTGCTTTGTTAGGTGCATCCTAGCAAGGTTTCGGTATGTCAAGTGTGAACAAGAATACTCCTATCTGATTGTCAAGTCAAAGTCCATCACACTAGCTACAACACCATCCTGGTTCTTAATACCTTGATGCATCGTACCTACGTGTTTTATCAAACATAAAGTAATTGGCCCTTTGAAAATCCCAACTCGTGGTAAGAAAATCATCATCATCATAGTGTAGGCGTGTGGATCCTCCTTTCATCATCTTATTCATCTTATTCTTCTATCTTTACTAAAATTTCTATTTAAAGTAGGTGTGAGATCTCAAAATATACATGAGGCTACCCATGGCTGATGACTGTCTATACATCATCAAAGTTGTCTATGTCAAATATCTAATCTTTCTAAAGAATTATCTTTCGTCCTTTGATCAATAGAACCACTCCTCTTGCATTTTATCGTGATCTCAATCGGCAAATCGAACATTTCCACTCAATCTCTCGAGGGGGAAATATACCAGCATAATCCTTCTCACTGGGGCAGTAGTGGGGCATCTCCTTCTTGCTAGGACAACAGTGGGGCATCTCCTTCTCACTGGGACAACAGTGGGGCATCTGAAAAATCAAGAATTTTTTGAATTTTGATCACAACAGTTTATTCTTTGAACCAATGCAACAAGTGCATTGCTTCAAAGAGGGGCAAAATGTAGACATGGAAAATATACAAGTTGATCCGACATACTTGATCTTGATCATGATTACAAATGTTGTTTCGTCCTTAATCGCCTTCTCAACTTGTCATCACCTTTCATCTGATTAAGTCATTCTCTCATGTTAATTAAATTAATCAATTTGATTAATTTATCCTATCATCCCTCTTTTAATTAAATAATTCACTTTATTTAATTAAATCACCAAAGTCTTCTTATTAAATTGGATAAATTAAACCTTATCTAATTTAATCTAACATTATCCCCTTTAGTTAAATAAATCAAAAAAATTATTTAATTAAACCTTTCCTCTCAATTTTTGATTTAAATCAACTCATAAATTTAAGTCAAAATTATCACATCTCCTAATCTCTCATTAGATTAATTAATCTATCATTAATTCAATCCTAAACTATATCACATCCTCTAGAGAATGCAACTTTCACAATAAATCAATTACTTTGATTTATTAAATTGCCTATTTTCTCTCAACATGGCACAATGGGAGAATATTCTGTCAAATTTGAATTCAAATCCAAGTGGACTTATTCCTTCCAACAAGGAATTTATTTCACCTTACAAGTCCTTTTGCCTTGAGCCAAGTGACAATAACTCCATTTCCCTTCCCTCTAAATATGTCACATTCAAATTTCAAATTTGAATCCAGTAGCATTTATCATGCACATTGACCAAAATGTGCTCATTCCTCCTCCAATCACATGTGGACAAGTGGCCTTCTCTCATTGGTTGTTCTTTTGTCTCACATTCACCCAAATTCTTCCATTCTTAAAATCTATAAATAGAGGCCTCCTCTATTGCAAGATGATCCAAAATTTGAGTAAACTTATTATATTCAATCTCATCCTCAAGCATATCCATTTTCATCTATTTTAATCAAGTTCTTAGCTAGGTTATGTAGGAATTCAACCAAAGTGGATCAAATCATGAAAGCCTATAAAGGAGTTGGGAAAGGGCCAATTTGTACACTGAATTGGCACCAACTCCCCTATGGGATTGAGATTTTGCATCTTAGAAGAGGATTTCATTACTTTCTTTGTTTATTTCTTCATTTTCTTTCCTATTTGAGCATTGCAAATGGATTTTATGGGCAATCCTTGTTCTTACTTTCATATTGATCTAATAATGTGTTTGTTTTCCATGTTTTTGTATGTATAGGATTGGGGTTCGCACTAATAAACCCTAACAACAACTGAGATTAGAAACAAATTATTTTTGAGTGTATACTTCAACTTCTAGACCTACAATTTATGTTTATGAGAATCTCTCAAAAAACCCACATTGAACTGGACTCTAAAATTTCTTCAGACATATGGAAGAACCCTCTACAATAACATGTTACCATTTCATGGAATTTTTGCAACTTTTCATCATTTATAGAACATGCTATTATCTTCATCACTCTACACCAATTCTTCTAGAAACTAGGTCCACTGCTCTCACAACCATCCTCTATCATCATGCCAACAATCTCCCTTGCATGATTTCCCCTTTTGACATCATTGACAATGATATTCCAATAATCTCCACCTTTTTCATTGATGGTAAAACTAAATGATCAAACTTCTAATGGTCTGATACCAATTATGGATAACATCTGAGCTCTCAATTCTCCTTTTCTCTTCCTTATGAGAATTTGCATACTTTTCTCCCATGCTCCACTTTGAGCATTTTCTCAACTTTCTCCCCCTTTGACATCAATGGAAAAGGGTCACACTCCTAAACATCTTATCTCAAGCCACCATGCTACTACAACTTTCACTTCTCCTTAGTAATGACAAAGAGGACTTTTTCTCCCCCTTTGACTGATACCAACTGATACCAATTTATGCTCTCATACCAATTTCTTCTCTCAACCTTTGACTGCAATATAAAAACCATATGCTCCAACCACTTTGTACCAATTAACACTATCTAATTCTAGGTGAAGTTCCATTACATACTCTAAACCAATCAGGTCTGATACCAATTGTGGATGTTTTCACTTAATGCTCTATACCACTTGATATTTTAGAATGCACTATATCAAGTATAAGATTGATTTGATACCTATATCAGCTCCCCCTTAGAACTTTCTCCATTCTCTATTCTTGTATTACTAAGTACTTGCTTCAAATTAGGCTCTATACTAGCTAGACTGTTCTGAACTAATTCACAATGATCTGACACCACTTGGAACCACTCTATACCAGTTATAACAAAAGTAAATGTGAGTGAATTTATAGAACAACTCCTCCTAAGACATATCTCCTCTCCTTAAAGACAAGGAAAATTTATCTCAATAGAGCACTTACACAGTTTCCTTCTTCTTCATATATGAATGGTCTTCTCCTTTTACGAGCATTTGAAAGAGAAATATTGTGACCATAAATCTACAACCATCAAGTTGTTAAAAATTTGTACAACTTATTTTACCTAACTTGATCTTCCTTTTCATTTCTAGGGATGAATGAGGTACCAATTAAGCCCCCCTGGACTCATTCTCTATCACTACAAATTAGTGATGTAAGGTAGGAGTAGCCACATTGAGTGTTTCCTATTGATCCTTAATTCTCAAGACCTTCTTATGCTTATTCTTTGTTTGATCTTCCTTCTTCTCAGGAAAATGTGAACCATTGTTCACTTTGGGGGACTTATTATTTCTTTTGTTCTATGCTACAAGTCTTACATGATTTAATCTACAATCCTTAGCTATGTGACCAAATCTATTACAATTGTAGAACATTACATTCATGTTTACTGTAGGAGAAAATGAATTCATGTACATATTTTTTTTCTCCCTCTAGGTGCAGCTCTACACTCTCTAGCCCTATGACCAAATTAATTATAGGTGTAACAATAACCATAAAATCATGGAGAGTACCTAGTCATAGAATTCATTTGTATAGGATGAGGTGGTCTTCTTTTATTTTTCATCTTGGCATGTCTAATCCTTGTGAATCTTTCTGTATTAGCTCCCTTTGTGTGTCGCTTTCTCTTTAGTTGTTCAAGGACTAATTTTTCCACCTTATTTGTTGTGGTCATCTTCTTCTAATAACCAGGAACTAAATGGTTATTATTCTTCTTGTATGTAGCAGGTCTCTTTTCTTCTTCAACTCTCTTCATATCAGTAGTGCTTTTTTTTGATTTTCCATTTTTAGAGGTATTTTCCTTGGAACAACTTGTGCAGGCTTTATCTTCCTTTGTGCAACATCTTTTTTTTGCTCTAAATCTATCAAATAGTCTTGCAGAAGTAGGACTCTTCAATTCCTCATCACCAAAGTCAATAATAACTCTTGGTATTGATCTCTATCTTGATGGATTTTGTGATCTTATCATCTCATCTAACATCTTAGATCTACCTTTCAAATTCAATACTTTATCAATCTAATCTTTAGCTTTTTCTAAATCTTTTCTCAATGAGACTATTTCTGCCTCTAACTTTGTGCAATCATCCAATTTAAATTGTAGTTTATATTTAACTACATCTTCTATTATCTTTTCTTCTTCCACTTGTGTCTTCAAGCTAATCACTATCTGATTAGATTATTCAAGACTCTTGGTTAGCTTATAAATATCCTCTTGTGCATGTAACTTTTGTTCTTCATTCTCCTTCTTCAAACCCTTAATCTCATCTAGAGCACTGATGAGTTTACTTTCTAAGTCCACTTCTTATTCTTCATCAAACCTTTCAACTTCTTCATTAGGTTTTGTACCAAAATCCATGGACAAGGATTAAATCCCCTCAATATCATAGGTACTCTCATATTCATTATCTGAGCTTCTAAAAACATCTAATAACCTATTTTTTCTTTTTGTATGTAGATCCTTCTTATCTTTATTTTTATTATATTCTTATTTCTTAGAGTTATCATTTTCATCAGGAGAATATTTAGTAGCAAGAACTTATTGTACTAGAGTTAAAAAATTTATGGGGTAGCTTACCTCTTTGTTTTCTCAAACATTTCTTTAGTCTTCTGAAGAAATCAACTTTCTCTTTATCAACCTTCTTAGATCTAGATGTAGATGATTCTTCCTATTCCCTTCTATTAGCAAAATATCTCATGGATGGGTTTTAAATATTCTCTTCCTCACTTGAATTCAAACTATCAGACTCTCCTCCATATGTATGCATCTTGTTGTCATCACCTTCATACATTCTCTTTAACTCATTCCAAACTTCTTCTATTGTTTGAGAGTGTATAACCTTGGTAGAAATCGATCTTGACATCCTTATTAGAATATATTTTTTTTCCTTAGCATTATCTTCATAAGCCTTCCTTCTAGTAGTATCAATGGGAAGAGTGGAAAGAGCCTTGTGTCCCTTCTCAACTAACATCCACACGTCATACCCTAATGATTCTAAAAATGCCTTCATTTTGCTGCTCCAAACCATATAGTTTGATCCATCAAAGAGAGTTACTTCTTCTGTAGATGTGCCTATTTGATTAGTCATTTTTGTGTTCACCTATCCAAGATCTACCTGAGTTGATTAAGCTTCTCCTAGGGAACCTAGGGATCTAATACCAATTTTTGGAACACAACAATCTACTAAGAGGGGGGGTGAATCAATAGATCTTAAAACTTAGCTCTCAAAACCTTTGTGTAGATTACTCCTTTAGCTTTGAGTACTTTATGCAGATTAACTCATTAAGTCCTTAATGTGTAGATTAACTAAACTCAAAGAGAGATAAACACACATTCACACAAAATCGCATAGCACCAAATATACGTGGAAAACCCAAGATGGGAAAAACCATGGTGAAAAATGTTGCTCTAGTCTACTACTCAAATCCAACATCACAAATAGACTCTTTGTTACAATGTTTAAGGGAACCAACCCTAAGGAAGAACCAACCCCCTAATTTAGGAGCACCAAATCCAAGGAGACACCAATCCCCTAATATGAGCACCAAATGAGTATAAATGAGTTAACAACCTCTACAACATTAAAATCTCATATATGCATATTATTGGTTCTGCATAACCTGATAATGCATTAATACATACAGTACATAATTTTTGTAGTACACTTATCTTTCTCTTCTCACTATCCTCTTTCTACACACACCCTCTTTCTCTCCTCTACACTTAGAACATTCACTGTTCTACCTTGTTGCAACTACACCCGATCTATGTTATTATCTCACCCTCTACACTTGTAGACTCAACACTTCAACTCTTGCAAATATCAAACACACACTTTTCTGATTGGCCTATGCTTTTGCTTAACTCCACTGACATGCAATCAGTACCTTGAGATGCACACCATTGTATAGATAATCTCAAGCTTTCTATTAGGGTTTCCTTTGTTTACAAGCTTCTCTAGCAAGTTGTATGTACCTCAACCCAAATGCCACCATCAGTTTCACATTTGATTAATTGGATATCATGGCAGTTTGCAAAACCCTAAGACTAAATGTAGTAAATTTATTCCCTTTTCATATGATCTGATCATGATTTTCCTTGACATGGCTATCTATGCCACAAGCCTATAAGTTAGATCTCCATTTTTATTGGTCGTTAAAGTAGGTAGACCGATTAAATTCAATCACTATATAATCTACCATTTGAAACCATCATTTACATAGACTTGTTCATTGATTTCTCCCTATTTGAATATAGGTTGTCGATCTTATTCCTTGTGCCAAGATCCTTCGATCTTTATTCATTTTCCAATTTTAAAATACATTCGTCTGATTAATCTCTTTAATATGGCATTGTCGATATCCATATCATAACTATTTTTGTACACCATCAAAGATAATTTTTCATGTCAAGCTGATACATATTAGGGTGTCACTAATATTTTGATATCACTAGTGAAATACACGAGCCCACATTACCATTTCTCATCCATGTCATTTCCATGAAACTCGCAACACCGATATGAGTTGGCCTACCAAGCAATTGCTAGCCACCACATGTCTGCATAGTCACCTTCCATTATCATCACCTTCCTATTTGGTCTCGCCAATACCATCATTAATCTTCCATCATTGTGTTGAAGAGACACCAAAGTAGCTCTCTTCGATATAGCATTGTGTCCTCGATGAAGAGCCTTCATGACATCACCTACTCAATCATATGTCGCGACTTATTTTTAGTCACCAATATTTACCAACATCACCTCCCCATGAAAATGTTGAAGGGACAATCATTTTTTTCCTATGAATATTCATCCTTCTCTTTGATGAGGTGCCTTTACATTTGCACCATCTGATCAACCTTGTTCAAACTTTTATACCAACTAATTTATTTACCGTAATACTAACACCAACTTTAATAGTCGTGGTGTTTCACTTTAATCATCATACTACACGATACTGCTCTACCACATTCCATCCAAATGACCATTGCGGTGTTCATGGGTTACCTTTATATCATAGAGCTAGACCAAATCCTTAGCAGGGTATCAAGAGGATACCATCTATCACCATGTCATTGTCCTCCTTTATCGCTAACCACACACTACTCTATCTCTATTGTTATCACTATATCGCAGAATCCCTCACGGACTATCACAGGGTTGCAAGTTACATACCACCATACCACTAGCATAAGTTTCAACCTTTACAGTGCTATGGTGTGCCACTATATCACCAATCCTACATCAAACTATCATAAGCTAGCAGGCACCATCAGATCTTCCATGCATTGATCTCCACTATTCATCACTCATCACTCAAGGGATTCCTTCATTCTACCATCCGTCTAGTATGATTTCATCTTCCACTAACTTCGTCTACTGCCTCTGTAGGTCCCACCGTGCATACTATGAGCACCGTCGATATTCAACATTCAATCACTATCATTCCATGCTATCCCTCGGGTGTTAGCCAAGACCCACCAAAAACTTAATGGGTTGGTAGGGAGGCCACCTGATCTCCAAGGCTTGATCACAATTGTTGATCAAGCATCATCGCTATGTCGAGGGGACTTAAAATACTATCTCTTTGAAAACCATTTGTCACCTTGATGTATCATTCTCTCTTTCTTTATCGCTTTATCTAAGGGACACTAAACTATATCCTACTGATATAGTGTCTTCTCCACAACGTATCTTACAACCTCAAAGACCATCGTCAACCAAGAGGCTAGACAAATGGAGCCAATTATGCAATGAGTTCAAAGGAATACGTTACAACTTCTACAACCTACAATTGCCAATACATAGTCAACGACAAAATATAAATAATTCTTGAGCACCAATACTAGTAGACTAAGGGTTTAACTAATAAACCATAACAACACTTGAGAGTAGGAAAAAATCATTTTTGAGTGCATACTTCAACTTTTGGACCTGCCAGTTATGTTTCTAAGAAGCTCTCAGAAAACCCACATCGAACTGGACTCTAATTTTTCTTTAGACATCTGGAAGAACCCTCTACAATAAAATGTCACCATTTCATGGAATTATTGCAACTTTGTATCATTTATAGAACATGCTTCTATCTTCATCACTCTACACCAATTCTTCCAAAACCAGGTCCACTTCTCTCACAACCATACTCTGTCATTATGCCAACAATCTCCCTTGCATGATTTCCCCTTTTGACATCAATAACACAAATATGCCAACAAATACCTTCATCAAACCTTGCATCAAACTTTCCTAAGTTTCCTTTTTCCGTTTTGATATAATATTTTCTTCCAAATGCCATAAAGAACTTGATAGCAGGAATCCTTCCATACCATAACTCATAGGGAGTCTTTGTGTTGTTATCTTTTTCTTGAAATTTGTTAAGTATACAAATAAAAATATGAATTGCTCCTCTTTAGTATTTTGGTTGTAAAATCTGCAATCAACTTGAATCCTAAAGGGGTTCCTTGCCTAATGATCAGTTTCAAGGAGATATTTGGCCAACAAATGGGAGATTGATATGAAATCCTTCTCCCTTGCACTTCTCGCTTTATGAAACTTAGGAGGGTGATCCCGATAGTTTTTTATAGATACTTGTGTGCCAAAGCATCCATTACACTATAAATAGATAATTCTCCTTTAAATTTTTAACAAACACAATACCCTAAAAATTTGGTTGACCTTCATGGAAATGTTTGATTTAAACATGAGAGATGTATTGCATTAAAATCTACACACAATCATACCAAGATAGACAAATAAAGTTGATTTTAATTTGTAGCTGCCACAAACAATCTTAGGAAACTATAATATTAAGAAACCAGTGTCATATTCTATGGTGGAGTCACCTAAACCATACAATTTAAAACTCATCACAACATTTACCCTATCATAACTATGCCTACTAGATGATGCCTTACACCATTGATACAAGAAACCTAACTAGCCATACCTAGTAATCCAAGCATACAGTTGCATAAACCTCTATTTATGTTAATATAATTTAATTCATTCTTTGAATGAAAGTAATAACACTAAACAAACATTCAAGGAAAGACAAGAATACAAATACCAACACTCTTTGTATACTCATTCATAATATATGCAATGTACACTGTGGAGACAACTAGTTCATAATATTGTGTCATTTACACACAAATATGAAAATTCTATGAATGCATTCTCCATTACATGTCTCAAAATATTTTAGAAATTGAAAACAACACTTTATTTAAGACCTGTTACAAAACTTATTTCCCCATGAGACCAAAGAATAAGCAACTCTTTCTACAAATTAAGTAGAAAACTAGATTTAAGGAAAATAGAACAACCCTAAATGGAGATTAAAAATAGAAACTTGGCACAAGGTGAGCCATAGGATTGATAACTACCTTTGCACTAAAGAAAAACCCAATCTGTTCATTCTTTTCCCGCTTCATCATTTTTCTTTGCCTTGCAGCTGAAAATATTTGCTTCACCCATGAAAGCTTTTGATCTCCTTTTTATTTTTCCCTACAACATTTCACATTTTTATTTATTCTATCAGGTTGTAGAAGACTTTATTCTCTCTTGTATTTCATCTTGCATTTTACATTTTACATTTTAATGCCCAACAATAAATAGTTTTTATTTTAGTTGGTGAATATTTTAATTCATTTATCGGGCATCTCATCTTTTAACCCATGGACACCACATTTTATTTATCCACTATCAAAAGAAAGCTTCAAATAATTCCAAAACTCATTTTCCACAGGCCCACCATCGCCACCTAGAGCCTTCCCCGCTCCCCCGCTCTTTCCTCTAATGGTAGCATAAACTCGTGTGGGCTAGCAGACAAGCATCATTTTTATTATTTTATTTTACATTTAAAGTTCTTGTTTTTTACACAATTAAGACTTTAAAATATTCATCAGGAGCTTCACCTTTACATTTTGTATTTTACATTTTACTTCCATTTACCTTATTTCCTCTCTCGCCATTAAAATAATATTTAAACATTGCCTTTAACATTTATTTAATCCTCTCATGGGCTTCATAAAGTTTCAACAACACGAGAAAGGCTATGTGGAGCCTCCCCACTCCCTCATTAGATGATGCTTGAATTTGGTGGGTCCCCTGTGGGATAGCAGTGGATGGTTTAGATTTGTTCCACACTACCTCCATTCTGGTTGTTGATCAAGCTCTACCTTTTGCTCTATTTTTTGCTTCTTCTTGATGACCCCTGGTGGAATCAACCAAGGATTTATAGTAGTCAACATACAACCTGATCTTCAATTGAAACTATGTGTATGAAGGCTCACCCAGTGACATTTGGCTGAACACACTGTGCATTCATGAATTCTTGATGTCGCTCACCAAACCTTATCATCAATATGTCTTGCATTTGAAGTGATGAAATTGAAAAATTTGGCATTGCAACCTACTTTAGAGTGTAACAAGTAATTTGAGGTGCCAAAAACACCACTCTTAACATTTCTCTCTCGTACTCATGCCA
>CM021110.1:355292287-355563754 GCA_007115665.2 Sequoiadendron giganteum | reverse complement strand
AATCTCAAGCCTAGGTCAATAGGTTAGCAAGTTAGTCAACTCAGAGTATCAATAGCTTATCATCCAAATCAAATCTCACCAAAAATCTGATCACAACATGTCCTAGGATGTATCCTTCCTACACTGAACATCATCATTAGGTATCAACTTAGTTTAGATTTGGCTAGCAGTACGAAGAACATTAGCTTGTTTGATTACTTTATATTGGTCTTTTTTGACTTATCTTATTTTGCGCTCATTCCAAGGACCTCTTGATGATGCCTAAACAAAATAGGTTTAGAGAGAAAGGAATGGGAAATGATCATTATATTTTTTATTTTTTGTGCTTGTTGGATAATCTTGTAAAATAACTTGGCAAATACTTGCTTTGTTAGGTGCATCCTAGCAAGGTTTCGGTATGTCAAGTGTGAACAAGAATACTCCTATCTGATTGTCAAGTCAAAGTCCATCACACTAGCTACAACACCATCCTGGTTCTTAATACCTTGATGCATCGTACCTACGTGTTTTATCAAACATAAAGTAATTGGCCCTTTGAAAATCCCAACTCGTGGTAAGAAAATCATCATCATCATAGTGTAGGCGTGTGGATCCTCCTTTCATCATCTTATTCATCTTATTCTTCTATCTTTACTAAAATTTCTATTTAAAGTAGGTGTGAGATCTCAAAATATACATGAGGCTACCCATGGCTGATGACTGTCTATACATCATCAAAGTTGTCTATGTCAAATATCTAATCTTTCTAAAGAATTATCTTTCGTCCTTTGATCAATAGAACCACTCCTCTTGCATTTTATCGTGATCTCAATCGGCAAATCGAACATTTCCACTCAATCTCTCGAGGGGGAAATATACCAGCATAATCCTTCTCACTGGGGCAGTAGTGGGGCATCTCCTTCTTGCTAGGACAACAGTGGGGCATCTCCTTCTCACTGGGACAACAGTGGGGCATCTGAAAAATCAAGAATTTTTTGAATTTTGATCACAACAGTTTATTCTTTGAACCAATGCAACAAGTGCATTGCTTCAAAGAGGGGCAAAATGTAGACATGGAAAATATACAAGTTGATCCGACATACTTGATCTTGATCATGATTACAAATGTTGTTTCGTCCTTAATCGCCTTCTCAACTTGTCATCACCTTTCATCTGATTAAGTCATTCTCTCATGTTAATTAAATTAATCAATTTGATTAATTTATCCTATCATCCCTCTTTTAATTAAATAATTCACTTTATTTAATTAAATCACCAAAGTCTTCTTATTAAATTGGATAAATTAAACCTTATCTAATTTAATCTAACATTATCCCCTTTAGTTAAATAAATCAAAAAAATTATTTAATTAAACCTTTCCTCTCAATTTTTGATTTAAATCAACTCATAAATTTAAGTCAAAATTATCACATCTCCTAATCTCTCATTAGATTAATTAATCTATCATTAATTCAATCCTAAACTATATCACATCCTCTAGAGAATGCAACTTTCACAATAAATCAATTACTTTGATTTATTAAATTGCCTATTTTCTCTCAACATGGCACAATGGGAGAATATTCTGTCAAATTTGAATTCAAATCCAAGTGGACTTATTCCTTCCAACAAGGAATTTATTTCACCTTACAAGTCCTTTTGCCTTGAGCCAAGTGACAATAACTCCATTTCCCTTCCCTCTAAATATGTCACATTCAAATTTCAAATTTGAATCCAGTAGCATTTATCATGCACATTGACCAAAATGTGCTCATTCCTCCTCCAATCACATGTGGACAAGTGGCCTTCTCTCATTGGTTGTTCTTTTGTCTCACATTCACCCAAATTCTTCCATTCTTAAAATCTATAAATAGAGGCCTCCTCTATTGCAAGATGATCCAAAATTTGAGTAAACTTATTATATTCAATCTCATCCTCAAGCATATCCATTTTCATCTATTTTAATCAAGTTCTTAGCTAGGTTATGTAGGAATTCAACCAAAGTGGATCAAATCATGAAAGCCTATAAAGGAGTTGGGAAAGGGCCAATTTGTACACTGAATTGGCACCAACTCCCCTATGGGATTGAGATTTTGCATCTTAGAAGAGGATTTCATTACTTTCTTTGTTTATTTCTTCATTTTCTTTCCTATTTGAGCATTGCAAATGGATTTTATGGGCAATCCTTGTTCTTACTTTCATATTGATCTAATAATGTGTTTGTTTTCCATGTTTTTGTATGTATAGGATTGGGGTTCGCACTAATAAACCCTAACAACAACTGAGATTAGAAACAAATTATTTTTGAGTGTATACTTCAACTTCTAGACCTACAATTTATGTTTATGAGAATCTCTCAAAAAACCCACATTGAACTGGACTCTAAAATTTCTTCAGACATATGGAAGAACCCTCTACAATAACATGTTACCATTTCATGGAATTTTTGCAACTTTTCATCATTTATAGAACATGCTATTATCTTCATCACTCTACACCAATTCTTCTAGAAACTAGGTCCACTGCTCTCACAACCATCCTCTATCATCATGCCAACAATCTCCCTTGCATGATTTCCCCTTTTGACATCATTGACAATGATATTCCAATAATCTCCACCTTTTTCATTGATGGTAAAACTAAATGATCAAACTTCTAATGGTCTGATACCAATTATGGATAACATCTGAGCTCTCAATTCTCCTTTTCTCTTCCTTATGAGAATTTGCATACTTTTCTCCCATGCTCCACTTTGAGCATTTTCTCAACTTTCTCCCCCTTTGACATCAATGGAAAAGGGTCACACTCCTAAACATCTTATCTCAAGCCACCATGCTACTACAACTTTCACTTCTCCTTAGTAATGACAAAGAGGACTTTTTCTCCCCCTTTGACTGATACCAACTGATACCAATTTATGCTCTCATACCAATTTCTTCTCTCAACCTTTGACTGCAATATAAAAACCATATGCTCCAACCACTTTGTACCAATTAACACTATCTAATTCTAGGTGAAGTTCCATTACATACTCTAAACCAATCAGGTCTGATACCAATTGTGGATGTTTTCACTTAATGCTCTATACCACTTGATATTTTAGAATGCACTATATCAAGTATAAGATTGATTTGATACCTATATCAGCTCCCCCTTAGAACTTTCTCCATTCTCTATTCTTGTATTACTAAGTACTTGCTTCAAATTAGGCTCTATACTAGCTAGACTGTTCTGAACTAATTCACAATGATCTGACACCACTTGGAACCACTCTATACCAGTTATAACAAAAGTAAATGTGAGTGAATTTATAGAACAACTCCTCCTAAGACATATCTCCTCTCCTTAAAGACAAGGAAAATTTATCTCAATAGAGCACTTACACAGTTTCCTTCTTCTTCATATATGAATGGTCTTCTCCTTTTACGAGCATTTGAAAGAGAAATATTGTGACCATAAATCTACAACCATCAAGTTGTTAAAAATTTGTACAACTTATTTTACCTAACTTGATCTTCCTTTTCATTTCTAGGGATGAATGAGGTACCAATTAAGCCCCCCTGGACTCATTCTCTATCACTACAAATTAGTGATGTAAGGTAGGAGTAGCCACATTGAGTGTTTCCTATTGATCCTTAATTCTCAAGACCTTCTTATGCTTATTCTTTGTTTGATCTTCCTTCTTCTCAGGAAAATGTGAACCATTGTTCACTTTGGGGGACTTATTATTTCTTTTGTTCTATGCTACAAGTCTTACATGATTTAATCTACAATCCTTAGCTATGTGACCAAATCTATTACAATTGTAGAACATTACATTCATGTTTACTGTAGGAGAAAATGAATTCATGTACATATTTTTTTTCTCCCTCTAGGTGCAGCTCTACACTCTCTAGCCCTATGACCAAATTAATTATAGGTGTAACAATAACCATAAAATCATGGAGAGTACCTAGTCATAGAATTCATTTGTATAGGATGAGGTGGTCTTCTTTTATTTTTCATCTTGGCATGTCTAATCCTTGTGAATCTTTCTGTATTAGCTCCCTTTGTGTGTCGCTTTCTCTTTAGTTGTTCAAGGACTAATTTTTCCACCTTATTTGTTGTGGTCATCTTCTTCTAATAACCAGGAACTAAATGGTTATTATTCTTCTTGTATGTAGCAGGTCTCTTTTCTTCTTCAACTCTCTTCATATCAGTAGTGCTTTTTTTTGATTTTCCATTTTTAGAGGTATTTTCCTTGGAACAACTTGTGCAGGCTTTATCTTCCTTTGTGCAACATCTTTTTTTTGCTCTAAATCTATCAAATAGTCTTGCAGAAGTAGGACTCTTCAATTCCTCATCACCAAAGTCAATAATAACTCTTGGTATTGATCTCTATCTTGATGGATTTTGTGATCTTATCATCTCATCTAACATCTTAGATCTACCTTTCAAATTCAATACTTTATCAATCTAATCTTTAGCTTTTTCTAAATCTTTTCTCAATGAGACTATTTCTGCCTCTAACTTTGTGCAATCATCCAATTTAAATTGTAGTTTATATTTAACTACATCTTCTATTATCTTTTCTTCTTCCACTTGTGTCTTCAAGCTAATCACTATCTGATTAGATTATTCAAGACTCTTGGTTAGCTTATAAATATCCTCTTGTGCATGTAACTTTTGTTCTTCATTCTCCTTCTTCAAACCCTTAATCTCATCTAGAGCACTGATGAGTTTACTTTCTAAGTCCACTTCTTATTCTTCATCAAACCTTTCAACTTCTTCATTAGGTTTTGTACCAAAATCCATGGACAAGGATTAAATCCCCTCAATATCATAGGTACTCTCATATTCATTATCTGAGCTTCTAAAAACATCTAATAACCTATTTTTTCTTTTTGTATGTAGATCCTTCTTATCTTTATTTTTATTATATTCTTATTTCTTAGAGTTATCATTTTCATCAGGAGAATATTTAGTAGCAAGAACTTATTGTACTAGAGTTAAAAAATTTATGGGGTAGCTTACCTCTTTGTTTTCTCAAACATTTCTTTAGTCTTCTGAAGAAATCAACTTTCTCTTTATCAACCTTCTTAGATCTAGATGTAGATGATTCTTCCTATTCCCTTCTATTAGCAAAATATCTCATGGATGGGTTTTAAATATTCTCTTCCTCACTTGAATTCAAACTATCAGACTCTCCTCCATATGTATGCATCTTGTTGTCATCACCTTCATACATTCTCTTTAACTCATTCCAAACTTCTTCTATTGTTTGAGAGTGTATAACCTTGGTAGAAATCGATCTTGACATCCTTATTAGAATATATTTTTTTTCCTTAGCATTATCTTCATAAGCCTTCCTTCTAGTAGTATCAATGGGAAGAGTGGAAAGAGCCTTGTGTCCCTTCTCAACTAACATCCACACGTCATACCCTAATGATTCTAAAAATGCCTTCATTTTGCTGCTCCAAACCATATAGTTTGATCCATCAAAGAGAGTTACTTCTTCTGTAGATGTGCCTATTTGATTAGTCATTTTTGTGTTCACCTATCCAAGATCTACCTGAGTTGATTAAGCTTCTCCTAGGGAACCTAGGGATCTAATACCAATTTTTGGAACACAACAATCTACTAAGAGGGGGGGTGAATCAATAGATCTTAAAACTTAGCTCTCAAAACCTTTGTGTAGATTACTCCTTTAGCTTTGAGTACTTTATGCAGATTAACTCATTAAGTCCTTAATGTGTAGATTAACTAAACTCAAAGAGAGATAAACACACATTCACACAAAATCGCATAGCACCAAATATACGTGGAAAACCCAAGATGGGAAAAACCATGGTGAAAAATGTTGCTCTAGTCTACTACTCAAATCCAACATCACAAATAGACTCTTTGTTACAATGTTTAAGGGAACCAACCCTAAGGAAGAACCAACCCCCTAATTTAGGAGCACCAAATCCAAGGAGACACCAATCCCCTAATATGAGCACCAAATGAGTATAAATGAGTTAACAACCTCTACAACATTAAAATCTCATATATGCATATTATTGGTTCTGCATAACCTGATAATGCATTAATACATACAGTACATAATTTTTGTAGTACACTTATCTTTCTCTTCTCACTATCCTCTTTCTACACACACCCTCTTTCTCTCCTCTACACTTAGAACATTCACTGTTCTACCTTGTTGCAACTACACCCGATCTATGTTATTATCTCACCCTCTACACTTGTAGACTCAACACTTCAACTCTTGCAAATATCAAACACACACTTTTCTGATTGGCCTATGCTTTTGCTTAACTCCACTGACATGCAATCAGTACCTTGAGATGCACACCATTGTATAGATAATCTCAAGCTTTCTATTAGGGTTTCCTTTGTTTACAAGCTTCTCTAGCAAGTTGTATGTACCTCAACCCAAATGCCACCATCAGTTTCACATTTGATTAATTGGATATCATGGCAGTTTGCAAAACCCTAAGACTAAATGTAGTAAATTTATTCCCTTTTCATATGATCTGATCATGATTTTCCTTGACATGGCTATCTATGCCACAAGCCTATAAGTTAGATCTCCATTTTTATTGGTCGTTAAAGTAGGTAGACCGATTAAATTCAATCACTATATAATCTACCATTTGAAACCATCATTTACATAGACTTGTTCATTGATTTCTCCCTATTTGAATATAGGTTGTCGATCTTATTCCTTGTGCCAAGATCCTTCGATCTTTATTCATTTTCCAATTTTAAAATACATTCGTCTGATTAATCTCTTTAATATGGCATTGTCGATATCCATATCATAACTATTTTTGTACACCATCAAAGATAATTTTTCATGTCAAGCTGATACATATTAGGGTGTCACTAATATTTTGATATCACTAGTGAAATACACGAGCCCACATTACCATTTCTCATCCATGTCATTTCCATGAAACTCGCAACACCGATATGAGTTGGCCTACCAAGCAATTGCTAGCCACCACATGTCTGCATAGTCACCTTCCATTATCATCACCTTCCTATTTGGTCTCGCCAATACCATCATTAATCTTCCATCATTGTGTTGAAGAGACACCAAAGTAGCTCTCTTCGATATAGCATTGTGTCCTCGATGAAGAGCCTTCATGACATCACCTACTCAATCATATGTCGCGACTTATTTTTAGTCACCAATATTTACCAACATCACCTCCCCATGAAAATGTTGAAGGGACAATCATTTTTTTCCTATGAATATTCATCCTTCTCTTTGATGAGGTGCCTTTACATTTGCACCATCTGATCAACCTTGTTCAAACTTTTATACCAACTAATTTATTTACCGTAATACTAACACCAACTTTAATAGTCGTGGTGTTTCACTTTAATCATCATACTACACGATACTGCTCTACCACATTCCATCCAAATGACCATTGCGGTGTTCATGGGTTACCTTTATATCATAGAGCTAGACCAAATCCTTAGCAGGGTATCAAGAGGATACCATCTATCACCATGTCATTGTCCTCCTTTATCGCTAACCACACACTACTCTATCTCTATTGTTATCACTATATCGCAGAATCCCTCACGGACTATCACAGGGTTGCAAGTTACATACCACCATACCACTAGCATAAGTTTCAACCTTTACAGTGCTATGGTGTGCCACTATATCACCAATCCTACATCAAACTATCATAAGCTAGCAGGCACCATCAGATCTTCCATGCATTGATCTCCACTATTCATCACTCATCACTCAAGGGATTCCTTCATTCTACCATCCGTCTAGTATGATTTCATCTTCCACTAACTTCGTCTACTGCCTCTGTAGGTCCCACCGTGCATACTATGAGCACCGTCGATATTCAACATTCAATCACTATCATTCCATGCTATCCCTCGGGTGTTAGCCAAGACCCACCAAAAACTTAATGGGTTGGTAGGGAGGCCACCTGATCTCCAAGGCTTGATCACAATTGTTGATCAAGCATCATCGCTATGTCGAGGGGACTTAAAATACTATCTCTTTGAAAACCATTTGTCACCTTGATGTATCATTCTCTCTTTCTTTATCGCTTTATCTAAGGGACACTAAACTATATCCTACTGATATAGTGTCTTCTCCACAACGTATCTTACAACCTCAAAGACCATCGTCAACCAAGAGGCTAGACAAATGGAGCCAATTATGCAATGAGTTCAAAGGAATACGTTACAACTTCTACAACCTACAATTGCCAATACATAGTCAACGACAAAATATAAATAATTCTTGAGCACCAATACTAGTAGACTAAGGGTTTAACTAATAAACCATAACAACACTTGAGAGTAGGAAAAAATCATTTTTGAGTGCATACTTCAACTTTTGGACCTGCCAGTTATGTTTCTAAGAAGCTCTCAGAAAACCCACATCGAACTGGACTCTAATTTTTCTTTAGACATCTGGAAGAACCCTCTACAATAAAATGTCACCATTTCATGGAATTATTGCAACTTTGTATCATTTATAGAACATGCTTCTATCTTCATCACTCTACACCAATTCTTCCAAAACCAGGTCCACTTCTCTCACAACCATACTCTGTCATTATGCCAACAATCTCCCTTGCATGATTTCCCCTTTTGACATCAATAACACAAATATGCCAACAAATACCTTCATCAAACCTTGCATCAAACTTTCCTAAGTTTCCTTTTTCCGTTTTGATATAATATTTTCTTCCAAATGCCATAAAGAACTTGATAGCAGGAATCCTTCCATACCATAACTCATAGGGAGTCTTTGTGTTGTTATCTTTTTCTTGAAATTTGTTAAGTATACAAATAAAAATATGAATTGCTCCTCTTTAGTATTTTGGTTGTAAAATCTGCAATCAACTTGAATCCTAAAGGGGTTCCTTGCCTAATGATCAGTTTCAAGGAGATATTTGGCCAACAAATGGGAGATTGATATGAAATCCTTCTCCCTTGCACTTCTCGCTTTATGAAACTTAGGAGGGTGATCCCGATAGTTTTTTATAGATACTTGTGTGCCAAAGCATCCATTACACTATAAATAGATAATTCTCCTTTAAATTTTTAACAAACACAATACCCTAAAAATTTGGTTGACCTTCATGGAAATGTTTGATTTAAACATGAGAGATGTATTGCATTAAAATCTACACACAATCATACCAAGATAGACAAATAAAGTTGATTTTAATTTGTAGCTGCCACAAACAATCTTAGGAAACTATAATATTAAGAAACCAGTGTCATATTCTATGGTGGAGTCACCTAAACCATACAATTTAAAACTCATCACAACATTTACCCTATCATAACTATGCCTACTAGATGATGCCTTACACCATTGATACAAGAAACCTAACTAGCCATACCTAGTAATCCAAGCATACAGTTGCATAAACCTCTATTTATGTTAATATAATTTAATTCATTCTTTGAATGAAAGTAATAACACTAAACAAACATTCAAGGAAAGACAAGAATACAAATACCAACACTCTTTGTATACTCATTCATAATATATGCAATGTACACTGTGGAGACAACTAGTTCATAATATTGTGTCATTTACACACAAATATGAAAATTCTATGAATGCATTCTCCATTACATGTCTCAAAATATTTTAGAAATTGAAAACAACACTTTATTTAAGACCTGTTACAAAACTTATTTCCCCATGAGACCAAAGAATAAGCAACTCTTTCTACAAATTAAGTAGAAAACTAGATTTAAGGAAAATAGAACAACCCTAAATGGAGATTAAAAATAGAAACTTGGCACAAGGTGAGCCATAGGATTGATAACTACCTTTGCACTAAAGAAAAACCCAATCTGTTCATTCTTTTCCCGCTTCATCATTTTTCTTTGCCTTGCAGCTGAAAATATTTGCTTCACCCATGAAAGCTTTTGATCTCCTTTTTATTTTTCCCTACAACATTTCACATTTTTATTTATTCTATCAGGTTGTAGAAGACTTTATTCTCTCTTGTATTTCATCTTGCATTTTACATTTTACATTTTAATGCCCAACAATAAATAGTTTTTATTTTAGTTGGTGAATATTTTAATTCATTTATCGGGCATCTCATCTTTTAACCCATGGACACCACATTTTATTTATCCACTATCAAAAGAAAGCTTCAAATAATTCCAAAACTCATTTTCCACAGGCCCACCATCGCCACCTAGAGCCTTCCCCGCTCCCCCGCTCTTTCCTCTAATGGTAGCATAAACTCGTGTGGGCTAGCAGACAAGCATCATTTTTATTATTTTATTTTACATTTAAAGTTCTTGTTTTTTACACAATTAAGACTTTAAAATATTCATCAGGAGCTTCACCTTTACATTTTGTATTTTACATTTTACTTCCATTTACCTTATTTCCTCTCTCGCCATTAAAATAATATTTAAACATTGCCTTTAACATTTATTTAATCCTCTCATGGGCTTCATAAAGTTTCAACAACACGAGAAAGGCTATGTGGAGCCTCCCCACTCCCTCATTAGATGATGCTTGAATTTGGTGGGTCCCCTGTGGGATAGCAGTGGATGGTTTAGATTTGTTCCACACTACCTCCATTCTGGTTGTTGATCAAGCTCTACCTTTTGCTCTATTTTTTGCTTCTTCTTGATGACCCCTGGTGGAATCAACCAAGGATTTATAGTAGTCAACATACAACCTGATCTTCAATTGAAACTATGTGTATGAAGGCTCACCCAGTGACATTTGGCTGAACACACTGTGCATTCATGAATTCTTGATGTCGCTCACCAAACCTTATCATCAATATGTCTTGCATTTGAAGTGATGAAATTGAAAAATTTGGCATTGCAACCTACTTTAGAGTGTAACAAGTAATTTGAGGTGCCAAAAACACCACTCTTAACATTTCTCTCTCGTACTCATGCCACTATTCTTCTTATAAAGTGTTTGAGCTAGATATAATAAAATTTGGATCTCAAAAAATAATTTCTTCAAACAATTTTTTATACATTTTCAATGCAAGTGCATACTATCCCTGCACAAAGTAAACATGTGTAAGATTTACCCACACACCATGAATTGAAACAAAGATGTTTCCTATAGAAGCTTGATATACCTATGTAGTAATTCCTCTGCAATATCTAATCAACCCCTTTCGGCCAACACAATGGCTACCGATTTGTAGAAAAAACATTTCTTGGTCTTTTGTCAATACTTTACAATGCAGTCCTCGAGCCTTCTCAAGATATGTTGACTCATTCTTTGGATCCCTCCTCTCTTTATGAAAATATATAAAGTAATTCCAATTCCCAACTAAAATTTCAACATAATAATTCTTCACATCTGATTCATTTTTTGCATCTTTAATTGTTTCTTTTTCTTTAAGCCAAACATAAGTTTTCAGTTCCATGTTTCCAAGCATACATAAAGCATTTGATGATTTTTAATCCACCTTAAGTGCATCCCCAATAAATTTTAAGCTTAATTGGATCTCATGTTGAGCTTGATCCATGGCTGCAAGATGTAGATATGTATCTACATTACTAGGAAACTTGAACAATATTAGCCTGCATAAATGATTTTCTTTTTCAATATCCTATATCTTTTCAAACAACCTAGCAAGATTAAAAAATGTTGTGACTTTATCCCATGGTAACTCAAGTGAAACACCACCTTCTTCATTTTTGGTGAACCAAAACTACATTTAAAACTTCTTGAATACTTCTCATGCACATTGGTGTATTCCAAGCCAATCTTCTTCAAAGATGATCCTACAACTGGGTTGAATGAATTTTGTATTTTAAGGTCTCTAAATTCAACCCTTTTTTATTTCCTTAAAATTCTCATTATATTGAGCCCTTTTCAATTTACATGACATAGATAATTGTGTTTCATGCACAAATCGTCTTGTCTCATGTTGCAAAGTCTTTGACACTGCGATACCCATCCCTATTATTTCTCCACATTTACAGAGACTTTCATTGACCAATTCTTTTTCCTCTATGCCATACCTATTTCCATTGTCAATGATCATTATCCAATTTTCACTAATCATTTTAAATAAGAAAAAAATTCCAATTCTATGTTACCCAACATAAAATGAGCTTTACATATCACCCACAAATTCATCTTGGTCAAATTTATACATAGACTTGAAATTGGTATTTTGAAACTTGTCAAACTATTATGGATGCCCTTTTGTCATGAAAATTTAATCCATTGAATGCTAAGAACATTCCCCTACCCTAATGAATATGGAATTTATCTTCATAGAAATTATGAGGACTGTGCCCACTTCATAAGTGTTGTTTTCATGATTTCATCTTGTAAATGTGACTGTCCATTGGAATTTGTTGCTTGCCAACAAGGGTATTTATTGATTGATTTCAAGAGGTTGCAGCAACTAACATTTCCAATTTTGAGAGTTCCACCAATGGCTCTTTCTGGGGGCATCTTTTCCTCAATGAACATAGCAAGATTTCAGAATATTCTAGAAGAGCAGACCGCGTGCCATAATCATTGGGTGACAAAGTGCTTTTAATTTCAAATTTTTAACCTCACTTGGTGGTCCCAGGCCACCAAATGAAAAAAGGAAGTCAACCCCTATCAAATTCCAATCTATTAGAAGAGATAATATCCTTTAATCCATACTTGACTTTGTCCAAGCAAAATGAGTAACTTCACTTATGCAAAAACAAGCATCAGGCTACTTTTGAACAAGTGAGAACTTGCTCCATGTTTAGCTTTACTATTACATGGCAACCAAATCATATAGGCCACATCACTGCCACTCATTTTTATTTTTTGATTTAGTGGTAAGTGATAAAATATGAGGATAATGATCAAGAACATATGAAGACACAGTCTTACCATATTTACTAAATCCCTCATAATAATTAGGCTCAAAAAAGATATCATGCCTCATAAATAGTGTGCAATCATCCTGTGTATTAAGCAAACAATGCTCACACATTTGTAACTAATTCAACTAAATTGCATCATAGGAGAGTTTATCATCATCCCAAAAAAACAACCCAATCACATTATCATATGTCTCAAGGTTTTGAAAACAATACTTATCAACATCCACAAGTCGATTGTCCACATTCAGATCATAGCATTCAGAAAAGGCATCAACATCCCAAACAATGTTTTCCACTTCAGGTTCATAAACAAGATTATTAGCATTCATCATGTCACACAAAAGGATTCAAGTACAAGTTTATATGACTCACAATCTTTGTTTTCAATAAAACCCTCATAGTGAGTGTTCAAAACATATTCACTATTGCAAGGAGTATCATACTCATCATTACCTCCTGCTGCATCAACATGAAAATCTGAAGCATACTGCTCATGAGAAAGACTATGAGTTGTAGATCTAGAAAAAGGGTCTTCATATGCATCTATGTGACTAACACAATCACATTCTTCAAGTGAAAACTCATCACAAAAATTTCATTAGCTATATTAGCATTCATCTTCTCATTTTCGATTTCATGTACAACTACATTTGTGCTATCATCATGAAAACAATCCATAAAAACTTCAAAATCAGAAAAGGGAGTGGAAGAAGGTGAAGAATCAAAAAAGAAAAGAGTTCCATATTCACCATTTACATCACCAACATATGCATGCTCCTAATAATCAACTACTTGAACCGATTCATCTCATGAATCTCTTGCATACATATCTCCTTCCTTGTTTGGACTGCTGCAACAATCAGTAGGGTCATATTCTTCACTATCAAACTGAAAATCATCATTTTCTTCTTTATTGTAATTGCTTGTGAATGATATCTCCAACTAAAATTCATTGCATAATTTTTCATTTACATCTGATATACCACCACTTTCAAGAGTATTCCCTAAATCAGAAAACTCCTTTGTCTCATCATCATGAAAGCTTGCATCAATGTTACACTCAACACTTGTAGAAGAGCTATGATCAAGTGGAGCATAGCACTATTGATCAAACATATCCTCTTCAAAAATTTTGCTCAATTCATATCCCTTATCTTGCTCTTGCAACCCTTTAAAATTATTGTCATCATCTTTTTTGGAATACTTTTCACTTAGGGAGATTAGTGTTGCCTCCTCCTTATAAGAGGAATCACATTCATAAGGCCTACAAACATAATTGCAATCATCTTGATCACCCAGATAAGAATACTCCTTAGCTAATTGTATACTCACATCAGAAATACTATTGTTATCATCATGAAGAGATGAAACTTCAGAATCAACATACTCAGCATCATTGCATCCTTCATCATGTATGAAAAATTGGCTCTCTATTTTTGTACTCTCAGAGAAAATAGAAGAAAATTCACACGTTCCATTCATCTCATCATGATTGTTATGGCTGTAATCTTCATCTGGTTATATTTTCTCCATGGGCTGATTAGAAACAAAATTCTCACTACTAAATGATGCATTATCATTATCTTTTGCTATACCATCTAGTCTATTTGATGAAGTCTAGAAAAAGTGATGTAGGATAATCCAAGGTGTAAGAGAAATCTTGCATCACCCAAAAAGAATTTTGTTTATTTTCAATAAGTGCTAAATTTGGTAGGGTTACTATTTTTAGTAAGTTTGCATTTATGCATGGTTGGACACGAAATATTACATAGACCTTTAAAATGGTAAATTGAAGCCAATGGAAAAGAAATCACTTCAATACCATTTGTCATTTGAGAGATATTAAAATTTCAATATCTTAAAATCCTATTAAAATCTTCGGAGTCAATTTTGAGGCGCTTAGAAGCTCTAGATGGGCTTGAAAACTGGTGAAAAACAAAAGTGGTCAGCCTTTAGGCCTACTTTCTAGAGAAAATCTCTTGAGAGATTTTTGAAAAGGTATTATAATAGAAAATCTAACAATCAGATCAATTTTTTTTTGAAATGCACAACACAACTGAGAGGGGGGGGGGGTGAATCAGTTGTATCAAGTTTTTTACTTCTAACCTTAATTAATTCCACTTTAACTTAGTCTATTATAAAGTGTGAACATGAAATGCAAACAATAGAAAAAAAACACCAGAGACACTAGATTTACATGGAAAACCTAATGAGGGAAAAACCACAGTGAGGATTAGTTCACAATATAGTAATAATGAAATACTGGATACAAAGGCTCACTACTAGAAGGCTCACTTCCTATAATAGGACTCACTGTCCAGAAGGAGGCTCACTGCTACAAAAAATAAAAGATAAATAAATATCTACCACAAAAGGTTCCACACATTTGTATCTTGATTAGAATATTGTAGACACCATCAACTCACTGCTTTTAAGAATCTAACACATCAAAGTATTGTTTCCTTGATTCGCTCTTACAAACTTTACATTTTGCACTTGTTCGCACACTTCACTTTCTTCTTCTCTACTTTCTTACAATTTGCAAGATCTTGAATTGCTTTTATACCATCTTCAACCCTAGAAGCATTCTCCAAGGTCGGCTAAACATTCTTTAATTTACAAATTCAAATTAGGTCAGATACTCAATATTCTTGTGGTGGATAAGAATGAGAGAGGACCAATTACACAGTTAATTAGGACCCAAACAACATCTTGGATAAATCACAAACTTCCTTAATTCGATGTAAATCTTTATGTAATGTGTACACACTAGGTTGGCCTAATGAAAACACCAATAATCTTTGAATTACACCCATCTCTAGCAAGATGATCACATGTGGATCACTCAACAGGCTTCACCAGACATTTTACCATCTCTAAGAAACCTTCAGGTACATCCGTAGCAACTGCAAAAAGATTCATGCAAATAATATTCTTCAATAATCCAACTGGACAAACCAACAACACACAATAGCTCTGGAGCAAGTCTTCCAAAGTTCCCAATCACAAGTATGTTTGTCAAGAAATAGAAACCAATAGTATGAATCATCTCCCAGATCTACAAGATCTGAAACAAAACATCAGAAGATTGTGAAGCCAAAAAATTTCTCCAAGCCTACAAACAAATAGTTTTGTCAAACTAGTTCACACACCGGTGAACACATCTTTCATTCTCCATCGATCAATAACTAAAACTTAGGATATATTATCCATTGAATCGCATGAACAATACCATAGATCCACATAAGCATAAGATCAACACAGAAGAAATGCAGAGCATAATACCAGAGCACACTTAGAACACACACTCAACACTGACTTCATTATTTCTTAATTTTCTCAAAGAACTTGGCAAAAGCACAACTACAACTTCATAAATATAGCTCCATGTACTCTAATCACTTCTACAATATCTTAACTATACAAGTACCATCTATAATCAAACTGAACTATTTTGACATCAATGACAACATTAATGACAACACCACCAAACACATACTTACTTACAACAATCTCCCCCTTTTTCATTGATGGAAACACATGATGTGAAAAACCATCAAAGACAACATACATAATCTCATGCTTATTCTTCTCTCTTCTCCTTACAACACTCACTCTCCCTTTTCAACTTTTTCATATGACTTTCTCTCCCCCTTTGACATCAATGGAAAAGGAAATTTTTTGCATGAAAATCTTGCCATATAGAGCTTTGATCACTCCCCCTTAGGAGTGCACCCACATCACATATTGCAAAAATGCATCTCTCTACTCCCCCTAAGGAGTATTCCACAATCATTAGTCCAGATCAAAAGAATCTATGAATCTACTAGACTGATGCACCTCCATGTGCACTTAGTTCAAGGAAGGAGGGGAAATAACCCCTAACTTCCCCCTAAGATACTCAAAAGTATCCTTCGGAAGGGCCTTAGTGAATATGTCATTAATTTTTTCCTTGGTACATACATATTCAAGTCTAACTTCATTCTGCAACACCTTATCCCTCAAGAAGTGATACCTGATAGACATGTGCTTTGCCCTAGAATGCATCACCAAATTATTTGAAATATTTATAGCACTTGTATTGTCACAAAAGATAGAGATAGGATCATCACATGCCACACCTATTTCCTTCAAGGTTTGCTTCATCCAAAGTACCTATGTATAGTAGGATGTTGCAACAATGTACTCAACTTCTGCAGTGGATAAAGAAACGGAATCCGATTTCTCACTCAACCATGAGACCAATCTTCATCCAAGGGATAATGCACCACCACTTGTACTCTTTCGGTCATCTACACAACCAGACCAATCTCCATTAGTGTAGGAATTCAATGTAAAATCATTATCCTTTGAATACCATAGCCCATAATATGGAGTTCCCTTAAGATATCTGAATATCCTCTTCACAACTGTAACATGTGCTTGCTTAGGTTATGTTTGAAATATTGCAACTAAACATACAACATGCATGATATTCGGTCTAGTAGGAGTAAGATACAACAGTCCACCAATCATAGATCTATACATGCTCTGATCAACTTTAGAAATTCATCATCCTTACTCAGCTTGCATTCGGTTACCATAGGGGTACAGATAGGTTTCGAGTCATCCATTCCAAACTTCTTCAACAATTCCTTAACATATTTAGATTATGAAATGAATATCCCCTTATCAATTTGATTTACTTGAAGTCCAAGAAAGAAATTCAACTCACCAGTCATAGACATTTCAAACTCTTTTTGCATCTCTTCTACAAATTTCTTATGAATACCTTCATTTCCACCAAAGATAATTTCATCAACATATACCACAACTAACAACATTTTATTTTTCTCAACTTTGAAGTAAATATTGCTATCTACAAATCCTTTGTTGAATCCTTGATGTGTCAAGTACCTATCCAACCTTGCATACTAGGCCCTAGGAGCCTGTTTAAGTCCATATAGTGCCTTTTTCAACTTGTAGACCATGTCTGATTTATTTGGAAGCTGAAATACTTTTGGTTGTTGCATATATACTTCTTCCAATTCTGCATTCAGAAATACAGACTTGACATCCATCTTGTACACTTTGAAGTCTTTATGAGCTAAAAATTCCAAGAACATGTAAATGGCCTCCATTCTTGCTACTGGTGCAAATGTCTCTTGAAAATATATTCCTTCAACCTATGAATAACCTTTGCATACAAGTCTTGCTTTATTTCTTACTACTTCACCATCTTCATTCAACTTATTCCTGAATATCCATTTTGAACCAATTAAATTCTTGTTTACAAGTGTAGGGACTAGTTCCCATGTCTCATTCTTCTCTATCTGCTATAATTCCTCTTTCATTTCTCTAATCCAACTCTCATCATTACATGCTCCACCCACAGTCTTAGGTTCTATCTTAGAAAGTAAACACAAGTTTACCTCAACCACTTTGCTTCTTGTCTTTACACCTTCGCTTATGTCTCCAATTATCTATTCCTCCAGATGATTTCTCTGTACATATTTAGGAGTCTTAGGTGTAGGTTTTGGAATCTCCTCTTCATCACTTTTTTCTCTCTTCCTGTTCTTCTTCTTGCACATTCCCACACATAGGATCATCTAGTTCAACTTCACTTATTTCTACTAGTCTATACATGGCTTCATCAACTTTTACATTAGCACTTTCAACTATTTTCCTCAATATTTTATTAAACCATATATATGCCTTGCTGAATATTTAAGAAATATTCCTTCATCACATCTAGTATAAAAATTTCCAAGATTCTCATCATCTTTTTTAATCTAACATTTGCTTCCAAACACTTTAAACTATTTAATAGTAGGAGTCTTACCAGTCCATAACTCATAAGGAGTCTTAGTGATGTTACCTTTGATCTGAACTCTATTAAGAATGTAAACAAGAGTGTGGATTGCTTCTCTCTAGTACACATAAGGAATATTTTCTTCTTTCATCATAGTTTTGGCAACCTCTTGAACAGTCTGGTTCTTCCTTTCCACAATTCTATTCTATTGAGGGGTTATAAGGGTAGAATAATGTCTCTTTATGCCATGTTCTTCACTAAATGCATTAAACTCACTAGAAGTTAATTCTCCACCTCTATCAGATCTTAAACATTTGATTCTAAGGTTTACCTCATTCTCTACTCTTTCCTCAAATACCTTGAATCTATCAAGAGCCTAAGCTTTCTCTCTAAGAAAAGTAACCCATATCATCCTAGAGTAATAATCAATCAAGAGCGTAAAGTATGTATCCCCATTATGGCTTCCTTTCCTTGTAGGACCACATAGGTTTGTATGAACTAGTTCCAACATTCTGATAGATGATTGTTATTTTCCTTTAAAATTGTTTCTTATTTATTTTCCCAATTGACAACTTTTGCAAATTAAATTTGAGGGCTTTGTGATTCTAGGAAACTATCTGAAAAATTTCTTAGAATTGATCTTGATTAGATTGTCAAAATTTACATGTCTCATCCTTCGCTGCCATAACCAACTTTCATTAATATGTGGAACAAAACACTAACCATCACCACTCTTAAGCTGATAGATGTTTCCATGAGTTCTTCTTCCTACTGCTACCATAGTTCCAAATCCTTTTTTGATCTCACAGGTGTTATCCTAAAACATAAGCTTAAATCCTTTGCTACACATCTGTCCAACACTTAAAATATTATTCCTTAAACCATTAACATAATAGACATTGTTAGTACTATGTTTTCCATCAAAAATAATTGTTCCTTTATAGACAATCTTAGCACCAGAGTCATCTTCAAACATAACTATTCCTCCATCATACTTTTCAAGTTTATTGAACTTACTCTTATCTCTAGTCATATGATTTGAACACCCACTATCAATTACCCAAAATTCTTCCTCCTGTCTAGCATGAAAATAAGTTACCCGAGTACCTTCCATCTCATCCTTCTTACTCTCTGGACTAGATTCCTTTGCACTTATTCCATGGTTAGAAGCATAAAATTTAATTTCTAGGGCTAGAAATAAATATTCATCTTTATCCTCGTCAAAATTAGACTCATCATCAAAAATTCTTCCATATTCTTTGACATAATACAATTTCTTGAACTTCCTATCCTTCTTGTCTTTGTAATTATTATTATCATTTTTAGTCTTCTTGTGTGTAGCTCTATTAGGAAATCTTGAGGCATAATGACCAATATTTCCACAACTGAAACACTTAAAGGGAAACATGCATTTGTATTTACTAGTACCTTTCTTCAATTTCCTTGTGAAGTTTTCTTCTAAATATTTTGAACCATCATCATCCGAGTCATCTCCTATCTTCATTTCTTTAAAGGTTGTTTCAGTTTTCTCCTTATTTCTTGCAAATTTTCTCATCTCAAATGCATTCAAGATACCAAATAGGTTCTCCTTAGTAAATACCTTTGGATCATATGACTCTTCAATAGCATAGAATTTGTCACTGTAATTCTCTAGTAGGATCATCAAGATCTTGTCAATTATATCTTCATCTGACATGCTACAACCTTAATTCTTGATCTCATTTGCTACAAGTTCAACTCTCTAATAATAGCTTGCAATATCTTCACTCTCTTCCATTATCAAGTTCTCAAATTTTTCGCTTAGCTGTTAGCTTCCTTGATAATTTTACTCTATCATTTCCTTCATAAATGTCTATCAATTTTCCCCATACTTCATGAATAGTTCCTAAAGAAATAAATTTTATCCTTTCAGTTCTAGATAGAGCACTGAAGATAGCATACCTTTCCTTTTCATTCTCCTCATAAGCTGCAATCTCATCCACAGAGGAAGGACCAACGGATGGTGCAACATACTTTATCTCCATAGCTTTATTGGTCTTGAAACCAAGAGAAACTAGATAACCTCTCATTTTTTCTTTCCAGTCACTGTAATCGGCTCCATTAAAAATAGGGATTTGCAACTTCTACACCATCTAATATACCTCAAGCAGTTAATATTTTCACCTAGGAACCAGAGCTCTGAGACCAATTGTTGAAATGCACAAGACAACCGAGAGGAGTTGGTCAAACATTTGTATCAAATTTCTTTACTTCTAACCTTAATTAATTCCACTTTAACTCAATCTGTTATAAAGTGTAAAATTGAAATGCAAATAACAGAAAGCAAACACCAGAGACACAATATTTACGTGGAAACCCCAATGAGAGAAAAACCATGGTAAGGATTAGCTCACAATATAGTAATAATGCAATACTAGATACAAAGGATCATTGCCTAAAGGCTCACTTCCTACAATAGAACTCACTGTCTAGAAGGAGGCTCATCGCTTATAGAAAAAGAAAAGATAAATGAAGATCCACCACAAAAGGTTCCACACATTCATAGCTTGATCAGAAGATTGTAGACACCATTATCTCACTTCTTTCAAGAATCTAATACATCAAAGTACAATTGCCTTGATTCACTCTTACACACTTTTCTTTTCACACTTGTTCACACACTTCACTTTCTTCTTCTCTACTTTCTTACAATTCTCAAGATCTTGACTTGATTTTATACCATCTTCAACCCTAGAAGCATTCTCCAAGGTTGGCTAAGCATTATTTAATACAAAAAATTAAATTAGGTTGGCTACTCAAAATTCCTATGGTGGATAAGAATGAGAGTGGACCAATTAAACATTTAATTAGGACCCAAACAACATCTTGGATCAATCACACACTTCCTTAATTCGATGCAAATATTTATCTAACATGTAGACACTAGGTTGACCTAATGAAAAAACCAATAATATTTGAAGTGTGTGCATCTCTAGAAAGATGATCACACATGGATTACTCAACACGCTTCACCATACATTTTACCATCTCTAAGAAACCTTTAGGTACATCCGCAACAACTGCAACAAGCTTCATGCAGAAATTATTCTTCAACAGTCCAACCAGACCAACTAGCAACACACAAGAGCTCTGGAGCAAGTCTTCTAGAGTGCCCAATCACAAGTACATTTTTCAGAACATAGAAACCAATAATATGAATCATCTCCTAGATCCACAAGATCTGAAACAAAACATCAAAAGACTATGGATCTAGAACATTTCTCCTAGCCCACAAACAAATAGTTATGTCAAACCAGTTCACACACCAGTGAACATATCTTTCATTCTCCGTCGATCCAAAAGCTAAAACTTAGGATATATTATCCATTAAAGCTCATGAAAAATACCACATATCTATATAGGCATAGGATCAACACAGAAGAAATGTAGAGCACAATACCAGAGCACACTTAGAACACACACTGAACACTGCCTTCATTATTTCTTAATTTTCTCAAAAGAACTTGGAAAAAGTACAACTACAACTTCATAAATATAGCTCCATGTAATCTAAGCACTTCTACAGTATTTTAACTATACAAGTACTGTATGCAATCAAACTGAACTTTGTTGACATTAATGACAACACCACCAAACACATCCATACTTGCAACAAAGTTATGACCCAGTGAAGTTGTACTACCAAAATTAATAAAATTTTAAAATATATTCTTGAGGAAGTTACACTTTCCAGAAGATTCTAGGGTGGTTACACCTTCCAAATAAAGGATATGAAAAGGGGGCTATAGAAAGAGGGTAGAGGAGCATAGATGTTGGCTCCAATTTGCAAATTTGCATATTTATGCAATCAGAAAGCCCATGTGATATAAAATATAATGTTGTAATTTCATTTTTCATTTCAATGATAATAGAAAATATTTTCTTCCTTCTTTCATTTGTTTTGTTCCATTATCTATTGTTTTTGTGAGTTTTATATTGTAAGGGGAGTACCCTTCATCAAAAAGTACCATCACATAGGCTACTCAAGATATTACCTCCATATTTCTCTATCATTTCTTTAATCACTAAAAGCCATTGATATAAACACTTAAGATTAGGGGGCTTCTAATTATCTTGCATGGTACTCAGACTTGGCTCAATTCCTTCATAAAAATATCAATACATAATGATTCATTAGGTCTATTTAATATTTGTATAGAAAACAAAGCTTTCATGAACCTATCATGAAAATAATAGAAGGATTCACCCTCAAATCTTCTTGTATCATACAATGCATTAGTAGATGATATGGATTCAACTTTATTTTCAGATTTATTTTCAAATTCCTCTTGGGTATGCATATTTCTACTATCAAACAAGCACATATTATCATTTGGTATTTCATCAAATTGATCAATGAAAAGTGTTCCAAGCTCTTTCCACGAGTTTATGGAATGCATTAGCAAACTAGAAAACCAATATTCAACAACATCTTCTAAAGTTCTTACAAAAAACTTCATGATAGCATCCTCTTATATTATTTAACAATCCTTCATTGAATCAATAAAACCCTATACATGTTTTGATGTTGACTCTTTGAAATATCCTCTAAACTTAGGGAAATATTCATTAATCCTTCTTGGGAAATAATGTGGATAACCTTGGATTTTACAAAAGTCCAAAGGGTTATATCTTTCACTAGTGAACACCCTTCTTTGAGGACATGGTTGTGTTTTAGGCATGACATTACAACTTGTAGAGGGAGAACTAGGACAACCATACATTTTTACAAATATAATTCATTTCCTCTACAACTATTCAATTCTCAATATCCATTTATTGTAGTGATGAATTTCATTAAATAAGGGAACCAATTTTTCTAGGACCTTAAAACATGGTCTTCATATATAGATTTATGCTTCTTGAAAACCTAAATACAGAAAATGCCTGGGTATGTTGCAGCTACTAAAAATTCTTCTTTCTGGCTGGAAATATTTATAGATCTAAAAATTTCTTCACATATTCACCAATTTATTTAGTAGAGTCACCACCTCCTTTAAGAGGAAAAAATATTCAAGCAATTGAAACATCTTCAATAATGAGTTTTCCTTCAGAGTTATTTTCACCATCAACACACCATAGATCGTGAAACTTTCAAGTTCACTACAACAATATCTTTCTCCAGGTATGAATTCCTTGAATATTTGAACCAAATGCTCATATTAGAAAATAATATGACTCTATGATAGGATAGTCTGCAATTGGAGATTCAAAGTTCCTCCCCAGCAGAGTCACTAATTTGTTGGTTGTCAAATCTATAATCAACTTGAATCCTAAAGGGGTGTCAGGATTAGTGATCAATTTCAAGGAGAGATTTGGCTAATGAGCAGGAGATCGATATGAAACCCTTATCCCCTAAACTTTGGGATCTATGAAACCTAGGAGGGTGATCCCAATAGTTTTTTACAAATACTTGTGTGCCAAAGCATCTAGAACACTGTAAATAGATAATTCTCCTTTAAATGTTTAACATACACAATACCCTAAATATTTGGTTGACCTTCATTAAAATGTATGATTTAAACATGAGATATGTAATGCATTAAACTCTACACACAATCATACCAAGATAGACAAATAAATATTTTAATTTGTAGTTGCCACAAACAATCTTAGGAAACTACAACATTAAGAAACCAATGTCATATTCCAGGGTGGAGTCACCTAAACCATTTAATTTAAAACTCATCAAAATATTTACCTTTTCATAACAATACCTACCAGATGATTCCTTACACCATTGATACAGGAAACCTAACTAGTCATACTTAGTAATCCAAGCATACAGTTGCATACACCTCTATTTATGTTAATACAATTTAATTCATTCTTTGAATGGAAGTAATAACACTAAATAGACATTCAAGGAAAGACAAGAAGACAAATACCAACACTCTTTGTTTACTCATATTCATAATATATGCAATATACACTATGGAGACAACCAATTCAAAATATTATGCTATTTACACACAAATATGACAATTCTATGAATACATTCTCTATTACATGACTCAGACTCTTCTAGAAACTAAAAACATCACTTCATTTAAGACCTATTACAAAATCATTTCCCTGTGAGACCAAAGAATAAACAACTCTTTCTACAAATGAAACAAAAATCCACATTTAAGGAAAATAGAACAACCCTAAATGGATATTAAAAAAAGATACTTGGCACAAGGCAAGCCACATGATCAATAACTTCCTTTGCACTAAAGAAAGACCCAATATATTTATTGTTTTCCGACTTCATCATTTTTCTTTGCCTTGTAGATGAAAATATTTGCTTCACCTGTGAAAGCTTTTAATCTCCTTTTTGTTTTTTGCTACAAAATTTAAATTTTCTATTTATTCTATCAAGATGTTTTAGACTTTATTCACTTGTGCATTTCATGTTGCATTTTACATTTTATATTTTCATGCCCAGTAGTAAATAGTTTTTTTTTAAGTTAGTGAATATTTTAATTCATTTATCGAGAACCTCATCTTTTAACCCATGGGCATCATATTTTATTTATCCACTATCAAAAAAAAAATTCAAATAATGCCAAAACCCATTTTCCATCAACCCACCGTCACCACCTAGAGCCTTCCCTGCTCCCCTGCTCTTTCCTTTGATTGTAGCATAAAATCATGTGGGCTGGAGGGCAAGCATACTTTTGATTATTTCATTTTACATTTAAAGTTCTTACTTTTTTACATGGTGGAGACTTTAAAATATTCATCGGGCACTTCAACTTTATGTTTTGTATTTTACATTTTACTACTCTTTACCTTATTTCCTCTCTCACCCTTTAAACAATCTTTAAACATTGCCTTTAATATTTATTTAATGCTCCCATGGGCTTCATAAAGTTTCAACAGAACAAGAATTTCTATGTGGAGCCTCCCCACTCCCCCGTCAGATGATACTTGACTTTGGTGGGTCCCCCATAGGCTAGTGGGGCATGGTTCAAATCTAGTCCACACTACCTCCATAATGACCATTGATCAAGCTCTACCTTTTCCTTTGTGTTTTGTTGCTTCTCCATGACCCTGGGTGGCATCAAGCAAGGATTTATAGTAGTCAACATACAACTCAATCTTCCTCCCATCATAACCATGTGTATGAAGGCTCGCCCAAAGACATTTGGTTGAATGCACAATGCATTCATTAATTCTTGATGCTACTCGCCAAACCCTATCATCAGTATGTCTTGCATTCAAAGTGCTGAAATCAAAAAATTTGGAATTGCAACCTACATTAGAGTGTAACAAGTAATTTGAGGCACCAAACACACCACTCTTAGAATTACTCTCTCACAATTGTGCCACTATTCTACTCATAGAGTATTCGATCTAGATATAATAAAATTTAGATTTCATAATAGAATTTCTTAGACCAAATTTTTATACATTTTTAATGCAAGCATATACTATCCCTGCATAGAGTAAACATGTTCAAGATTCACCCACATAATAGGGATTGAGAGAAAGATGTTTCCTACAAGAACTTCATGTACCTATGTAATAATTCCTTTACAGTATCTAATCGAACCCTTTAAGCCAACACAATGGCTACCCATTTGCTGAAAAAAAATTCCTTGGTCTTGTGACAACACTTTACAATACAGTCCTTGATCCTTCTCAAGATATGTTTACTCATTCTTTGGATCCCTCCTCTCATTTTAAAAATCTACAAATGAATTCCAATTCCCAAGTGAAATATCAACGTAAGCATCCTTCAAATCTGATTCATTTTGTATATCTTTAATTGTTTCTTTTGCTTTAAGCTAGTCATCAATTTTCAGTTCCATGTTGCCAAGCATACATAAAGCATTTTATGAGTTTTTATCCACCTTAAGTGCATCCCCAATAAATTCTAAGCTTAATAGGATCTCATTTTGAGCCTAATCCATGGCTGCAAGATGTAGATATGTATCCACATTACTAGGAAACTTGAACAATATTATTGTGCGCAAATGATTTGATTTTTCAATATCTTATAGTTGTTCAAACAACCTATCAAGCTTAAAGTGTTGTGACTTTATCCCATGGAAACTCAAGTGAAACACCACCTTCTTCATTTGTGGTGAACCAAAACTACATTTAAAACTTCTTGAATACTTATGTTGCACATTCATTTATTCCAAGCCTTCTTCAAAGATGATCCTATAGCTGGGTTGAAAGAATTTGGTCTTTTAAGGTATTTAAATTCAACCCTTTTCTCTTTCCTTAAAATGCTCATTATATTGAGACCTTTCCAATTTACATGACATAGATAATTGTGTTTCATGCACAAATGTTCTTATCTCATGTTGCATAGTCTTTGACTGTGATACCCATCCCTATTATTTCTCCAAATTTACCTAGACTTTCATTGACCAATTCTTTTGCCTCTATTTCATACCTACTCCCATTGTCAATGATCATTATCCAATTTTCACTAATCATTTAAAATAAGAAAACTTTTCCAATGCTATGTTACCCAACATAAAATGAGCTTTACATATCACCCATAAATTCATCTTGGTCAAATTTCTACATAGACTTGAAATTGGTATTTTGAAACTTTTCAAACCATTATGGCTACCCTTATGTCATTAACATTTAATCCATTGAATGCTCAGAACATGCCTCTACCCTAATGAAGATGAAAGTTATCTTCATGAAAATTATGAGGACTATCCCCACTTCATAAGTGTTCTTTTCATGAATTCATCTTGTACATGTGACTGTCCATTGGCATTTGTTTCTTGCCAACAAGGGTCTTTATTGATTGATTTCAAGAAGTTGTAGCAACTAACATTTTGTAATTTTGAGAGTTTCACCACAGTGGACTTCTAGTAGATTTTCTTATTTCATCATAGTCCTAGAAGTTTCTTGAATAGTCTAATTTTTCCTTTCAACAACTCCATTCTATTGAGGAGTTCTAGGGGCAAACAAGTGCCTCTTTATTCCATGAACTTCACAAAACATTTTAAAATCATTGGAGGTGAATTCAAAACCTTTTTCAAATTTCAAACATTTGATTTTCAGATCCATTTCATTCTCAACTATAGCTTTAAATTCCTTGAATTTATCTAGTGCATTATATTTTTTCTCTATGAAAAGTAACCCATGTCATTCTAGAATAATCATCAATTAAAATCATGAAATTCCTATCACCTTGTATACTTCTCACCCTTGTAGGACCACATAGATCTGTATGTACTAATTCCAACATTCTAGTAATAGATTGTTCCTTTCCTTTGAAACTACTCCTTGTTTGTTTTCCAAATTGACAACTCTCATAAATGACATTGATAGGCTTTGTGATTCTTGGTAGATCTATCACTTCATGAACTGAACTGATTCTTGCCAAATTATCAAAATTCATGTGACACATCCTCTAGTTCCATAACCAAAAGTCACTAATTTGAGACATAAAGCAATGTTCATTAGCACCCTTAAGCTAATAAATATTTCCATTTGTTCTCTTACCAACAACAATCATAGTTCCAGACCTTTTTTTGATCTCACTTTTTTCATAATTAAACACAAGATTATATCCTTTGCTGAAAATTTATCCAACCCTCAAAATATTATTCCTTAAGCCCTTAATATAGTAGACATTATCAATATTATTCTTTCCATTAAAATTGATTGAACCTATTCCACAAAGATTATCCAAATTTAACTAATCCACCATCATATTTTTCAAGTTTAACAAACTTAATCTTGTCTCCAGTCATGTGATTAGAGTAGCCACTATCAATAACCCAATAATTCCTTTCTTTAACATGAAAAGAAGATACAAAAGTACCTTCAACCTTATCCTTCTTCTCTGGATCACTTTCCTTCACACAAATTTTAGAGTTAGAAGAACTAGATTCTTCTTTAATAGCCAAGAATAAGAATTCATTATCATCAAAATCTCCATAATCAGATTCATCATCATAAATACAAGCATCTTCTCTAACATAGTAGACACTTTTGATTACCTTTCCTTTATTCTCCTTATTCTTATTATTTGCAGCTCTTTTTTGACATCTTGAAGCATAATGACCTATATCACCAAAGCTGAAGCATTTGAAAGGTAGTTTACCTTTGTACTTACCAGTGTCATTATTCATCTTTCTCACAAAGTTAGCTTCCACATCATCAAGATCATCTTCATCTGAATCTTCAATCTTTTCTAATTTTCCATCCTTAAAAGTAGTATCCACTTTTTTTACCATTCTTTAAATGAAGCTTTCTCATCTCAAATGAAGTTAGTGTACCAATCAATTGATCTCTAGAATAATTATTAAAATTTTCAACTTCCTCAATAGAAGATATCTTTTCACTATAAGAATCAGGAAGAGTTCTATGAACTTTCTTTATCACCCTAGGCTCTTTAACTTGTGCAACAAGACCTCTCATAGCACTTACCAGTTCATCAACCATCTACATGTAGGTTGTAATTGTTTTATCTTTAGATATTAGCATAGTCTCATATTGTTCCTTTAAATTCTACAATTTTTCTTGTTTAACCTTTTCATATTCTTTATAAATAATTTCAATCTTATCCCAAACTTCTTTAGTAGTCTTAAGATTCGTAACTTTAACCAATTCAAAATTTGAAAGACTATTTGTAATAAAAAAAATTTCCTTAGCATTTACCTCATGTGCCTTGATCTCATCACTTTTTCTTGGACCATTTGTAGGTGGAGTATATGTATTCTTATAAGAATTTTCGATCTCATATCCCTAACTTGCCAGATATCCTTCCATATTTTTCTTCAAGAATGCATAATTTGTTCCATCAAATCTAGGGTAATCAATTTGCTTCGCCATCTTAGATCTACCTTAAGAAGTTAATCTCTTTTGAAAGGAACCTTTCTTTGATACCAATTGTTGAATGAACAAGAAAAATGAGAGGGGGTGAATTATTTGTAGCAAATTAAAACATCAAAACCCTCAATAGTAAATAGATCCACATGCATTCATCAAAACCAGTACAAGGGATCACTACTAGAATAGGACACATTATCAAAAAAGGCTCACAACCAGGGCTCATTGCAATATAGAGAAATACAAGAAGATAGAAGAGAAATGTTACACAAATAATACTTTCTCAATGTAACAAGGAATCCACCATAATGGTCCAACACTCTCGCATCCTTGCATGAAAGATTTTAGACACCTTCAACTCACTACCTTCAAGAATCCAAACACAAGAAACTCACGTTGATCTACTCAAGTTCACATCATACAAATCACTCACATCAATCTCACATCTATATTGCTTCTCTCTTGATTCTTCCCTATAAATCAAAACTCCACTCTTATTTATATCATCCTCAACCTCAAAAACTTCTACAATATTGAAAACTATTTGTTACACTTACAAATTAAAAATAGGTTGGTACCTAAACATTTATGCGGTGGATAGGAATAAAGGAGACATACATAAATCCTTAATTATGACCCAAATGGATCTCAACATACCTTAACATGCTTTCACAAGCCTTTCATGTAGTGTTAACACAAGGTCATCCAATGCCCATGTAAAACACCATAAACATTAAGTACACTCTTCCTTAAATCAATCTGAAACTTCTAGACAACAAAGTTCACTTGAAAAAAATCTAGAATAATTCACAAACTACTTAAGACTCATCAAACACTTCATAAAAACTCGTGTCATACAAATTCTTCATCTCTAAACAACTGGTAAACCTTATTCACACACTGACATATGAAAATCACTCTATACTGCACCAAATCAAGTGAAATCTTGAATACAAAAATATAAAAAACATTATAAGAAACTTCCCAAATCCACACATCATGAAGCCCAACAATGGATAAACACAGAGAAAATACATTTCTCCCAGGCCACAAAAAACATCACTAAAAAATTGGTTCACACACTAGTGAAAATATCTCACACTATACAATGATCTAGAAACCCAAATTACAAATATAGCAACCTCTAATAACATTGAGAAACATACCAGATCTTCATAGGCATAGCATCAACATAGAGGAAATGTGAAGCAAAATACTAAAGCACATTCTGAACATTTGCACAACACAATTTACTCTATTTATCAAATTTTCTCAAAAGAACTTGGAAACCAAGTACCTAAAACATCATCTCAGCTCATTACTTCATTTCAATTCACCTTCAGACATAGCAACAAAAAGATAGCTCCATGTACTCACAATACTTCCTCAATATCTCAACTACACATGCACAACTTGCAACATGTTCTCCTCTTTTTCACAATTTTCTCAATATCCTCAACATCTTCATAATGCAACAACTTCCTTGACCCATAGTTGACATCAATGAAAACACCAATTAGTAGAATTCTTGTTGATATCAATGACAACACCTTCATACTTGAAAAATGATATGAATATGATGAATCCCCTTGCAAAGGAGAAGAGAAAGAAAAAGAGAAAAAAAAAACAAATGCTAGTGTAAGAGGAAGAAGCTCTATAAAAGAATCCTAAAAATCTTAAGTATGTGTAGAGGAATCATTCTGAGGATCAAATAATTGGAGAAAAAAGAAAAGGTGTGTTAACAAGAAGAAAAATTGTTATGGTAGAGGAACAGGTAAACTTTTGTTTAATTTTTGAAGTAGTACCTAGAACATTTACTAAAGCATGCAGGGATGAGAACTAGATCAAAGCTATGGAAGAAGAACTAAGGTAGATTGGGAAGAATCAAACATGGAAATTGGTCCCAAGACAAACAAATAAGAATGTGATAGGAACTAAATGGGTTTTCATGAACAACCTAAATGAGAATGGAGAAGTTATCATATATAAGGTTGGGATTGTGTGTAAAGGCTATTAACAAGTGGAAGGAATAGATTTTGAAGATAATTTTTCTCTTGTAGCAAGAATGGAGGCTATTAGGATGTTTTTGGATTTTGTAGCACATAAAGACTTCAAAGTATATCAAATGGATGTGAAGTTTTCATTTTTAAATGGTGAGTTAGAAGAAGAGGTATACATTGAGAAATTGAAAGGTTTTTAGTTATTATAAGATCCTGATATGGTTTTTAGGTTTAAAATATATTGCATGGACTCAAAAAAGCTCCTAGAGCTTGGTATACAAGATTGGACAAGTTGTTATTGCAGTAGGGATTCAAAAATGGTACTATAGATAGTAACCTCTACTTCAAAGTTGAGAGAGATCAAATCTTGATTGTGGTTGTGTATGTTGATGACATAATCTTTGGAGGAACTAAGGAAATATGTAAAGGGCTTGTAGAGGAGATGCAAAATGAGTTTGAAATGTCAATTTTCAGGGAGATGACTTTCTTGGACTGCAAATCATTCAATCAGAAAAAGGTATATTCATTACATAATCAAACTATGTTAAGGAAATTTTAAAGATGTTTGGAATGTAATCTAAACTAGTATGTACTCTCATGGTTACCGATTGTAAATTGAGAAAAAAATGATGAATCTCCTAAGATAGATCATACTAATTATAAATCCATGATTGGTGGATTACTATATCTAGGTACAACTAGACCGGATATTATGCATGCAGTATGTCTTGTGGAAATATTTCAAGATCCTTAAGAATCACATGTGGTAGTAGACAAAAGGATATTTATATATTTGAATAGCACTCTAGACTATGGTCTATGGTATTTTAAGGATATCAAATTTTATTTTAGTGCTTATACAGATGAAGATGAGGTAGATTGTGTGGATGACACAAGAAGTACAAGTGGAGGTGATTTATTTCTTGGAAACAAATTGGTTTCTTGGTTGAGTAAGAAACATGATTTGATGTCATTATCTACCATAGAGGAAAAATATATGGCTACAACATCTTGCTGCACATAGGTGTTGTGGATGAAGAAGATATTGAAATATATCAAAGTATCATATGATAAACTTATCTCTATCTTGTGTGATAATACAAGTGCTATCAAAATTTCAATAAAAATGGTAATTCATTCAAGGAAAAAGCATATCTCTATTCGGTATCACTTTTTAAGAGAGAAAGTTGCTAAGAATGAAGAAAATTTGGAGTATGTGCCTACAAAGGATTAAATAACAAATATTTTCACAAAGTCTCTTCCAAAAGATACATTTGAGTATCTCAAAGACAAGATAAGGGTTATTTCCCCTCTTTTTAGCTAGATGCATAAGATTTTGCATCTATCTAGGGGTTCAATTCAAGATGTGTTCTTTGTCCTAGAGTGATGAAGGCTACCTCTCATGGGGAGTAGGTAGTGGTGTCTTTGGTTGGTGTAGTTAGGTGGAGCATATATTGTGCCTAAAATTGATAGATAAAAGTGAAGTGTGTAGGTGTTTCCCTTTTCCATTGATTTCAAAAGGGGGAGAGAGAAGTTTGAAAAGAATAAGAAAAGGGGAGAGAGAGAGTTGGTGAAGAGTGAAGTCTGAAACAAGGAAATAAATGTTCAAGGGGGAGAGGAGCTTGAGCGTTGGAATTGTTTTTGTTTTTGATGTTTTTTTAGCAGGTGTTGCCATCAATGACAAAGGGGAGATTGTTTCACTATGTTTTTATTGGTGTTATCATTTATTTCAACCTATACTATGGTCATGATGATAATGTGTTGCAAATGCAACAAGATCACTTGGTTTCCAAGTTGTTTTGAGAAAATTTATATAAAGAGTGTACAAGGTGTCAGGGATGTATTATTTATTGTTCTCCACATTTTTTCATGATTAAAGATGCACCTACGAGGTTTGTGTATTATGATCATTAGTATTTGAAGGTGCTATATCTAGAGTTTCAGGTTCTGGATCATGGGGCAATTGAAAATGTGTTTGATAGTGTTTGGCTTGTGAAGAGAGATGTCTGGGAGAAATGAAATTGCTCCACATTTATACGCACTAAATTTTCTTGTCTTTCAAATTTTGGAATGTGTTAATGATACTTGTATCTATCTTCCCTAGGAAGATTTAGTGTTTTTCTATTCTATAAAATTGGTTCATGTGTTATGTCTTAGTGGCGGTTTGACTGGTTGCACAAGATGATAGTATTCTCAATTGCATGTATTTTTGATAGTGTGTTTGAATACTCTATTGGTAAATAATTCAAAATGTTGTGTGATGTTGCTACATGGTTCACAAGATGTCTCCAGACCTAGTGAAGTGTGTATGTGGTCGCTTGGTAGTGTTGATGCCGGTTTGGCCAATCTAGTGTGTTAGCATTATTTGTGGATATGATTCATGGTTTTTGGAATCTTGGTGTAGTTTTTCGATGTTGATTTGGGTCCTAGTTATCCCTTATTGTGGTTTTCCTTCACTTCTTTCCACTACAGAGGTGTTTGGTGTTGACCTATTTGTTGGTTGCATGTTTGAGGTGCATACATTTCATTGAAGTCGACTTGGAGAAGGTATATATGCAAGGTCAATTTCTGGATAAGTGTGTGGTGTGAGTGTGGTGTGAAATTATGTTAGTGTGATCAAGTGTTGTGATCTCAGTGTGAGCATGAATGCCTATGACTATCAGAAGCACTGAACAAAAGGTGTCTACATTTTAGTGTGCCTAAAGTTGTTGGAGGTAGTGAGACAAAGGTTTTGGATGGTTGTGGTGGATTCTCCTATTAATCTGAGGTAGTTAACCTCCTTGTAATAGTTTCTTTGTAATCTATTTCTATTTGGAAGAAGTGATATTCCTAGGAAATGATCCCTTGGCAGTGAGCCTTTTTTAATTAGTTTTATTCATATATGTGAGTTAATCCTCACCATGGTTTTTCATTGATTAGGGTTTTCCATGTAAAATCGGGCGTTCTATTGTGTATGGTTGTTGATGTGTTGATGTTTCATTTTTTTTACATTCATGTTAATAATTAATAAGGGTTTGAAGATTAATGAGGGTTTGAAGGTTTTAATATACAACTGATTCACCACCCCTCTTAGTTTTCCTATGTGTCTACTACACAACTTATGATCTTCTGATGATGATGCACAATGATTGAGATGCAACTCCCATTACATCACCTGAAATTACACTTGCTTGCATAATTACTCACACTCTCCACTATTACTTGCATCTAAACTAAGTTGAACATATGTTGTCATTGATTTCAAAAGTACTCACTAATGTCAAAGGAGGGAGTGATTTCAACATATTAGTTAGAACCAAATGTAATCAGACTATGAGCATATATTGTCATGTTTGAACTTTTGAAATTAGTAAAGGAATTTTTGTGGTGTCATACTAAATATATTCATGTTGATGGAAGTAATCTAGAAGTTTGATTTGGGATGTAGGTCAGTTACTCAGACAATGAGATTTCTCTAGTGATGACTTATGGTTTGAAAGGAGAGTATGTCATACATGGTTTATCTTATTCCAACGTTTCCAAAACTCATGTTAATCAAGTAGATATTTTGAAGTGACAAAAGGGTCATTGTGATGGTTAATTAATGAGGTTGATGTTCTAGATTGATGTGGTAGTGGATTTTAGTGTGTACCCTTTGGAGGTAGCATGGGAAGATGAAATAGGTCTAGGTTAAGATCTCTAAGGAAGTGCAAAATATCATGTTTTATTGGCAGCAACAAAATTGATTTAGGACCAACCCGCTACACATTTCATATGAATTTAAATTTAGGTCCACCTTAGTCAACCTAGCTAATTATGGATTGTGTTAAGGGATTCCTCACTGACATGAAATAATTTTCATGTAATGGGATGCATATAATTACTAATCACCATAGTTTAGGAGTGTGTGTAAGTGTGTAAGAGTGTGCGTAAGTCTAATTTTGGGTTATTTAATTGGAGTTGCATCTCAATCATTATGTACCATCACCAAAAGATCATAAGTGGTGTTTGAGAGTATCTAAAGGAAGATCAAATCAAGTTGAAGTTTTGTGATCAGCATTAAAGATCCAAAAATATTATCTATGTAATCTAGTAGGATAGGTGTCTTACTTATTGATTTGGTACTTAGATATTTGTATTGGGGATTGGTGTCTATAGTAGATTGGTGCCTAAAAATAAAATAGGGGGTTGGTGTCTCTGCTAGGTTGGTTCCTACTTCATGATTGTACATTATTCATTATTTCTGTGAGGCTAGATTTGGAAAATAGATCCAAGAAACTCTTCTCGTGATGGTTTTCCCATTATGGGTTTCCACATATATCTAGTGTTCATTGCATGAATTTGTGCACCTATGTTACTCGATTAATACAAAATATTTTGATTCATGTCTAGAGAAGTGACTAATGGTCATTACTATTGAATAAATATTTTTAAATATATTCAATATACTGATTCACCCCCCTCTCAATATATTGTGTGCCCTTCAATTGGTATTAGAGCTAAGTTCCTTTGAAAAATCTTAACAACTTGAGCTAGATTAAGGATAGCACACTCAATGGCTCAATAAGGATTGTATTCAAATAATTCACCACTCTTTGATGGATCTAATTATGCCTTTTGGGAAGTAAGGATGGAATCATACTTGATGGCCCTAGGGTTTGAGGTTTGGCAATTAGTTGTGGATGGATATGAGATCCTTGAAAGTCCCCCAAGAGATCAAGATAGGAAGAAGAATTGTGAGAATAATGCTAAAGAAATTAATGATATTTTATGTGGTTTATCTAACTCCGAGTTTATAAATATCATGCATTACAAGACAATGAAGGAACTATGGAGTAAGCTACACAACATCTATGAAGGTGATGACAAGGTCAAACAAGAAAAAGCTTCAAACTCATCAAGGTTAGTTTAAAAGTATAAAAATGAAGGAAGAGGAAAATATTGCCACATTCCTACTCCAAGTTGATGAGGTTGTAAATTCCATCAAAGGTATTGGTGAAGAACTAAAAGAAGGTATGATTATGAAAAAGGTACTTAGATCCCTTCCCTAAAAGTTTGATGCAAAATTTTGTGTTGTTAAAGAAGCTAAAGATTTGAATACTCTAACTATGGATGAGTTACAAGGAATTCTAACTATCTATGAAATAAGAATTAATAATGAATTTTTTAAATAAAGAGGTTGCATTCAAGGTGTCCAAGAAGAAAGATGATCTAGATTTAGAAGAAGGATCGGATCTAGAGGAAGTAAACTTTATCAATAAGTTACAAAGAGGTTATGGAAATTATAAAGGTAAGTTGTCTATCAAATTTTTTAACTGTGGTGAAGCAAGGAATTTAATGGATAATTTTCCATATAAAGAATCTAGTAATAATGAAAAGTGGTCATTTCCAAAAGGGATTTTTTTATAAAAAAAATAGAAAATTTTCTTTATCAAAAAGGAAGGTTACTCATCTGGTGATGATGATGATCAATTCACTTGCGAGAATGAAGAAGAAAAAATTATATTCATGGCTATCGAAACCTATAAATAATATGCATAAATAAAATCTAGAATTGATGATGATGCAGAAGTAGACCTTGTTGAGGAATTGATCTACGTTGGCAAGGAAATCAAAAGGCAAAAGAAAATAACTATAAAAGAAGTGAAATTTAAAGACAAAGTATCTCAAAATATTAAGAAAGTGAAGAAGATGTCATTGTTGTGAAGATTCAAGTGGAAGAAGCAAGAAGGATAGAAGAAATTTTGGTAGAAAGGTTGTTGACAAGGAACAAGGATTATGAAAAAATTGAAGTAGAAATTTTTTCACTAAGGAAATATCTTGAAAAAGTAAATCAATAACTAAAGTTGAAGTTTTGGAAGAGCACTAAGATTTTGGATTAGATAATAGAAACTTGGATATCACCAAATATCAAAACTGGTCTTGGTTTTACTAATCTACATAAGAATAAGGTGACTGAGCATCCTATGAAGTCTGTTGTTGAGATTCTAGAAGAGAATGGTTTTGAGAGTTCAAATTCTAAGAAAGTTGAAGAAATCAATGAAAGAAAGGTGCAGAATGATGCTTCATCCAAGTGCAGATACAAAATAGAAGCTCCAGAAGACAAGCCTCAAAATGACAAAGATACAATTCCAAGTTCAATCATTCCTTTTCTAGTTATTGTTTTAATTACAATAATTTTGGTCATAAGGTTGTGAATTGTAGAAAGGATATAGCAAGAAGAAATGATTTTTCTAGAAAAAATGCATTTGCACCTTAGGATAATTTCAATATTATTTGTCACAAATACAATAATTTTGGACATACTGCTAGAAATTATAGAATAAATTCTATGAGTTCTCTTATACCAAGCACAAAGGGAAATAAGTTATAATTTTAGAATAATTAAATAGATAAGGTTTGGAAGAAGAAACTAGAGGAGAAAATATAAGAGAAATCCATGGTAGCTCAGACTGCACTACATGCCCAAAAGGAGAAGAACATATGGATCATTGATAATAGATGTTCAAGTCACATTTCCAAAGACAATATTAAATTCATGTAGTTCAAGAAGTTTTATGGATGATCTATAATCCTTGGTAACAATTTTGTGGCTAAGATTACCGATAAGGTTATTTTGAGTCTTGATGGTAGAAAGATAAAAACTCATGATTTTTTGTATGTAGAAGGTTTGAAACATAATATTTTGAGTGTAAGTAAAAATGTGTGATAAACGGTAGAAGATCTCATTCATAGCTAAAGGTTGTGAAAATAGAAAAATAAATATTGGTGAGCTAGTTTTGAAAGGAAGTAGGACTGACAGTGTTGTATATCATCTTAGTGAGTTGAATGGAAAAATTATTTTTCCATATAGAGAGAAGAGAGTTGGCTTTGGCATAGAAGATTGGGACACATCAAAAAATTTGACCTTATGAGGATTGGTTTAAAAGGAATGGTCAGATACATGCCAAATATCAAGAAGCCTCAATCTACTAGTTACAAACCATGTCATGAGAGAAAATAGACTGGGACTAGATTTCCTACTAAGGAACATTCTATAACAAAGTTGTTAGACTTGATTCATACTAATCTATGGGGACCAATGAGGACATAGAGGATTTAGGGTTATAGGTATTTGATGTAGAGCCTAACACCATGTGATTTTATCAACATCTTTCTTCAAGAGTTTCATTGAAAGAGGCATCTTAGTGCACCTTGTCACCATTGTCAACTTAGCCTAGTGGGCATCCAAGGAGGGAAGTACACACCAAAAAGTTTAGAACAACGTGGTATGGTGGGGTAGAATGAGAATAGTCATTTGGTGGTATCAAGCTTATGAAAACATGTTAGAATGGTTCTTAACCTTTTTAGGACTCAGACTTCGATGATACAACATTCTAAGGCAAAGATCAACATTATGGCTTATGGTCACAAGTCATGAAGGATGCACTATCACTCAACCAACACAATAAAATTGAACTGATGGAACCTTTGGTCCACTCAAGCTCCAAAAAACATGGAAGGGTGGCCTAGACCCAAAAACCATCAAGCCATTCATTAATTGATCAAACCCTAGGGTGGATGGATGGTCTATTAGTGTTTTCCAATGGAAATCAGAAAACTATCATCAAGAACTTCCTCCAATGTGCATGAAATAAACCCAAAACCTTGTAGGGATGTAGATGGAATTAGGATAGAGAATTGTACAAGTTAATATCATTTTATCACGGTGGAATCTTTTCCCTCTATATTTTATTCAATGATTGGAAACCCTAGGAGGGTTTGTGATAGTTTTTACAAAAATGACAATATCTTGTGGAAAACTCAATACATTTTGATCAAACAAAAATAATAGTAAAGATGATGAACCCACGAAACTTGTACAATCAAATTTTATACTGTAGCAACAAGTACAAGTTTTTACAATGTGACATAATAGTCAGTTTTGCAAGAAAACATAGTCTAGAGCATGCAAAATTGAAGTTTTCTTCATTCAAATTCCTACGAACCTTGTATTTCATATTTAAAAGTCATATTTATGCTTCTAAAATAATTTCTAGGCCTCCAAATGACCCACAACTAATTGGTTAACAAAGTTGCAAAGTTGCAAATACAACATTGACAACTTTTGACAACTTTTAGCAACTTGTACAATATTTGCCTAAATTTCATCTAATGACCCAAAAAAGGTCCTAAACCACTTAGGATCATCTCAAATGACCTTATTTACATCAATCAAGCCAAAAAAAATAGAAACCAAAGTTTTAAAATGTAACCCAAAATTGCATCAGTGTATTAAGGTTCCCCTACACCATACTCCATAGAGAGAAAAGATTCAAGGTCCACTTGAATGAAAGTGTGAAAAAGTGTTACCAACCAAAATCTATCATCTGAGAATGATTTTAAACCTGATCCATTACCTACAACAACATCCTATTTGAAAGGGTTCAAATCAGAAACTAAATCTTCAACCTTGAAATCAACCTCTCTTCATCTCACATCTACCCTTTGCTTGCATCTACTAACTCTACTTTGTAGTTTTTCCCTTCCTTATTGATTGATTGCATGCATTATAATAGAATTTTTTTTTCCTTTAGCACCTTGTTTAATTTTTACCTTAGGTCTATCACTCCTCAATTGTGCAATATTAATAAGAGCATTTTGTCTCCTCTTTCTATCTCTATCCATCATGACATCAAGCATAGGCTCTTGATCATTTTTGATGTCTTCTCCTAAAAGAATAAAAAAATATCTAACTTCCAATATATCCTTTTATAATGTGTTCAATTGATGTCCATATTCTTAATCCTCAATGGAAAACAAAAAAATTTTAGTTCTCCATGCTTCTATAATGCCATTACTTCTCATATTTTGAAGAGATCCCTACATTAAAACTATGTTTTGTCTTCCATACTCATTCAATGATCCTTTAAAATTGTCAAATTATAATTAAAGGGGCTTGGTCTGATAATCAACAACATAAATTATATCCTAGATATCTGTAATGTTTAATGTTTCCTTCTCCATTGGATTTGCACAATGATTGGCCTTCTCCTTTTCCTTGTTCACATTAGTGTGTAAAACAAAAAAAATGAACCTATATCTTGGAATTGAACCTCTTAACTCCATCTTTTATTGGATTACATTAACCAAATTGTGTAAGTAACTAAAAGGTAACTTGGGTTGCATTCTAAAATTCCAATTGCAAACACTTAGCATCTTCATCTAAATTGAAAGGTTTGCCTTCCCATTCTAGAAACTTGATATGAGGATTGATACATCTCTTTGGAATATAATCTATCACTATATCAACATGTTCCTTGAGAAAATTTTGGATCTCAAAAGGAAATTCATCAATCCTGATTGTTTTCATAATAGTCCTAGGTCTGGTTATGATTCGAAAACCCTTTTCTTCCTTTTATATGGTGTTTATGAACTCATCACCTACCAACATCACACTATATCCCACTTGTGATTCTTTAATTTCTTCTTTCAAAGGTGTGAGAGTGTAATATACCCTATCCTTCTCTATGACATAGGTGTTTTTCCTACCATCATGGACTTCCTTCCTATCATGTTGCCATAGTCTACCTAGTAGCATATGAAAAACATCCATGGGAATGACATCACACAACACTTTTTCCTTATATCCCCTATGTGGAATTCTACCCAAATTTTCTCATTCACTAACACTTTTTGCCCTTTGTTTAACCAAGAAACCTTGTATAGAGTTCCATGAGGTAATCTTTTCAACTTTTACTTCTTTACCATTTCAACAGAAACCAAATTGTCAGTACTTCCAGAATCAATGAAAACATTACAACATTTACCTTGGTATTTTCTTGTAGTCCTAAAAGTTGAATTTCCCTATGGTGGTTCCTTCCCCATGAGCACTTTGATCAAGGTTCTTCTCATCAACAAAATCTCTCCAATTTTTGGTTCTTCAACTTGTGGTGAAGTCACACTTTTAGCATCTTTAGCTTGTGCCAGTTGATTCCTTCTTTTACTCATAAAAAAGTAGATGCTTGTTCTTCAAGGCATTGCCATGCTTGATGGCCTACAAATTTATTACATTTATAATATTTTCCAGTGAAGCCACTTGATCCTCCTCTACTCCCAAATCTTCCCTTAAAATATAATTTTTGACCCCTTGATTCTGAGACTTGTTCTTGAGAATTACTTGTCTCTCCTTGACTCTCATGTGACTACCCTGAATCAAAAAATGATTCTCCTCCTCTAAAATTCATTCCTCTACCCCTGCTTCACTTTTCTTGTCTCCTCAACTTTTCTTCAGCCTTCATGGCTAGTTGGTAGCATTCTTCTAACGTTCTAGGACTTGTGAGACTTAGTTCATCTTGTAGACTATATTTCAGTCGATTCAAATACCTTGCAACTATTGGCAACACAATGGTAGACAAATGAGAGGGGGGGTGAATCATTTGTCACAAAAATTACACTTAATAAACTTATTCTTAGATCTGATAATTAAACATGAAAGCATTAAACCATCAACACATCAGAAACACACATAACACCAGGATTTTGCATGGAAACCTTGTTAGGGGAAAAACCACGGTGGAGGTTAATCCACAAGTTTATACTATGTTAAAAGTATAGAGAATGGCTAATGCACTTGAATTTAGGAACACTGCCTAGAGCTCACTTCTCAAGTACAAAAAGGATTACTAGCCAAAGGAAGACACACTATCTTACAATTACATTCAAATTAAATCCACCTAAATATTTTGAAATGAGAAAATAGCATCTACTAAATGCCTAATTACAGTTCCGATTAAGCACATAAACTTTTCTCAATCTTCTTCACACTTAACTTTTTCCTTCGAATGATCCGAACTTTATTCACACATAGCACTCACACTTCACACACTTCACCTCATACATGTCTCAAATGAGATAAACAATCACTCATATATATCGACAACCAAGAATAACATCATCTACATGTCAACTTCAATAAAATATAAAGTGAATACAAACTGTAAGCCCAAAACATAAATAATTATCAATGCAAATCAACCAAGGTTGTCCACAACATAGTAGGGGCCCAAAATAAAATTCTCAAACATGAAACACTTTCAAATATTGTTCCTTGAAGGTCCACAACATGCTACAATCACCCTATCATCCATGAACATGAAAACCATGAATATGCAAGAGAAAATCTTCAATTGTGAGCACATCGATCAATGCAAAGCAACAAAATAGATAGAGAATGATCTAGAAACATCCAAAAGAATCATGAATCACCATAGAATCATTCACATCAACTCAAATTACTAGAATCATATTATCTTCTTCCAAAAAATCTAGCTACAGTAACAAAATAACTATTGGAGCATAGATACTCATAACTCGATCAAATATTTATGCAAACCTCTAAAAATTTCGTTGGATAAACTAGATACACCTGATAAAAAAAAACCTTTAATCTACAACTTCTGGTCATCAATATATTGAATTTTCCATCATACTGATCTTCACTACTTCACAGACAACCTGCAACATATTTTATTACAATTTTCTTAATATCCTCGACATATACAGTATTAAAGACATTAATTCTAATAGTGTTGACATCAATGAAAACCACATATCATAAATCTCTAACAATTCCCAATTATTTCCCCCTTTGGCATTGATGGCAACACATGATGTGAAAAGCACCATCAACACAACTTTCTCTTAGCACTTTCTCCCTCTTAGATTTTGACTCTACTCCCCGGATAATTCATAGTTTTTCACATGAATCTTCTCCCCTTTTAACATCAATGAAAAAGGTACACACAAGCTCTAAACCACATATCTAAACATCTGACTACTCCCCCTAAGTAGCAACCACCACAACATCAATTTGAATCACAAGATATAACTATGAACTACATAGACCGATGCAATGACTTTCATCTTACTTCTAATTAGGAGGGGTAATCACCCCTAGCTTCCCTTTGAGATACTCAAAATTATCCTTAGGAAAATTCTTAGTAAATATTTCTGCAATCTATTCCTTAGTAGGCACATACTCCAGTCTGACTTCCTTTTCACTCACCTTGTCTCTCAAAAAGTGAAACTTGATCGATATATGCTTGGTTTTTTAATGCAACACTGAATTCTTAGAAATGTTTATAGCACTTGAATTATTACAAATATGGCAATAGGTTCATCATACACAACTTTGATATCTTTCAACATCTATTTAATCCACAATACTTGAGTACAATTGTTAGCAACAACAATATATTCTGCCTCTGCAGTGGATAAAGAAATGACATTATTCTTTTTACTTAAACATGAAATCAGTTTCTTTCCCAAGAAAAATGCACAACCACTAGTACTCTTTCTATCATTCAAATCTTCTACCCAATCAGCATTAGTAAGAGCACTCAAAGTAAGGTCATCTTCTTTAGGATACCATAGGCCAAAATCAATTGTCCCCTTCAAGTACCTGAAAATCCTCTTTGTAATAGTCACATGAGATTTCTTAGGATCAACTTGAAATCTAGCAACAATGCATACGACATTCATGATATCAGGTCTAGTTTGAGTCAAATAAAGCAATCCACCAATCATGGATTTGTATCTAGTCTGATTTACCTTACGAGAATAATCATCTACTGCCAACTTACATCCAGTCACCATAGGTGTACTAACTAGCTTTGAGTCTTCCATACCAAATTTCTTTTTCAATTCTTTCATATACTTGGACTAAGATATAAAAACCCTTTATCTAACTAAGTAATTTGCAACTTGATAAATAATTTCATTTCTCCAACCATAGAAATTTTAAACTCACTCTACATCTCATCAAAAAACTTCATGCACAAAATATCATCTCCTCCAAAAATTATATCATCAACAAAGACTTCAACAATCAAATCTTTATGATGATCTTCAAATACATGTTACTATCAACAATACCTTTACTAAATCCAAGCTTCAACAAATACTTTTCCAATCTAGCATACCATCCTCTTAGGGCTTGCTTAAGTCCATACAACTTTTTCTTCAGTCGGCAAACTATGTCTCCCTGATCCATCAATTGAAACCCATCAGGTTTCTCAATATATACTTCTTCATTCAAATAACCATTTAGAAATGTTGACTTGACATCCATATGATAAATCTTGAAGTTTTTGTAAGCAACATAGTCAAGAAATAGTCTCACAACTTCAATCCTAGCAACAGGGGAAATTTTTTCTTCAAAATTTAATTCCTTCCATCTAAGAATATCCTTTACATACCAGTTTGGCTTTATTTTTTATAACTTCACCTTGCTCATTCAGTTTATTCTGAAGGACCCATTTAGTTCCAATGACATTTTTTTCCTTAGGTCTAGGAACAAGAGTCCATGTTTCATTTTTCTGAATTTGTAGTAGCTCTCCTTTCATTGCTTCCATCCAATGTTTATCTTTGCATGCTTCATTTACATTACTTGGGCTAGTCTTTGATATCAAATAATATTCTTTCGCAATTATTCTCCTAGTTTGAACACCTTTGTTCTTATCACCTATAGTGTGGTCTTATAAATGATTTAGTCTTACATACCTTGGATTCTTAGAATGGTATTGAACTTTAGGCTCTTGTGATCTCTCTTCAACACTTTTACTATTTCCTTCCTCTTGGCTTTCTTGATTCACTAGATTGATCTGCACTTGATTATGAGTCTGATCAGTACTGAAATTTTGATAATCTGAATCATATCCACAAGTTCTAGATGGTCTAACTGTGTCTTCATCAACCTTTACATTAACACTTTCAACTAATTTTCTCAATCTCTTATTGAAGCATCGGTAGGCTTTACTTTTAGTAGAATAACCAAGAAATATTCCTTTATCATCTCTAGCATCACATTTTCTTATATCTTCATCTCTTTTGATATAACATTTTCTTCCAAAGATTTTGAAGTATCTAATAGTAGGCTTATGAACAAACCATATCTCATAAGGGGTCTTACCAGTATCACCTTTGACATATACCCAGTTGAGAGTGTAAATGGTAGTACTCATAGCTTCTCTCTAGTAGATTTGAGGAGCATTTCCTTCCAACATCATAGTCCTAGCAGCATCTAGAATTGTCCTGTTCTTCCTTTCCACAACTCCATTTTGTTGAGGGGTCCGTAGGGTAGATAATTGTCTCTTTATCCCATGTTCTTCACAAAAAAAATTAAACTCATCAAAAGTGAATTCACCACCTCTATTTGATCTCAGACACTTAATCTTCAGACCTGTCTCTATCTCAACCATAGTCTTGAAAATTTTGAATTTCTCTCTTAAGAAGGTAACCCACATCAATGAGTAACATGCAATACCTATCTCCTTGTAAACTTATGATTCTAGAAGGACCACACAAGTTAGTGTTCACAAGCCCCAATAATTCATTTGAACAATGTTGTTTGCTCTGAAATGAAACTCTAGTTTTCTTCCCCAACTGACATTCCCTGCATATTGTATTAGTAGGCTTTACCAACTTAGGAAGATCTCTCACAGCCTAGGTATAACTTATCTTGATAATATTGTCAAAGTTTACATGAGATAATCTTATATGCCACAACCAAATTTTATCAACTCGAGCAATTAGACAACTTTTACTAGTAGTACGCAGGTGAAAAATATTACCTTTCATTTTTGTACTTGATGCAATCAAATTTCTAGAATTCCCCAATATTTTACACTTTCCATCCTTGAATTGAAGATTATATCCCTTGTCAACCAACAGTCCAACACTTAAGAGATTATGCTTCAAACCTTCAACGTATAGGACATCATCAGTATTATGCTTGCCATCAAAAGAAATGGATCCTCTGCCACAAATTATACCAACTTGGTCATCACCAAATCTTACAAAACCACCATCATACTTTTCCAAGCTCACAAATTTACTTTTATCACCTATTCATCTTTTTCTTCAATTTTGGCTACTAGATATTTCTCAATATTCATCCAACTAGTAGAATTAGTAGGTACATGATTACTTTCATTGATAGCAATAAACACAAAATCATCTTCACTTACATTCCCTTTATCAGATTCATCATTTTTCACACCTTCATCAGTAGCATAATAAAATTTTCCTTCAAATCTAGGTTTGTTAGATCTCGGCATAGGAACTCATTCTGGACACCTTGAGGAAAAATGACCTATCTTATTGCAAGAAAAAAATTTAAGAGGAATTTTCCCTTTATACTTACCTTCTCCTCTAGCTAGTATTTTGACAAGAAGTGCTTCAAGCTCATCTAGCTTTCTCGCTTCTTCTTCAATATCTATCATTTCTTCCTCATACTTGAACACCTTTCTAGAAGAAATTTCTCCCAGATCATATCTCTACTTATCTTTCTTGGATGTAGTAGCTTTGAATGTGGATTTTGTTTTAGGAAGAGCATCACCAAAATCACTTAACTCAAAAGTAGTAAGCTTACCAATCAACATGTTTCTGGTTACATTTGTCATAGTTCATATCTCCTCAATAGCAGCAACTTTGTATTTGTATGCAAAATGCAAGGATCTGAGCACTTTAGAAACAAGATCTAATTCTTCCAATATTCCACCAACACATTTGATGTTACACACAAGTTCATTTATTCTCTACATGAAAATAGTAATGTTCTCATCTTTACCCATTTTCAATGTTTCATATTTACCTTTCAGACTTTGCAACTTAGCAATTTTCACATGAGCATCACCTTCGTACAAAGTTTCCAACTTTTTCCAGATCTCATAAGAAATCTTCAAATCCATTACATTTTTCATCTCAGAATCAGTCAAAGAACTCAACAATGCTTCCTTAGCCCTGATATTTTACTCATCATCTTTAATCTCAACTGAAGTAGAAGGACCATTATGTGGGATGATATACCTATTCTTTGTAATGTTCCAGTAAGATTCACCAATTCATCTCAGATGACACTCCATTCGAGTCTTCCACAGAGAATAATTTGTTCCATCAAATCTTAGACTATCATTCTTGTATGTCGCCATCCCGGATCACCTCAAGCTATTAAACTTCTTCCAAGGAACTTGATCTGATACCAATTGTTGGCAACACAATGGTAGACAACTGAGAGGGGGGGTGAATTAGTTGTCACATTAATTACACTTAATAAACTTATTATCAAATCTGATAATTAAACATGAAAGTATTAAGCTATCAACACATCAGAAACACACATAACAAAAATATTTTTGCATGGAAACCCTGTTAGGGGAAAAACCACAATGGAGGTTAATCCACAATTTTATACTCTGTTCAAAGTATAGAAAACAAGGAATGCACTTTCATTTAGGCACACTTCCTAGAGCTCACTACTCAAGTACAAAAATGCTTACTACCCAAAGGAAAAAACACTATCTTATAGTTACATTCAAATTAAATCCATCTGAAGATTTTGAATTGAGAAAATAGCATCTGCTAAATGCTTGATTACAGTTTCGGTTAAGCACATAAACTCCGCTCACTCTTCTTCACACTTAAATTCTTCCTCTAAATTATATGAACTTTATTCACACATAGCACTCACACTTCACACACTTCACCTCATACATGTCTCAAATGAGATAAACAAACACTCATATATATTTGCAACCAAGAATAATATCATCTACATCTCAACTTCAATAAAATATAAAGTGAATACAAATTGTTGGCCCACAACATAAATAATTATCAATGTGAATCAACCAAAGTCATCCACAACATAGTAGGGACCCAAAATAACATTTTCAAACATGAAACACTTTTAAATATTATTCCTCGAAGATCTACAACATGCTACAATCATCTTGTCAGCCATGAACAAGAACAACATGAATACACAAAAAGAAATATTCAATCGTGAGCACACCGACCAATGTGAGCCAACAACATAGATAGAGAATGATCTAGAAACATCCAAAAGAATCATTAATCACCATAGAATCATTCACATCAACTAAGATTACTAGAATCATATTATCTTCTTCCAGAAACACCAGCTACTGTAACAGAATAACTGTCAGAACACAAATACTCATAACTTGATAAAATATTTATGTGAACCTCTGAAACTTTCAGTGGATAAACTAGATACACCTGAAAATAAACCCTTTAGTCTGCAACTTTTGATCATCAATATACTGAACTTTCCATCATACTGATCTTCACTGCTTCACAGACAACCTGAAACATATTTTATTACAATTTTCTCAATATCCATGACATATATAGTCTTAAGGACATTAATGCTAATAGTGATGACATCAATGACAACCACATATCAGAAATCTCAAAAAATTCTCAATAGAAACATTATCAACATCATCTTCCATATGGCCTAATTTAATGCTTAGTTTATATAATTCTTCTATATATGCCTTTATATCCAAGTCTTTTTGTTTCAAATTTTTTAGTTGTCTATACAATTGAATGACATAATCACTAGGTAGAAATTTACTTTTCAACTTTGCAACCATTCAGTCCCAAGAGGTGACCTTTTCCTTTCCTTTCTTCCTTCTCTCTTCTTGCACATAGTCCCACCAAAGGGATGCATGGCCCTTCAATTTTTTTCTTGCCAACTTCACTCGTTGTTCATCAGGCACATCTTCAAATTCAAAATATCTATCTAATTATCCAATCTAATCAATAAGTTCTTGATTTTTTAGGCCGCCTGAATATACCGAGAGTTTCATCTTCAACTTGGAACCTTCACCTCTGACTTCTTTAAACAATCTCTCCAACCTCAACTATTCAACATCTCTTTCTTCATGGGTTTCCTCTTGTTCTAGATTGTTTTCATTTGTTTCTTCTTCCTAGTCACTCAAATCTCTAGTGATCAAACCTCTTCTCTAATTTTTCTCAACTATTATGAGCCTTACATCAAGACTTACTATCATTTCTCTCATCTCTTAGGCAATTTTGTCTCCCACCTCTTTGGCCAACCTTTCTAGTTCTCTTTCAATAGAATTTCCTCATGGAGGCATCTTTGCTTGTCTACAATTCACCAAACAAAATTTTGGCTTTGTTGGCTCTGATATCAATATCATGTAGAGCAGGGGTAGATCCTGTAGACACCTAAAAATGACCTAGGCCTGCAAGCTTCATTTTTACCACTTTCGTCCTAGCATAATTAAGACATTTAATTATGTCATTCGTCCACATTCGACTATTGATTAAATAATTCATAATTATTTAATTAATTCATGTCAGTTATTTTTCATGATTATTAAATAAATAAATTTTATTTATTTATTAAATGTGTCATTAACTGTCTAGGTCTTTCTTTAATTTATTTAATTCCCTCTTCTGCATTTAATTCTTATTGATTATTAAATAAATGAATTTCATTTATTTATTTAATACGTCACTGATTGTCTTAATTAAATAAATTGATTGATTTAATTAATTGGTCTTATCTCCTAAATTAAATAATTAAAATTTAATTATTTAATTGCCAATTTCATATTCTTCTCATTTTAAATAAATTAAATTATTTAAAATGTCATGTCAATCCTAACTGTGAGTCCATTTTGATAAATAATCTGAAAAAGATTATTTATTATCTCATAAAATCATTATTTTGAATTAATTTAATTCAAAATAGTAAATAATCTTCCAAAAATCAAGTAATCGGGCAGATTCTTGATTTTCCAAATCTGATCTTCAGTCCAAATCTTATCTTCTTGATTTTTCAAATCTCGCAAATCAGGCAATCTTATCTTCTTGATTTTTCGAAAATCTTTATTTTCTAATTAATTGTCTCATTTATTTTCCACCGTCGATCCAATTTTATTCTGACCGTTCGATTAAGGATTTTGCCCTAACCCTAATTAGGGATTCTTAGGTTTAATCTGGATCGTTCATTTCATCAATTTATCTCGTCTGTCCATTCAAAATGGCCTTTTCTATAAAATGCCATCTTCTTCTCATTTTTGGGATACACGCACATTTTGACATTTTGCATAGTTATTATAGGCATTTGCTTTCACACTTAAATCTCCATAGGCAATTTCATTATTTATTATTATAGTCATTTAATCAAGGCATAGGCATTGTCAATCATAGGCTTATAGACATAGGCATTTAGATTTTGAGTAAATCCTTCAAAACTTGCTTTAGTCTTGTCATTCGTCATAGTTGCTCATACATATCTGAGGGCATCTTCATTTACTGCAAGCAAAGGAGGTGTAACGAAGGTCAATCATGGAAGATGGAGATTCTTGGTAATATCATTCATTTTCTTTTCATCATTTTCCTTTGTACTTCGTTATTTCAATGGATTTTAGTGTTATTTGATTTAACCATCTAACAATCTGATTTTTCCCTTGATTACATTGGTGAACCTGACATTTTGTAGAGAAATTTGTGTGTGTTCTTGTTTGCCTTCACTGTTTTGCAGGTTACAGCCAAGACATCATACGAAATCCCGTCACCTTCATTAGAGCACAGAAAAATGGGCAAATAAATGATTTTCAAATGGTTTCTGGGTTTTGTAGATCTCGCTCCCAGCTTTCCAAAACATCAAACGGTTTTAAATTTCATTGAGATTTGAGAAAGTTATGGGCATTTTAGTGATCACAGTTTTTTTCAATTTAATTTTTAAACCCGCATTTTTCTTTTGTCTATAACATTCTTTTTGTGCAGAATCGTGGAAAAAGTTTTCTGGGTTTTGAAGGTCTATCATTTAGCTTTCCATGGATATCTACCACTTAAAATTTTGTTAAGTTTTGAGCAAGTTATCGCTGTTTTAATTTGCTGCTGTCATTAATGTTTTATTTATTTATTTTTTGTTTGTGTTGCTAATCTTCTCTTGTAGCGTGTGGCGATCCCCATTCGTGTGTCGAAGACCATTGATTAAAGAGATTACTAATTCATTGTTTGCAGATTTGAATGTCGAAGACAAGATAAACAAACATTGTGCTTGTTTTTCTTTCATAGATTAGCAAACATTTGATTTTGGCGCATATAAAAAGAACACATGTCTTCTTTGATTGATTGTGCTTGCAAGATGGTAGGTGAGTATGCTCTCACTTGGTGAAAACCTCGTGATCAAAAAACCAGACCCATCTTTATTTGTTAATTACCCTTCACGATTCGGTATATCGGAGTATCCTCTCCCCTTGCGCATTCGTGCGATCCTGGGTGTAAGAGAAACGGTTACTGACTCTAGAACTTGGGCCTGTTCTGGTGGGAAAAAGTACTCACCCCAGGACGACTCAGACCGGTAGCACCCTGACACCGAGGGACTTCTAGCTGGTATATAAAAGTGGGTTCTTGGGGAAAGCCCAAGAATCACGAACGTGGTTCCGACGAGATGGATCCGAAAGGGGACTCTCACCGCATGGATCACGCCCCACGAATGGAATGCCCGAATTAAAAACCTCTTGTCTTAGTGTCCAACCATTCTATTGGCCATTGCTTGGTATAGTGTAGGGTACAGTATCATGCCCAAAGACACTCACTACTGATCCCCTTGAGTAGCAATTCTTGGGATGTCACTACCCAAAGAATCTGAATTTGGTGTGCTCGAATGATGTTAATGAGCCGTGGAGGGGAGCCAATGCCACCAAAATTCTAAGCTATCTGCTCTCGAGAAGGAAAGGTGTTTATCACCAATCCGGGGTATATCAGTGGGCTATACCAAGTATACAAACCCTTGGCCTATTGGCCTTTTTAGGATTGTGCTTATCTGATGTGTGATTGGTTACATTCAAAAAGCTGTGTTTGTCAAGTGTTTTCTGGTCTTATCACAGTTCGAAACAAAACTTTCATCAAACAGACCAAATTTTCCATCAAAAACGACAAGACAAACTTTTCGCATCTATCAAACTACATTTAAATGTCTGAAGTGCAATCACTCTGATCAATCGCATTTGAGTTTACTGAACCGCATTTGCATAACCAAGATGTAATTGAAACTTCAAATGACGCATTTGCCTGTCAAAACTTAAAACTCCACATCCGAGACTTGAAGTCCTCAACTTATCCACCATTTGTCAAACACTGCCATCAAGAAGATTCTGTCAGAAACCAAACTTGATATTGCTCAAAGTCTTGTCTATTAGCTTGCATTAGTCACCATAGGTTTCATACCTCATTCATTTTTCGTTGCATACATTTGACATTAGACTATTCATAGGTTCACATTTTGCATACTTAGGATTAGGCAAATCTTAGTACACTTTGCAAAATCATTGTTTTCGAAATTAGACCCTCTTGGACCAAGTTATCAAACCTCCTTTTAGTCATTGTCCTCTTTTGTGAGATTCTTCCAACTCAAAAGTCTAGTTAGGGAGACTCACTAGTCATTTAGACCTAGTCAACTTGTCATTTCCAACAAAGTCCTTTAGCAGTCAAAATCGAAAACAAAGTTCGAGCTTAGAAGTGCTTAGATAACCTTGTCTTACATTGCATACAAATTGCATACCTTACTCACGAAAATCCAAAAACATTAGTCATTCTAGTGGTCATCTTGAACCATAGACTTCACATAGTGCCATACTTGCATCTAGTTGTCATTCCCATTTGAGCAATCTCATTTCATGGTTGAAACCAGACTTCAAAAACAAAAGAGACAAATGGAAAACTTTAGGCAAGACCCCCCATATAATGTCAACAATCCTCCACATGACCCAAATTGGACCTTTTACGATCCATTTACCAATGTAGACAATCAACCTCCAACAACAATGCAATCCACATCAAACAGTACATTCGAACAATTTTTGCAAAGAGATGAAAATGGTCAACTACTCCAGGAAAACATAGAGGCATTGACACAAGACCCAGAGGCCTGTCAGATGGCTGAAGCAATAGCTCGTCAGGACAGAGACAAATTTATAGCTATGCTTTTGAGTGAAGGAGCTAAGTTACCACCAGGATTTGACACTACTACCAACAACGCACATAACATGTCACATAGTGGTCAACCTCTAAATACCACGAGCAATACTTCCTTTGGGACCACAACGACAATGCATACCACTCCCAACGTCCCAAACACCACCAACATCCCCAACATCACAAATACCACGACAGTAAATGCCATGGGGGCATCATCAAGTCAAGACAAACCCCCTTTGACAACTCCATTTTCTACCATGAACACAACTTCGACACATTCATCCAGTGGTATTTCACAAAATCCTTTGGGAGGAGCCACAGGACGTATCTTTATCCAAGGACAACAACAAAACGTCAACATGACAACACAGTCAAATGCCATTGCCTCCCAAGGTCCAAACACAAACGTTCCCCTTGTTCAAAATATACAATTTACACAAGGTGGCCAAATAACACAACCCATGACATCATCGACACACTATAACAGTCATGGCCACAACATCCCTCAACTAGCGACACACATGGCTGGGGGACACATCCCAACATATTCATCCAACATTCATACTCATCAACATGCACCCAATCATAACTTCCAATACCAACAACACATGTCATACGTACCACAACAATCCATGCCACCACAATACACCAACATTCATGCACACCAGACAGGAACACATGGTGTGCCAGGCAATCCAACATATGGAAACGTAAACAACCCTACCATAGATGAACTCAAAGCAAGAATGAGGGATATGGAGAAAACTATGCAAAACATGTACATTTCAGGCAGGAAATCAGAAATATCATATGACCTGGATGTATACCCATTTGACACAAGCTTATACATGCCTGCATTTCCACCAAGATACGTGTCACCCAACTTCACAAAATATAGAGGCAAGACAAATCCCATTGAACATGTTCGCAAATTCGCAACCAACTGTATGGATATCGCCTATGAACCAACATACTTGATGAGACTTTTTTCCAAAAGTCTGGCGGGTCAAGCCCTTGAATGGTTTTCAACTCAAAAAGATATCCAGACATGGGATGAGCTCAAATGAAAATTCATAAGAAATTACACGTACAACATTGACATGGATACCTCTATCACTAGCTTGTGCAATCTCACGCAAGAAGACTCTGGTGAGACATTTATTCCATTCTTTCAAAAATGGAGAAGCCTTGCTAGTCGATGTCACATTGACATTCCTGAAAGGGAAAAAGTTGACATGTTCATCCAAACACTCCTAGGACCCCTAAAATTCGCATTGCAAATACATTGTTGCACAAACTTCATAGAATTGGTCGAAAAGGGAGTCCAGATTGAGAAAGCACTTATTGCAAAGGGAGAACTGAGATATGGTTCCAAAAACACGAACGTCAATCCACCAGCTGACAAAAACAAATATTGGGTTAAGAATAAGCATGTTACAAATGAAGGTGTTGTTGATGCCAAGATTGCAAACACTGTAGGTCCCGTATTGGCCCTGAAAGGGGTTCAACAACAAAACAGACCAACAACGACATTGATACCTCCTCCCAATACTTCTTCAAACAATCAAAGTGGTCAAAACAGTCAAGGACAATATCGTCAAATGAGGCAATTTCCTAGGGGTCACACATACACTCATTTGGGTGAACCCATTGAAGAAGTCCTTAAGAAATGCATCCAGCATGGGGTCATCACCCTTCCGGAAATAAAACCATATGACCCAGGACAATTCAAACCAGCATGGTGGAATGACAATGCACTTTGCGAATACCATCGAGTAAAAGGGCACACAACCTCCAACTGTCGTCAATTGAAAAATATAATACAAGACCTTATTGAAAATCACACCATCGAAGTAGGTGGATCGCAATTCACCACCAATTCGGATCATACTATCCACAAGAATCCACTACAGGATCATGGTTCTCATAATGCTTCCACTTTAGGTTCACAGAACCAAGCTAACTTTGCCCGAGCCAAGTACGACTATTTTGGTGGACCTATTATAAATAATGTCAGAACTGATGATGAATACATCAATACCATCATGGTCAAGAGAGCACCCTAGTGTAATGCTACTACATGAAGTGGCAAGGTCACTATAGCTAGTCTGCCTCCCCCTAGACAAGCCAAGATCACTATACCGGGCCCATCAGCTAAACAACCACAACCTGCTAAACATCCAAAACCTATCTCAACCCCACAGCAATGGAAACCCAAGAGTCAGTTCAACCTCATTGACCAACTAGGAAAGACTCCAGTGCAAATATCTATCCTTGAGCTGCTTCATATCTCTCCTGCGCACAAAGAAACCCTAGACAAAACTCTCCTAGAGTCGTCGGTCCCTAAGGACATCGATGTCAATCAGTTTGAAACTATGGTGGGATATCTCACCATGCCACACCATGTCACCTTTTCCGACCAAGACTACTCATCACATAAAACCAACCACAATGATGCATTACATATAGAAACTTTTGTCCACAAGCACAAAGTTAGACGGGTTTTAGTAGATGGCGGAGTAGGGTCGAATATATGCTCCCTCAAATTGGTTAAGGCTCTTGGGTTCTTTGATGCGTGCGTAGACCCAATGAAAAGCATAGTGATCAAAGCATATGATGACAAGGAACGTTCTTCATAGGGTGTTATCTCTCTCCCTATCAGAGTGGGACTGGTCATTGTAGACATAACCTGCCAGGTCCTGGATTTGGAACTACCATATAACATCTTACTTGGTCATCCATGGATCCACGCATTAAAACTTGTTCCATCGACATACCACCAATGCCTCAAGTTTCCTTTCGATGGCACAGAAGTAACCATATACGGAGACCCTGACCCCTTCCAATATTGTACCAACTTAAGGGGTATCTCCAAAAATCAAGTACCTATTAATCGAGAAGCACCTGGCTCCTCGTCGTCCAAATACATCGACCCTTCCACGCTCATGTCATCTTCCACATATGCTCCATCCACGTCTTTCGTCGTACCACCACCTTCCACCAACCCTAAGACTGAATCAACTGTCAAAATCCAAAACCTCGGCTGCGGAGAATTCAAACTAAATACAACATACAGCATAACTACAATACCCACTCCTCCAAAGATACATGGTCGGCCATGTTTCAGAATGGAACCTCAAAAAACTTTCAAAGTTCCACCGAATACAGTTTTTATCAAGTGGGGAGACATGAGTGATGAAGACCTTGCGGACATCACAGGATGGATCTATAAGGATACAGTCGCATTACCTCCATTACCAGTTCAAAAATATGGCAAGGGTTACAACATCATGAAGGCTAAAGGCTACGATGGTACTAGTGGCCTTGGAAAAAGTAAAAATGGTCGAAGGGAACCCATAGAAACTTTTCAAACTCTAAAGTATCTTGGATTAGGGTTTGGGTCACCTGAAAATGACGATCGACATACCTCTAGACTTTCAAATGAGTGAGTACATGCTTCTAACAGTGTCAAGACTACTAGGGAAACCCTCATCAAAACAAACTCCCATGAGTGGGAATTTGGCTCGGAATGATCCCTAAGTGACTGTTGTCTTGATGATTTATTTGTCAAACTAGGGGAACTGACCTCTGAACAACGATTCTAGCAAACATTCAAAATCAAATAGGCACCAAACAGTCAAAGTCCTTCTACCTCCTCCCATGCCATACAACACCCGTCATCTGAACCCCATCAGTCCAATCAATCCAATCAATCCAATCAGTCCAAAGTGTCAGACAACATTGATAACTAGAACTCTAAAACCTTCACTCCTTATTACGACAACGAATATGACACTAGTGAAGGAGAATAATGGATAGAGTCCGATATAGAGTTGGATGATGATAACCTCATATACAACATCACTGAATCCATCTGCATGCTATCCACATCCTCACCCCAGTTCACTAGCCTTGACAATGGCATCTCCTTAGTTTACCCTGAATTAGTTGATTGGGACCAACAAGGACCGCCAGTTCTGGACACATTTCAGAATGATGAGGCAATAGCCGAATTCATGGGACTACAAGAAAGCATACCTAGTGGGGACCACAAATCAGGATTTGCCATTGATTTGGACTGCACGGCATACTTCGGCGAGACTGTTCAGTCCTCTAGTCGCAAAAGTAAAAATAAAGTAAAAAATGAAACGTCTCTAGGTGAAAACCGAAAGGCACCTCTTGACAATAAAATAGTAAAAATAAAGGATGTATCTGTGGGTGAAAACCTCTTGGAGGCAACCAAAGAGGGAGGACTGGACTTTCTCCCCGTACAACAGGAGAAATCGGCCATGCTTATTGAGGACACAATAGAGGATAACATTTCAACTGCAAAAGACCCCAAGATGGTCCTATTTGTGGCATCATTAACTGATGAAGAGAAACCAGAATTTCATAAATTCTTTGCAAAACGAAAAATCAACTTTGCATGGTCCTACGCTGACATGCTAGGATTGGACCCAAAACTAGTTCTGCATCATCTGCCACTATTACCCAATGCTAAACCAGTCAAGTAGAAGTTGCGCAAAATGCACCCTCAAGTTGCTCTATTGGTCAAGGCCGAGTTAAAGAAATTACTGGATGCCAGATTCATAAGGTCTATAGATTATGCTGAATGGATTTCCAACCTAGTGCCGGTGACAAAGCCAGATGGGCTGATTCGGGTATGTTCAGACTTTCGGGATCTAAATAAAGCATGTCCCAAGGACGACTTTCCTTTGCCCAACATTGACATCATAGTTGACCTAACTGTAGGACATGAGATGCTATCCCTCATGGATGGTTTCTCCGGCTATAACCAAATCCGCATTGCTCCTGAGGATTAGCACAAAACAATATTTACTTGCCCATGGGGTACATACTGTTGGAACGTCATGCCCTTTGGTCTCAAAAATGCAGGTGCCACATATCAAAGGGCTATGACCACGATCTTCCATGACATGATGCAAAATATAATGGAAGATTATGTAGACGACCTATTGGCCAAATCAGCAACTAGGAAAGATCATTTGAAGATACTCGACAAAAATTTTAAGAGACTTGAAGAGTACACAGTTCGGCTAAACCCTAAGAAGTGTGTTTTTGGAGTCACATCAGGAAAACTATTGGGATACATAGTCTCCCGAAGAGGCATAGAGGTCGATCCAGAAAAGGTCAAAGCAATCATAGACATGCCTCCACCCAAAGGGATCAGTGAACTCAAAACTCTGTAGGGCAGAGTATAATCTATTCGTCGTTTCATAGCCCAATTGGCAGATAAGTGCCACCCATTCCAGTATCTATTGCGCAAGAGTGTCCCCTTTGTATGGACAGATAAATGTCAAGAGGCCTTCCAAAAAATCAAAGATTATCTGCTGTCAACACCAGTCCTCATGCCGCCCATTCATGGAAAGCCGTTAATTCTATACATCTCAACTACTAGTTTAACACTGGGGGCATTGCTGGCCCAAAATGATCATGAAGGAAAAGAAAGAGCAATCTATTACATCAGCCGCACACTGATAGGCTATGAGTTGAATTATACATACATTGAACGTGCATGCCTCGCTGTTGTCTTTGCATCCCAAAAACTAAGACACTATATGCTCAGTCATCAGACACAATTGGTTGCCAAAATTGATCCGTTGAAATATCTACTAAGTTGAGTAGCATTAACAGGCCGGTTGGCAAAATGGGTCATGATACTAAGTGAGTATGACATATAGTATGTTGAGCATAAGGCAATAAAAGGGAAAGTAATAGCAGATCAACTAGCAGATGCACCAATTCAAGCCACTCATCCACTAGTAACTGATTTTCCCGATGAGTCCATTTTTCATGCAGAACCGACAACACCATGGAAGCTATATTTTGATGGGTCTCATACTGGTCATGGCTCAGGCACTGGAATCTTGTTTATCACACCGCAGGGAGATTCAATTCCTAAGTCATTCAGGATCGCTTTCCCTTGTACAAATAACATGGCTGAATATGAAGCACTAGTCATAGGTCTCAAGTTGGCAATCAAATGGAAAATTTAGACATTGCTTGTATTCGAGGATTCCCAGCTGGTAATCAACCAAGTGAATGATGATTATGAAACAAAGGATGAGAAGTTGCTTCCCTACAAGAGGATGGTGGACAGTTTCCTGACATACTTTCAATCGATCTCTTTTGAAAAAATTCCCAGGGTACATAATAAGGCAGCTGATGCAATGGCTACTATCAGTTCTCTCTTGGACATCCCTAAAAATGTGCCACAATTTGAATTTCTGGTAGAACAGCTTTTAATACCAGCATATGATATCCCAGAGTCGGAAATGGTTTGCGAACTTGTTGGTCCCAACTCTCCTTGGTAACAGGACATTTACGACTACTTAAAATCTCAAACCCTTCCATCGAACTTATCCAATAACCAAAGGAAGTCCTTCATCAGAAAATCCGCAAGGTATGCCATTGTCAGTGACACCCTATACCACCGTAGTTTCGACGATACCCTCCTTAGATGTCTTGACACCGAGGAAGCATGTACGACCTTACGAGAAGTACACGACGGTATATGCGGATCTCATTCGAGTGGTCCTATGCTAGCTAAGAAAATAACGAGACTTGGGTATTATTGGCCGAAAATGGAAAAGGATGCAATTGAATATGTCAAGAATTGTCGCAAATGTCAAATACACAGTGACTTGGTCCATGCTCCAGTGCAGGAACTCTGGCTGATCACTTCTCCTTGGCCCTTCGCTCAATGGGGACTCGACCTCGTGGGTAAGATTCATCCAACCTCATCCAACGGCCATAAATTCATTATTACTGCCACTGAGTATTTCATAAAGTGGATTGAGGCCATCCCATTGACATACATTACTGGCAAGCAAATATCAAAGTTCATCCTTAACTACATCATTTTTCGGTATGGCCTTCCGCAGTCAATCATCACTGACAACGGACGTCCGTTCAAAAACCAAGACGTACGTGAGTTATGTGAACGATTCCATATCCAACACCACTTTTCATCTCTATACTACCCCCAAGGAAACGGCCAAGCTGAGGCATCCAATAAAACCATTGTCAAGATATTAAAAAAGACTGTCAATGACGCTGGCCACGACTGGCACATACAACTTAACCCTGCTCTGTGGGCTTACCGAACTAGCATTCATACACCTACAGGAGCTACCCCATTCACTCTAGTCTTTGGTGCTGAAGCCATCTTACCCATTGAGGTCGAAATTCCTTCGCTACGAGTTTCCTTGAAGGGTCTAACTAATGAGGAGGAGTACCGACAATCATGCTTGCACGAGCTGGAAATGCTAGATGAAAGATGACAAAACTCACTGAATCATCTCCAAGCATATCAGAACCGCCTTTGTCGCAGCTACAATAAAAAGGTTATGGTCAGAAAGTTTGACATTGGCGACCTAGTTCTCATGCAGAACCCCAAGAACCAAGTAGACAAAGAAAAGCCAGGAAAATTTGAACCAAACTGGCTGGGTCCCTATATTATCATATCTTCCTTTGGTTCTGGGGCATATCAATTGGCAACTCCAGATGGGGAACAGTTGACTGAGCCCATCAATAGTTTACATCTCCGAAAGTTCTACGCATAGCATCAGAGGATGGAGCTGAAAACCATAAAATACAAAAAAATTGAAAAATGATAACAATCGTCACCTTGATGAAAACCTGGCAAACAGGCGTCTTGGTGACACCAAAAAAATAAAAAAATCATGAAAATAGTAAAGAGAAAAATGATTCGTTGAATAGTGAAAACCTGGCAAATAGGCACTTTGGACAGGTACCATGGTGAAAACCTGGCAAACAGGCGCCATGCGTAATCAATCATTGCTCTGCCATCTGCTGTCACTTTGTCTAACTTGGCCTAGGATGAAAGGTATTTTCTGCCATTATTCTGCAAATCACTATCACATCTTACCCGACCTATCATAGTAGCTAAATGATTGACATTAGGTCTTGACGATTGTCCGTCTAACAAGTCAGCAGCATCCTGTCCTTATCCCTTGCAAGTGGCCAAGTCTTAGACCTGACTAGGGGCAAAATGTTTACCATGCAACTGTAATGGATGTCACGTATGATCACAAAAACATCGCAAAATGTCCTAAAGAAAGACCAAAAACATCATAAAAAGTCCTGAAAAAAGACAAAAACATCGCAAAATGTCCTGAAAAAAGACAAAAACATCACAAAATGTCCTGAAGAAAGACCAAAAACATCACAAAATGTCCTGAAAAAAGACAAAAACATCACAAAATGTCCTGAAGAAAGACCAAAAACATCGCAAAATGTCCTGAAAAAAGACCTAAAAATCATAAAACGTCCTGAAGAAAACCAAAGAAAACATCAGACTGCTCAAAGCACACAAGCACACTGTCATCTCTGGTCAAAGTCAATTAAATCAATCAGTCCTTGTCATCTGTCTGAACTACGTTGTCTCTGTGCATTTGCTACATAGGCAAGACTCATAGTTGAGTCCCCGAGACATTAGGTCAGTCCTTTAGGTTTGTCAAAATAAAATCATGACGCAATTTTTGATCAAGACAAAGTCATTGGTCGTGTCGAACTATGAGGTCTGAGTGTATGACGTAGGCAAGACCATCTATCGATGAGCCCCCGAGGCCGCACTAGGTCAGTCCATTAGGGTTCATGACACTACACTAGCACACACGTCAAAGGTCTTCAATTGTTTTCCACATGGGAAAATTCCTAAAACAAAGTAAAACAATCTCTTATTCAACATGACAATCTCATTAGTGCGTCACTCATATCATCAAGGTAATATCAGCATCTAGTCAAACACAGGTCAAATTCGGTCAAATCAAGTCAAATCATCAGAAACCAGTCAAACTGTCAAATTTTGGTTAGTCTTTAGATGAATCCTTCTGAACGATAACCATTGTCATTTACGCCTTACGATGTGTCCTTCCTAGGCATCGTCATCGTCCTTTCGACATTTTGAGCGATCTTCTTGACAATTAAAGATCACTCTTCCTGACATCAGTATTCTTCAGATGAGTCCTTCTGAAGAACCAACTCTGTCATTTATGCCTTAGGATGTGTCCTTCCTAGGCATTGTCATTAGTTTGAGGGACCCCTTACGACCATTAGGGATCAAATCCTCTCGACATCGGCATTATTCAGGATGTGTCCTTCCTGAATTCACCAAGTCTCGACATTTTTCAAGGTCATCAAAACTTTAAACATTCGGACATCTCGACATTATCAAACATGGCATCTTGACATCAGAACAGTGGATATCCAGACGCACTTGGCAAACACTTGACAATTGTCTTTTGATCTTTTATCATGTTATTAGTTTTTCAGCGAGATCCCACTAAGCAGGATTTAGAGAAGCAGCGACGTAGCATGACAATTGACACGCATGACTACTAGCTTCTCAGCGAGGTCTTGATCCTGGGATTTAGAAAAGCAACGACATATCATGATAGGGACTTTATTTTTGTATTTTGGCAATCATGTCACTAGTTTCTCAAGGATGTCCTAGAAATAGGATTTAGAGAAGCAGCGACGTTTCATGATCTGTCCTTGTCTTTTTCTGCTTGTGGTTGATTCAGACAAAGACTGGGCAATAACGCTCTTGGTATGAGTCATGATCTTCCTTGTCTGTGACTGCTTGTCTTATGTGATGGTACGTCCTTGCACACCTTGATCTCTGTCATATCATGGTGTTTGTTGGCCATCACAACAATCTGCCCAATGATGATTAAGAGCAATAAATATTAAAAGTCCTATGGTAAGGTTTGAAGGATTTGGTCTAGGAATTAACATGCATCATCTTTAGTCGTGTCATCTTCTCTCACCCATCTCATATAAGCATTGCATCCATATCATCATCCATATCTTTTGCACTAACATTCCTTTGTCTCTTCATATTTTAGTCTCCTAACCAATTTCGAGAGCACACCCATGTTCTTGGAACCTGTCTGTCCTCTCGAGGGGGCATACCATAACCCTCCTCATCATTCTTCCTCATCTTATTTTGCACTGGGGCATTTTTTGACTTATTTTCTTTGTCACAATGCGACATGCTACATTATGACAAAGAGGGGCAAAATGTAGACACCTAAAAATGACCTAGGCCTGCAAGCTTCATTTTTACCACTTTCGTCCTAGCATAATTAAGACATTTAATTATGTCCTTCGTCCACATTCGACTATTGATTAAATAATTCATAATTATTTAATTAATTCATGTCAATTATTCTTCATGATTATTAAATAAATAAATTTTATTTATTTATTAAATACGTCATTAACTGTCTAGGTCTTTCTTTAATTTATTTAATTCCCTCTTCTGCATTTAATTCTTATTGATTATTAAATAAATGAATTTCATTTATTTATTTAATATGTCACTGATTGTCTTAATTAAATAAATTGATTAATTTAATTAATTGGTCTTATCTCCTAAATTAAATAATTAAAATTTAATTATTTAATTGCCAATTTCATATTCTTCTCATTTTAAATAAATTAAATTATTTAAAATGTCATGTCAATCCTAACTATGAGTCCATTTTGATAAATAATCTGAAAAAGATTATTTATTATCTCATAAAATCATTATTTTGAATTAATTTAATTCAAAATAGTAAATAATCTTCCAAAAATCAAGTAATCGGGCAGATTCTTGATTTTCCAAATCTGATCTTCAGTCCAAATCTTATCTTGTTGATTTTTCAAATCTCGCAAATCAATCAATCTTATCTTCTTGATTTTTTAAAAATCTTTATTTTCTAATTAATTGTCTCATTTATTTTCCACTGTCGATCCGATTTTATTCTGACCGTTCGATTAAGGATTTTGCCCTAACCCTAATTAGGGATTCTTAGGTTTAATCTGGATCATTCATTTCATCAATTTATCTCGTTCGTCCATTCAAAATGGCCTTTTCTATAAAATGCCATCTTCTTCTCATTTTTGGGATACACGCACATTTTGACATTTTGCATAGTTATTATAGGCATTTGCTTTCACACTTAAATCTCCATAGGCAATTTCATTATTTATTATTATAGTCATTTAATCAAGGCATAGGCATTGTCAATCATAGGCTTTTAGACATAGGGATTTAGATTTTGAGTAAATCCTTCAAAACTTGCTTTAGTCTTGTCATTCATCATAGTTGCTCATACAAATCTGAGGGCATCTTCATTTACTGCAAGCAAAGGAGGTGTAACGAAGGTCAATCATGGAAGATGGAGATTCTTGGTAATATCATTCCTTTTCTTTTCATCATTTTCCTTTGTACTTCATTATTTCAATGGATTTTAGTGTTATTTTATTTAACCATCTAACAATCTGATTTTTCCCTTGATTACAGATCCTAACACCATGTGAATGTTTTAGCATCATTCTTCAAGGATTTAATTGAAAGAGGAATCCTAATGCACCTTGTCACAATTGTTAACTTAGCCTAGTAGGAATCTAAGGAGGGAAGTACACACCAACGAGTGAAAAACAATGTGGTATGGTGGGGTAGCATGAGCATAGTTATTTTGTGGTCTTAGGATTATGAAAACATGTTATAATGGTTCTTAACCTTTTTAGGACTTGGAATTCTATGATACAACATTCCAAGGAAAAGATCAACATTAGGGCTTATGGTCACAAGGCATGAAGGATGCACTATCACTCAAACTGCACAAGAACAACTAAATTGATGGCACCTTTGGTCCATACAAATATGGAAGAATGGCCTAGACCCAAATAACATCAATCCATTCATAAATTGATCAAACCCCAGGGTGGATGGTCTATGACTATTTTCCAATGAAAATGAGCAAATTGTCATCAAGAACTTCCTCCCACTTGCATGAAATGAACCCAAAACCTTGAAGGGATGTAGATGGCATTATGATAGAGCATTCCACAATTTTATATCATTTAATCATGGCGGAATCTCTTCCCTATACATTTTATTTAGTGACTGGAAACCTTAGGAGGGTTTGTGATTTTTTATAGAAAAATGACAATATTTTGTGCAAAACTCAATGGATTTTGATTTTAGAAAAAATCATAGTAAATATGATGAACCCATGCAACTTCTCCAATCAACTTTTATACTATACCAGCAAGTACAAGTATGTACAACATGACAGAATAGTGAATTTTGCAAGAAAACATAGTCTAGAGCATGAAAAATTGAATTTTTCTTCATTCCAATTTGTGCCAACCTTGTATTTCATATTTAAAAGGTATATTTATGCTTCTAAAATCATTTACAAGCCTCCAACTGACCTACAACTGATTGGTTATCAAATTTGAAAAGTTGTCATTACAACATTGACAACTTTTGACAACTTTTAATAACTTTTACAATATTTGCCTAAATTTCCCCTAATGACCCAAAAATGGTCCTAAACCACTTAGGATGGTCTCAAGTGACCTTATTTATATCAATCAAGAAAAAATAAAAGAAAAAAAAAATCACAATATAACCCAAAATTGCATCAGTGTATCAGGGTGCCCCTAAACCATACTCCCTAGAGAGAAAAGATTCAAGGTCCCCTTGAATGGAAGTCTACAATAGTGTAACCAACCAACATCAAACATCTAAGAATGATTATAAATCTGATCCATTACCTACAACAACATCCTCTAAATGAAAGGGTACAAATCATAAACTAAATCTTTGACCTTGAAATCAACTGCTCTTTGTCTCACATCTGCCCTTTGCTTGCATCGACAAACTCTACTTTGTAGCTGCTTCCTTCCCAATTGATGGTCGCATGCATCAAAATAGAAATTTTTTTTCCTTCAGCACCTTTCTTCAGTTTTACCTTAGGTATATCACTCCTAAATTTTGCAATATCAATAAGAGCATTTTGTCTCCTCTTTCTATCTCTAGCCATCATGGCATCAAGCATAGGCTCTTGATCAATCTTTATGTCTTCTCCTAAAAGAATAAAATAATGTATAACTTCCAATATCTCATTTTTTTATGTGTGCAATTGATGTGCATATTCTTCATCCTCAATGGAAAAAAAAATAAAAATTAGTTCTCCTTGCTTCTACAACACCATTACTTATCGTATTTTGAAGAGATCCCTGCATTACAACAACGTCTTATCTTTCACACTCATTCACTAATCCTTTCAACATGTCAATTGGTGATTGAAGGGGCTTAGTCTAAGAATAAACAACATAAATTGTATCCCCCATATCTATAATGTTTAAAGTTTCCTTCTCCATTGGATTTGCACAATGATTGGCCTTCTCCTTTTCCCTATTCATATCAGTTTGCAAAACAAAAAATTGAACCTCTTAAATCCATCTTGTATTGGATTAAATTCACCAAACTACGTAAGAAACTAAAAGGTAACTTGGGTTGCATTCTCAAATTCCAATTGCAAACACTTAGCCTCTTCTTCTAAATTGAAAGGTTTTCCTTCCCATTGTAGAAAATTGATAAGAGGACTGATACCTCTCTTTGGAATATCATCTATCATTGTATCAAAATTTTCCTTGAGAAAATTTTGGATCTCCAAAGGCAATTCATCAATCATAGTTTTTGTCATAATAGTCCTAGGTCTAGTTATGATTCCAAAGCCCTTTTCTTCCTTTTCTATGGTTTTTATGAACTCCTCACCTACCAAAATCACACTAGATCCCACTTTTGATTCTTGAATTTATTCTTTCAAAGGTGTGAGAGTGTTAGAGACCCTATCCTTCTCTATTACATATGTGTTTTTACTATCATCATGGAATACCTTCCAATCATATTGCCATAGTCTACCTCTCAAAATATGGAAAACATCCATGGGAATGATATCACACAACACTTTGTCCTTGTATCCCCCTATGTGGAATTCTACCCAACTTTTCTCATTCACTTGTTGCCCTTTGTTTAACCAAGAAACATTGTATTGAGTTGCATGAGGTAATATTTTCAACTTTAACTTCTCTACCATTAGAAACCAAATTGTCAATACTACCAGAATCAATGGGAACTTTACAACATTTACCTTGGCATTTGCATGTAGTCCTAAAAAGTTACTTTCTCTATGGTGGTTCCTTCTCCATGGGAACTTTGATCAAGGTTCTTCTTATCAAAAAAAACTCTCCAAATTCTAGTTCTTTAACTTGTGGTGGAGAAGTCACACTTTTAGAATCTTCACCTTGTGCCTTTTGATTCCTCCTTTCGCTCCTAAAAGAATTAGATGATTGTTCTTTAGGGAATTTCCATGCTTGATGGCTTGAAAATTTATTGTGTTTATAACATTTTCTAGTGAAGCAACTTATCTCTCCTTGAATCTCATGTGACTACCCTCAATCAAAAAATGATCCTCTTCCTCTAAAATTTATTCCTCTACCCCTTCTTCACTTTTGTTGTCTCCTCAACTTTTCTTCAGCCTTCATGGCTAGTTGGTAGCATTCTTCTACCATTTTAGGACTTGTGAGACTTAGTTCATCCTCTAGACTATATTTCAGTCCATTCAAATACCTTAGAACCTTATCAACATCCTCTTCCATATGGCCTGATCTAATGCTCAGTTTAAATAATTCTTCTATATGTTCCTTTACATCCATCTCTTTTTGTTTCAAGTTTTGAAGTTGCCTATACAATTGAATAGGATAATCACTAGGTAGAAATTTACCTTTCAAATTTGCAACCATTCTATCCCAAGAAGTGATATTTCCTTTCTTTTCTTCCTTCTCTCTTCTTGCACATAGCCCCACCAAAGGTATGCATGGCCCTTCAATTTTGTTTTCGCCAATTTCACTTGTTGTTCCTTTGGAACATCTTCAAATTTAAAACATTTATCTAATTCTCCAATCCAATCAAGAAGTTCCTCATTGTAGGCTACCTAAATACACCAATATTTCTATCTTCAATTTGGAACCATCACCTTTGTCTACTTTCAACAATCTCTCCAACCTTAACTCTTCAACATCTCTTTCTTCATGGGGTTCCTCTTGTTCTGGATTGTTTTAAGATATTTCTTATTCTTGATAACTCAAATCTCCTATGGTCACACCTCTTCTTTGATTTGTCTCAACTGTTATAAGCCTTACATCAATACTTGCTCTCATATATCTCATCTCTTGGGAAAGTTTGTCTCCAACCTTTCTAGTGCATCTTTTTTATCTTCAATTCACCAAACAAACTTTTTTCTTTATTGGCTCTGATACCAATATGATGTAGAGCAGGGGCAAATACTAACACCATGTTATTTTTTCAACATCATTCTCCAAGGTTTTTATTGAAAGAGGCATCTTAGTGCACCTTGTCACCCTTTTCAACTTAGCCTAGTGGTCATCCAAGGAGGGAAGTACACACCAACAAGTGCAAAACAACTTGGTATGGTGGTGTAGCATGAGCATAGTCCTTTGGTGGTCTCAGGCTTATGACATGTTAGAATGGTTCTTAACCTTTTTAGGATTTGGAATTCTATGATACAAAATTCCAAGGCAAAGATCAACATTAGGTCTTATGGTCACAAGGCATGAAGGATGCACTGTCACTCAACCAGCACAAGAACAACTGAAATGATGGCACCTTTGGTCCACAAAAATATGGAAGGATGGCCTAGACCCAAACAACATCAATCCATTCATGAATTGATCAAACCCTAGGGTGGATGGATGGTCTATGCCTATTTTCCAATGAAAATTATAAAATTGTCATAAAAAACTTCCTCCCACATGCATGAAATGAACCCAGAACCTTGAAGGGATGTAGATGGAGTTAGGATAGAGCATTCCAAAATTTTATATTATTTCTCATGATGGAATCTCTTCCCTATACATTTTATTTAGTGACTGCAAACCTTAGGAATGTTTGTGACAATTTTTTGAAAAATGACAATATATTGTGCAAAACCCAATGAATTTTGATCAAACAAAAATCATAGTAAATATGATGAACCCTTGCAACTTCACCAAAAAAAAATTAAACTATACCAGCAAGTAAAATTCTATACAAAATGATAGAACAGTCAGTTTTGTAATAAAACATAGTCTAGAGCATGCATAATTGAAGTTTTCTTCATTCCAATTCCTTCCAACCTTAGATTTCATGTTTACAAGGAATATTTATTCTTCTAAAATCATTTCTAGGCCTCCAACCGACCCACAATTCATTGGCTGAAATATTGGAAAGTTGTCATTACAACATTGACAACTTTTGACAACTTTTAGCAACTTTTACAATATTTGCCTAAATTTCACCTAATGACCCAAAAATGGTCCTAAATCACTTAGGATGGTGTCAAATGACCTTATATACATTAACCAATCCAAAAAAAAGCAAAAACAGATGTGTCAAAATATAACCAAAAATTGCATCAAAGTGTTTTAGGGTGCCCCTGCACCAGTATTTTATGATGCTTATTGATGATTATTCTAGAATGACTTGAATTAATTTTCTAAAATAAAATCAAAATATTTTGGGAAGTTTAAAGCATTTAAGTCTATGACTAAGAATGAAATTAGAAGAACAATCAAGTGTCTAAGATTAAAAAAAGTTGGTGAGTTCACATCTAATATGTATGATGAATTTTGTGAGTTGCACAACATCCAAAGGTAATTTTTTGCTCCTAGAACTTTGCAAAAAATGGGGTAGCTGAAAGGAAGAATTGGAACATACAAGATATGTCCAAAATAATGTTAAGTCAAGAGAAGTTGTTAGATATGCATTAGAGAGAAGTATTTCAAACTATAGTGTATATTTTGAACAAAGCTTAAAATCAGACCAAATATTGCTAAAACACCATATAAACTATGGAAAGGAATACCTATTGGCAACACAAGGGAAAATAATTGAGAGGGTGGAGTGAATCAGTTGTCACAAAAATTATACTTATAAAACTTATTCTTAGATCTGATAAATAAACATGAAATCATAAACCATCACCACATAAAAAACACACATAACACCAAGATTTTTGTGTGGAAACCCTATTAGGCGAACAACCATGGTGGAGGTTAGTCCACAAGTTTATAGTTTGTTAAAAGTATTATAAATGGGGAATGCATATACATTCAAGCACACTTCCTAGAGCTCACTACTCAAATACAAAAAGGCTTACTGCCCAGAGGAACACTCACTATCTTACAGTCACATTCAAAATACATCCAAAGATTTGAACTAAGAAAATAGCATCTGCTAATGCCTGATTACAGTTTCGATTAAGCACATTAACACTTTCTTCTGCTCACTCTTCTTCACACTTTACTTATGCCTTCAAAAGATTAGAACATTATTTGCACAAAGCACTCATACATCTTGCACACCACAATACTCAAATGGTATAAACAATCGATCATATATATCCACAACTAAGGATAACATCAACTACATGTCAGCCCAACAAAATATAAAATGTGTACAAACTGTCGGCCCAAATTAATAAATAATTTATCAATGCGAATCAAATAATGTCAGCCAAAACATAGTAAGGACCCAAAAAAACATTTCTCAAACATCAAACACCTTAAACAATTATGCCTCAAATATCCACAACATGCTATAATCACCCTATCAGTCGTGATCGTGAAAAACATGAACTCAAAACAAAATCACCAATCATGAGCACAACAATCAATGTGAACCAGAAATATAGATAGAGCATGATCTAGAAACATCCACAAGCATCATGAATCACCACAAAAGCATATGAAACAACTCAAATTACTAGAATCACATCATCTTCTTCCAGGAACACCAGCTAAAGCAACAAAACAACTGTCAGAACACAGATACTCATAACTTGATCAAATCTTCATACGAACCTCTGAAACTTCATGTGGATAAACTAGATATACTTTTCAACAAACCCTTTAATCCACAACTTCTTATCATAAATATACTGAGTTAGCCAATTTCACTGCATCACCAACACCTTGAAACTTATTTTATTATAATTTTATCAATATTCTCGACATATACAACCTTAATGATATTAATGAAAATAGTGTTGACATCAATGACAACCACATATCAGAAATATCCAAAAGTCTCCCCCTTTGGAATTGATGGTAACACATGATGTGAAAAACACCATCAATGATACTTTCTCTTAGCACTTTCTCCACCTTAGATTTTGACTTTTTTTCTCCTTAACTCTTTCACAGATTTTCACATGACTCTTATCCCCCTTTGAAATCAATGACAAAGGTACACATTATCCTTCTCCACACAAGCTCTGAACCATTTCTGAACATCTAAATTCTCCCCTTGAGTAGCAACCACCACAACATCAATCTAGATCACAATATATGACTATGAAATGCACAGATTGATGCAATTCAATGCATCTTAATTCAGATTAGGAGGGGTAATCACCCCTAGCTTCCTTCTAAGATACTCAAAATTATCCTTAGGCAAGGGCTTGGTAAAGATAGGGGTACCAACTAGCTTTGAATCTTCCATACCAAACTTCTTTAGCAATTCTTTCACATACTTGGACTGAGATATAAAGATCCCTTTATCTAGTTGAAATCTCAAACTCACTCTACATCTCACCAACAAGCTTCATGCACAAACTATCATCTCCTCCAAAAATGATATCATCAACAAAGACTTCAACAATCAAATCTTTATCATGATCAATCTTGAAATACAAATTACTATCAACAGTACCTTTTTTAAATCCAAGCTTCAACAAATACTTGTCCAATATGTCATACCATGCTCTTAGTGCTTTTTTAAGTCCATACAATGCTTTGTTCAACTAGAAAACCATATCTCCCTAATCAGTCAATTGAAATCCATCAGGTTGCTCAATATACACTTCTTCATCCAGTTCACCATTTGGAAATGCTGACTTGCCATGCATCTGATAAACCTTGAAATTTTTGTAAGCAACATAAGCAAGAAATAATCTCACAGTTTCAATCCTAGCAATAGGGGAAAAAGTTTCTTCAAAGTCAATTCCTTCCATATGAGAATATCTTTTTCATACTAGCCTTGCTTTGTTTCTAACTTCACCTTGCTCATTCAGTTTATTCTGAAAGACCCATTTAGTTCCAATTAGATTTTTGTCCTTAGGTCTAGGAACAAGATTCCATGTATCATTCTTCTCAATTTGTAGTAGTTCTTCTTACATTTCTTCCATCCAATGTTCATCTTTGCATGCTTCATTGACATTATTAGGCTCAATTCTACAATTCTTCTCCTTGTTTGAACACCTTTTTTCTTATCACCTATAATCTAATCTTTTGAATGATTTAGTATTACATACCTTGGATTCTTAGGCTCTTGAAATTTAGGCTCTTAAGATCTTACTTCTACACTTCCACTAGTTTCTTCCTCTTCATTTTCCTGATTCATCAGAATGATTTGAACTTGATTTAGATTCTGAAGTTTCTTTCCTTTATCTAAACTATCATTCTGATCATCTAAATCATATTCCTAGGTTCTAGATGGTCTAACTAATTCCTGATCAACCTTTACATTGGAAATTTCAATTACTTTCCTCAATCTCTTATTGTAGCATTGGTAGGCTTTACTTTTAGTAGAATAACCAAGAAAGAATCCTTCGTCACTTCTAGCATCAAACTTTCCTATATCTTCATCTATTTTGATATAGCATTTACTTCCAAATATTTTGAAGTATCTAACAGTAGGCTTATGACCAAACCATAGCTCATAAGGAGTCTTACTGGTATCACCTTCGACATGTACCCAATTGAGAGTGTAAACAATAGTAATAAAAAATACTCTCTAGTAGATATGAGGAACATTTCCTTCCAGCATCATAGTCCTAGTAACTTCTTGAATTGTCATGTTCTTCCTTTCGACAATTCCATTTTTCTGAGGGGTTTCTGGGGTAGATAATTTTCTCTTTATCTCATGCTCTTCACAAAAAGAATTAAATTCATCGGAAGTGAATTCACCACCTCTATCTGATCTCAAACATTTAATCTTCAGACTTGTCTCTATCTTAACCATAGCCTTAAAAATATTGAATTTCTCTAGAGCTTCAGATTTTTCCCTTAAGAAAGTAACCCACATCAATCTAGAATAGTCATTAATAAGTAACATGAAATACATGTCTCCTTGTAAAATTCTAATTCTAGAAGGACCACACAAGTCAGTATGCACAAGCTCCAATACTTCATTTGAATAATGTTGTTTTCTTCATAATTAAATTCTAGTTTGCTTCCCTAACTGACGTTCCTTGCATATAGTATTAGTAGGTTTAATCAACTTAGGAAGATCTCTCACTGCCTAAGTAGAAATTATCTTGATAATATTGTCAAAGTTTACATGACACAATCTCCTATGCCACAACCAACTTTCATCAACTTGAGTAATCAAATAAATTCTACTAGTAGTACTTAGGTGAAAGATATTACCTTTTTTTTTACCAGATGCAATCATATTTATAGAACTCCCCAATATTCTACACTTTCTATCCTTGAATTAAGGATTATATCCCTTGTCAACCATATTTCCAACACTTAAGAGATTATGATTCAAACCTTCCACATATATAACCTCATCAGTATTATTCTTATCATAAAAAGAAATGGATGTTGTCATGTCCCAAAAATTGTAGCATTGAAATATAAAGCATCAAAAACAAGATGAAAAAAATACATATTAAAAACATTAACTATTTAATATTCTTATTGTGAAAGATAATGTTATAATTATAATTATAAATATAATATTGTGAATACCAAAATATAAATATTAAAATTTATAAAAAGATAATATTGTAACTATAAAAATAATATTACAATACAAAAAAATACATAATATTAATGAGAAACACACAATATATTAATATAACTATCATATAAAATGGAATAATTATTATTTATGAATATCATAATATTCATAAAATAATATTAAAGAAAGTATATATATAAAACAATAAATATTTAAATATACTCCAACAATTACATATAGGCCAACTTGAATTAAAATATATGAGCTGAATTCCCCATATTAGCACCCATGTTCTAGCAATGTAGATCACTGCCCAAGGAGGAGTTACTCTTGTTTTGGTAACATATCAACAAACTAATATCAAGCCGACCCATGAATAGGATTTAAAACAACGATTAAAAGAAATAACAAATGGCACCGATTATCTTTGAGGATTTTTTTCTAACTTAGTTAGAGCCATCAATCTATATGGGTAGTAATCCAAATAAAGAAGTGATAAGAGGGGAGTTACCATTGTTTTAAAAGAGCAGTCATTAATATTCATTTTAAGAGAGCATTCATTAAGTTTAGAAGGCAGCGCTTAATTAGAGTGAAGAGAAGATTTGGGAATTAGTTTTAGAAAAAGGACATATCCTTTTAGAAGGATATCTCTCTTCTAAAAGATGCATCCTTTCATATGAAGATAAAGATATAAAAAGAGCAATAGATGTAGGAAAAATTAATTAGAAATATTCATAAAGTAGCAAATTGGAAATAAGATAAATTATGAGAGATATATTTGATTAAGTGTTTTTTCCAAGAATATATTTGGGAAGTAAGTTTAATATTATTCATATAAAGTGATTATGTGAATATTGAAATTAATTAGAAATAATTATATATATATATATATATATATATATTATATGTGATTATTGCAATAATGATGCTTGCAAGAATTATCAAACCTTATAAGTAATTACGATCCTAATATAAAAATAAATAGATTAATATTTTTTTATATGATCAATCAAATGTAAGATTCAAGGAAGGCTATTAAGGAATAAAGAGTCATGGGAAGACATATTAGATCAGGTGATGTACTCACTTAGCAAAAATATTTAACATATTTTGAATATAAGAAATAGATATTGTTAATTTGATTATTGATATAATGCTTTCTTTAATCTTATCATAATGAGAATCATTCTAGGAAATAATGAACTTAAAGATACATGAAAATATATTTGATTTTAGGCATGAAATAGATCTTAGATGAATGCAAATATATCTGATTGTGTAAATATTGTCTTCTTCGTGATTGGTACCCTCATAGGCAGGTGAAGTAGAGTCCAAGTGGATAGCCTAAAAACCCCCCTCTCATTTTTGTAGGCCAAGGAACGGGTTAGACATAGAGAGGTGGGGGTCCCACCATAGGAAACTACACTATTATAGGGGTGGTAGGTCGTAGTCCCTTGGATAATAGGACTTCACCTTGTCCTAATAGGGTAGGTGTCTTCTAAGGTACTGTCATGTATGGAGAATGCAGGGACTAAGCCATTGGGAAAGGAGGATTGTGAGGGGCAACCTCCCGTTCCCAACACAAAGACTTCAGGGTAGGGTCCATACAGGGCACTCCTCTTGTTTGTTAAAATTGCATTTATGATTACACTTATATTTTGGATATCTAGATATTAATGCTAATGTATATATGTGTATGTGGAAATGTTGTTAATATGGTGAATGAAAATTTCAAACCAAGATTACTTTAGTAAAAAGAACATTCATTTGGGAAGAAAAAACCATAAACCTAATCAACAAGAAAATTCTATGGCAGACAAACAGATTTTAGGGCAAGTTCAGGTAAGGGACATTACAAATGCTCTACCATGGATTGCACCAACTTTGTCATCATGAAGTATTACATTACCACCATAATACTTTTCCAAGCTCACAAATTTACTTTTATCACCTATCATGTGATGAGAGCATCCACTATCAATAACCAATTCATCTTTTTCTTCAACTCTTAAAGCTAGAGATTTCTCTACATTCATGCAACTGGTAGATTCAGTAGGTGCTAGATTATTTTCCTTGATAGCAATAAATACCCATTCATCTTCACTTACATTCCCTTTATCAGATTCATCATCTATCACACCTTCATCAGTAGAAAAATAACACTTTCTTTGGAATCTAGGCTTGTTAGGTCTTGGCTTGGGAACTATTCCCAAACACCTTGAGGAAAAATGACCTATCTTATTGCAAGGAAAACATTTAAGAGGAAATTTACATTTATACTTACCTTCTCCTTTAGCTACCCTCTTGACAAGAAGTGATTCAAGCTCATCTAGTTTTCTCTCTTCTTCTTCAATCTCTCTCATTTCTTGCTCATACTTGGACATTTTTCTAGAAGAACTTTCTTCTAGATCATATCTTTGCTTATCTTTTTTGGAGACACTAGCTTTGAATGCAAATTTTTTCTTAGGAAGAAATTCACCAAACTCACTTAACTCAAAAGTAGCAAGCTTACCAATCAACATGTCTCTGGTTACATTTTTAACAGTTCAAATCTCCTCAACAGAAACAACTTTGTGTTTGTATGCAGCAAGAAAGGATCTGAGCACTTTAGCAACAATCTCTGATTCTTCCAATGTTCCACTAGCACATCTGATACTACACATAGGTTCATTCACTCTCTGCATAAATGAAGTGACGCTCTCATCTTCACCCATTCTCAACATTTCATATTTCCCTTTTAGGCTTTGCATCTTAGCAATATTCACATGGGTATCACCTTCATACAAGGTTTCCAACTTTTTGCAGATCTCATAACCAGTCTTCAGCTCCATTACATTTGTCATCTTAGAATCAATCAAAGCACTCAACTATGCTTCCTTAGCCCTGATATTGTACATGGATTCCTTAATCTCACCTGTAGTAGAAGGACCATTTTTAGGGTTGATATATATATTCTTTGTAATTATCCAGTAAGGTTCACCAATGCATCTCAGATGAAACTCCATTCTAGTCTTCCATAGAGAATAATTTTCTCCATCAAATATCAGACTATCCTTCTTATATATCACCATCTCAGATCACCTCAAGTGATCAAGCTTCTCCAGAGGAACCTGCTCTGATACCAATTGTTGGCAGCACAAGGGCATACAACTGAGAGGTGGGGTTGAATCAGTTGTCACAAAAATTATACTTATTAAAATTATTCTCAGATATGATAAATAAACATGAAAGCATAAACCATCACAACATCAAAAACACACATAACACCAAGATTTTTGTGTGGAAACACTATTAGGGAAAAAAAAATAGTGGAGGTTAGTCCATAAGTTTATACTTTGTTAAAAGTATTATAAATGGGGAATGCACATGCATTCAAGAAAACTACCTAGAGCTCACTACTCAAATACAAAAAGGCTTACTACCCAAAGAAAGACTCACTATCTTACAGTCACATTTGGATTACATCTGAAGATTTGAACTGAGAAACTAGCATTTTCTAATGCCTGATTACAGTTCCGGTTAAGCACATGAAAACTTTCTTCTGCTCACTCTTCTTCACACTTTACTTTACCTTCAAAATATTAGAAAATTATTCACACACAACACTCACACATTGCACACACCACTACACTCAAATGGTATAAAAATCAATCATATATATCTGCAACTAAGGATAACATCTACATGTTGGCCCAACAAAATATGAAATGTGTACAAACTGTCAGCCCAAATTAATAAACAATTTATCAATGTGAATCAATTAATGTTGGCCAACAATAGTAAGGACCCAAAATAACATGTCTCAAACATGAAAAACCTTAAAAAATTATGCCTCAAAGATCCACAACACACTACAATCACCCAGTCAACCATGATCATGAAAAACATGAAGTTGCGGAGGAAAATCACCAATCATGAGCACAACAATCAATTTGAACCAGAAACATAGATAAAGCACAATCTAGAATCATCCAAAAGAATCATGAATCACCACAGAAGCATCCACAAAAACTCAAATTACTTAAATCACATCATCTTCTTCCAGGAACACCAACTAAAGCAACATAACAACTGTCAGAACATAGATACTAATAACTTGATTAAATCTTCATGAAAACCTCTAAAACTTCATGTGGATAAACTAAATATAATTTTCAACAAACCCTTTAATCCCCAACTTCTTATCATCAATATATTGAGCTAGCCATCATACTGAACTTCACTGCATCATTGACACCCTACAACTTATTTTATTACAATTTTCTCAATATCCTCAACATATATAGCCTTATAGAAATTAATGCCAATAGTGTTGAAATCAATGAAAACCATATATCAAAAATATCCATAAATACCAACTTCAATTAGACATCTTAGGATATTTATAAGAAAGTGCTACATCAAAAGAGATTCAAACATTTAGGTAAGTTTGATTCTAGATCTGATGGTATTTTTATTGGTTATTCCATGACAACCAATGCATAGAAATTCTATAACAAAAGACTAAAAAGGATTGTAGAAAGTGTCAATGTAAGTATTGATGAAACAATACACTCTACTTATACTCTGGATGAAGAAAATAATGAAGATCTAATCTATAGCAATGATGAAGACTCAAAAATTGATTCTGAGAATATAGTTACAAAGACTCTAGTTAGGTATGTGCAAAATAATCATTCTAAAGATCAAATAATAAGAGATAAGGATGGTGGGGTTCAAACCCAAAGAATTGTTCTGAGAAAGAAAATGAGCAGGTACATTTTTCCTTATTATAAAAAATTAACCCAAACTCTTATATAGAGGCAAGAAAAGAGAAAGGTTGGGTAGGTGCTAGGGAAGAAGAGTTAACTCACATGAAGAAAAATAAAACTTGGGAGTTGGTTCTAAGACCTAAAGATAAATGTTTCATTGGCACAAATGGGTCTTTAGAGATACTTTAAATGAAGATGGATTAGTGATCTAGAACAAGGCAATACTTATATGGAAAGGATATGATCAAGTTGAGGGAATTAACTTTGAGGAGATATTTGCTTCAGTAGCAAGGTTAGAAGCAATCATTTTATTTTTTACTTTATGAGTATTCAAAAATTTGAAGATATATCAGATGGATCTCAAATCTGCATTTTGAATGGACAATTAGAAGAAGAAGTCTACATTAAATAGCTAGAAGAATTCTAGTGTTCATATAATCCAGATTTTGTGTGCAAACTAAAGAAAGAACTTTATGGACTCAAAGAAGCTCCTAAAGCATGGTACTCTAGATTAGATAGATATTCGCAACAACAAAGTTTCAAGAGAGGTAGTGTATATAGTAACATATATAAAATCTAAAGGTGATCAACTACTAAGTATTTCTATTTATGTTGATGGCATCATCTTTGGTGGCAACAGTGATTCTATGTGCCAAGAGTTTTGAAATGCAATGTAAAGTGAGTTTGAAATGTCAATGCTTGGTGAATTGACCTTCTTTCTTATTTTACAGATTTCTCAATTAGACAAAGGTGTATTCATTTCTCATAAAATAAATTTTGAGAAAGTTTAATATCGAAGAATGTAAATCGGTGAGTACACCTATGGTTACTACGTATATATTGAGTAACGATTATGAATCTTATCTAGTAAACCAAACTTTTTATAGGTCAATGATTGGTAGTTTGTTGTATGTGATTACATATTGGTTGGATATAACACAAGTAGTTGGGATGGCAGCAATATTTTAAGAAACATATAAGGAAACTCATGTCAAAGTAGTAAAATGGATATTCAAATATCTACAAGCTACAATAGATGTTGGTCTATAGTATTGTAAGAGTGAAAACTTCACACTATCTGCATACATAGATGTAGATTGGGTAGGAAGCATATATGCCCAGAAGAGTACAAGTGGTGGATCTTTCTTTCTTGGTGATAGTCTTGTATCTTGGCTAAGAAAAAATAAGGATTCAATATCTTTATCTATATTAGAAGTGAAGTACATTGCAGAAGTTTCATGTTGCACTCGAGTATTATGGGTGAAGAAAAACTTTAAGGATATGAAAATAGAGCTTGATGAACCCATTCCATTCTTCGTGGCAATAACAATGCTATAAAAATTTCTAAGAATCCAGTGATGTATTCAAGGAAAAATGATATTGTAATTATCATTTTCTAAGAGAGAAGGTTGTATAAAAAGAGGTGAAGTTGGAGTATGTTGAAACTAAGGAGAAAACTATAGATATTTTCAAAATCCTCTTCCCAAGGAGGCCTTTGAATATCTTCGAAAGAAGTTGGGAGTTATTACTCCCTCTTCTTGAATCAAGAGGAAGTACAAGTTGAGGGAGAGTGTTGAATCCCTATCACAAGTAGGCTCGGTAGCCTTGCAGAGTGTTTCAAAACTTGGTTGAGAAGAAGAAAAGTATTTAGAAGGACTAGTTGAAGTATGGATTCAAGGGGAGTTTATATGGGAGACAGGTTTTTGGATTATGCAGTAAGAAATTGACCTTTTTCATTAATGTGAAAGGGGGAGAAACAAAACTCAAAATGCTAAATTCTCTAAGGGGGGAAAGCAGAACTCAATGTGAAGTGGCTTCAACTGTTTAGAATTCCTAATCTTGACACATTAGATTTTTCATGTTCCAGCAACATTTTTTATTTTCCATTAATGACAAAGGGGGATATTGTTAAACATATGTTGTCATTAATTTCAAAGGTGCTCATTGATGTCAAAGGAGTGGAGTGATTTTAGCAAAACAATGAGAATTAAATATAATCATACTATGAGCCTATGAACTGTCATGTATAAACTTTTGAAATCAATCAGGGAATTTATATGGTGTCATAATACATCTATTCATGTCGATGAAAATAATTTGGAAGTTTGATCGTGAATGTTTGAGGTCAATTACTTAGAAAATGAAATTGTTATAGTAACATGTTTTGATCTACATTTCTTCATGGATGTGAGTTATGACTTGTGGTTTGAAAGGAGATTATTTCTACACATGGTTTCTCTTATTTTAGAGTTTTTGGAATTTATGTTAATTAGGTAGAAAATTTAAAGTGATAGAAAGGTTGCTATGTTGGTTAATTAACCAGTTTGATGTTTTGGATTGATGTGGCAGTGGCTTGTAGTGTGTACCCTCCAAAGGTAGCATGGGAAGATGAAATAGGTCTAGGCTAAGATCTTTGAGGAAGTGAAAAACATTGTGTTTTATTGGCAGCAACAAAATTGATTTAGGACAGACCCGCTACATGTTTCATACAAATTTGAATTTAGGTCCACCTTAGTTGATCTAGCTAATTGAAAATGGTGTTAAGGGATTCCTGACCAACATGAAATGATGTTAATGTAATGGGATGTAGATAATGACTAATCATCATAGTTTAGGAGTGTTTGTGAGTGTGTAATTGTTTAAGTGTGTAAGAGTGTAAGAGTACGAGCAAGTATAATTTTGGGTGATGTAATGGGAGTTGCATATCAATCATTGTAAAACATCATCAGAATAAAATAAGTGGTGTAGGAGAGTATTTGAAGGAATATCAGATTAAGTGTAAGCTATGTGATCAGAATTGAAGAGCCACAAATCTTATCTATGTGATCTAGTAGAACTTGTCTTACTTATTGAGATGGTGCTCAGATGTTTGTATTCGGGATTAGTGTCTTTTGTAGGTTGGTGCCTACAAATACAATAGGGGATTGGTGTCTCTGGTAGGTTGGTTCCTACTTCATGATTTTAAATTATTCATTATTTATGTGAGGATAGATTTGGATAATAGATCCAAGTAGCTCTTCTCAGCATTGTTTTTCCCATTATGGGTTTCCATGTATATTTGGTGTTCATTTTGTGAATGTGTGCATTTGAGTTTCTTGATTGATACTATCTATTTTGATTCATGTTTGGAGAAGTGAATAATGGTTATTCATGTTGAATTAAAGATTTTTAAATAGATTTAATATACTGATTCACCCCCCCTTAGTATATTGTGTGCCCTTCACATAAGGCATGTGGAAAAGGCCTTGAAAAAATAAAAATTCCTTAGGGAGGTGTGGGAAACCTTTAAGGGTAGTTTTTCACCACTTGGCATCATCAAAAAATTCTCCATTCCTTTTCATTTCAATCCTATACCCATATACTTACTAAAATGAAGAAAATTTGAAGCCCTAGGGATACTTTCACCTTAGGATTTCAATAGTTGGTTTGGTTTTTTATAAAATTTCATTTAAGATTTGAGGTAGCAGGGGTTTGATGGATTTGGACAAGGTATAAGAATGGATTGCAACCTAAAAGGTGAGTCAACTTTCCCTTGACCAAATCTAGAATGGATTTAGGAATGAAATGCAATGAAATGACTAGGCTAATGATGCAATAACTATTTTGATGCAAAAACAATAGATCCAAAAATTCATTGAGAAATTCAAACTTAAAAAATGGACTGAGCAAAGTATTGTGCACCTGTGATATAAATTTGAAGCTGATTTTTGAGGACCAAGTTTCCCTAGGTGACTATGTCCCAGTAGAGTAATTTTGAATCTAATTTCATAGTCCTCTGATGCTAGATATATGAGCCTTCTTTTTCCACTTATTGCACTGTCGAATCTTCGTCGGGTGTAGAGAAAACTAAATTTTTGTAAGTTGTCAAGGTACAGTGTTTGAATGCAACAAGGAATAATTAATATTCAATGTTCTCCCAATATTCTTTAGATTTGAAATGTACACATTCAAAGAGAGAAGAAAGGTTGTGCCATATAGGGGTTTTCCTTAGTCAAACCACATGTTAGTGTTTCCACTTGCACAATGGAAATTTCAATGATGGGGAGCCTATCCTTTTGAGGGATAAGGCTAAATGAAAAATTAATGATGAATCAATAATGGACTTAAAATCACCACCCAAAAATGGCTTCCTTGAAGAAATGAAGTGATACAAGATCTCCTCAAGGATTGATTGTTGTTGACTTGATTTTCTTGAAGACCTACAAGGGTTAGATCTCCCAAATAATATGATAACATAAACATGAAAAAACTCACATACACTTTTAGATGATTCTTTGATCTTGAATTGATGCAATAAATATTCTCTTGATTACTCTTGACTTGCATGATAATGCTCTTGATCTCTAATAATTGCTAGTTAGTTTTTAAATGGTGAAATGACTAGGTATTTATACATAATAATTCCAATTTATTGAAAATTGATAGCTAACTTTAGAAATTTGAAATTCAAATAGTAAAATACTGACTCTAACATATTCAATTTTGGAGTAAAAATAGGGGGACATATTCACATCGGGTTCACCAAAATATTTTGATGAGAAAGGGGTCCTAGGTCTAAATGCATAGAATACTAACATCAATCCTTTTTCAAGAGAACATTAGGATACAAATCAACAATGAGACTGGATTTAATTTCAATCATGAAGGTGATTCAATTAGCCTTGGATCTGATACTTTTGTGCCTTGGAAATTGATTGGAATTGAATTATTTAATTAACCTAATTAAATTGTGCCCTAAACTAAAAATGCAATATTTTGACAAAAAACAAACTATAATAGAAAATTTTTACACCAGATCTGAGTAAAATAGAGTTTCGTGCACCTACCCTACAAGTTGGAAGTTGATTTGGTAGGACTAAGTTTCCCTAGGTGACCAATTCCTTATTGGCTTGTTTTGGATTTGAAAATTTGGACCTGTAACACTATGTCTACTCTTTGATTCCTACTTTACAAATTTCCATCTTTAGATCTATACCTGCAATAAATCTACAAAAAAATGGTGGGGGTGGCTATATAGGAGTTTTCCTTAGTCAAACCCCTCTTTTGGTATTTTTACCTCGACAAATAGCCAATAAAATAATTAATAAGAGTGTGGGTGATCTATCCTTAAGTGCATATAAGGTTGTTATGAGCTAAAATTATGAAAACCCTACTCAAGTGCATTAGAGAAGGATTCCTATATGACAAATGATAAGATCTACCTAAGAGAAAGTCAAATACCCTTAGCAAATTTGTAACACAATGATACCTTGCCCTGGGCAACAAGTAGAATTAAGCTTGAAGATGAGACCACTTATGAAAAAATTCATTAGGTTGTAGAAAATGGCCAAGAGCACTTTGCAAACCTAGAATCCATCATGCCCTTTTATTGTCATCAAACTCCAATCATTGAATGAGACTTGATCAAATTTTGAAAATATTCTTGAAAACCTATAAATTCAAATGTATTTGGCATAATTCAATGATCTCTTACTTCTTCTTTTCTCCAAATTTTTCAATTAGTTTTAAAATGGTGAAAATATTAAGTATTTATAGGAATTTAATCTAATTTCCCAAAAATTAGATGTTGATGGCTAACTTTTGAAATTTGAAATCAAAATAATAAATTTCTTTCCTTGACATATTCAATTTTGGAGGTAAAATAGGGGGACTAAGTTTCCCTAGGAAACTATGTCCCAACCCTATTTTATGGAGTTTAAGGTGTCAAGATCAAAGTATTAAATATTTTCTTTAGTTTTCCACATACAATTTGTTGAAAAATGATAAATAAGGCCATGGAATGCATAACTTTATAAATTAGAGCTTGATTAAGGGATGTTGAAATGCATAAATTCAAGGGTCACTAAACTAGGTCAAAAAAAAGCATAAAATTATGCATTCACCTAAAAGGGAGTATAGTTTCCAATGCTACACTTAAATTTCATCATTTTGTACTATATCCTATCATTCTAGCTTTTATATTTCTCTCTTTTGATTTGCACATGTTTGGTTATTAGAAGACTATCTTTTTATCATTGTGCAAGGATATTTGGACTATCTTTCTTGAAAATGCCTAACTATCTACTTGCAAACTGGAAATTGTTATGTGATGACTATGATTTTGCAATTTTCATGGACTATTCATCCCCTCAATTATTTCCTACCACTATTAATGAATAACATACTATATTCATTATTTTGAATAGGCAGGCTGCACATTATCACTATTAATCAATACATTAAATGGTTTTTCTTGTTTTCCCTATTTGATAGTATATTGTCTCTTCATGAATCCTTAACCCTTCACTGACTATTATGACTATTTGGTGTGTTGAGAATTTTAAAATGATAGTCCTTTCATGTCTTGACTATGCAATACCCTAGAGACATAGATACATTTCACACAACAATCACTTGTAATTATTGTTATTGATAACTATTATCTCCTTTTCTAAGCCCTTCTCTTCATTCTTATCATGAATATCCTTTTTATTATATTCCATGACACAAAACTAAAAGACCATTGCCTTTTTTTACATGACTGTCACTTTCTTGACTCCTTATGGATTGTCCTTGTCCACAATTTTCTTTTGGATGTCCTACATGCTTATGATTGTCCATTACTTATGCATACTATTTTTCTTAAACCTTCCCTACTCTTAACTCTATCCCTCATGACTGTACCCACCATCATTTATAGTGATCTCCAAAATATTATCCTTTAACTCTGTCAACTATCTTTCATAATTAGAATTGGCATTGTTCTTTTACAACTTGTGATATTTTCCCTAGATTGTTAATGTACCCTTCTTATGCATCAAAATATAATATTACCTAACCACTTTCAAACTAACATAAACTCTATAGTGTGACCCTTTCTTATGGGTGCTCAAGTGGGACTTATTTGTCTCTTTCATCTACCACATGATTTATAAAAATTCAATTCTATCTGGCACATTTATTAGAAATATGTGGGGTTGAACTAAAGCACCATAACTTTTTATTAATGTAGTATTAGCGTGAAGGAGCCAATCACCCAATTATGATCTATTCCTATCTTTGATGCATTATCCTTTAGTCTTAAGAACCTCATCTCTCTCTTATACAACCTTCTTATGCTTTGAAAACCTAATTTTTTCATAACCACTAGCACAAAACATTTCTTAAAGATAACATACTTTGAGAATTGGAAATTTATATCGCATATGTATTCCCATCCTTGTATTGGTAATGGGACTCCTTTAGTATCATGTAACTTCAACTACAATGTAGCACTCTAAAAAGCTTTCCCACTATATAAAATAAGGTGAAATAATTGAGAATACCACTTGAAATATATTATTTTCTCATCCCCTTTGTGGAATTCCTCTTCAATGAAAGCATAAAAGTCAAGAATTTTATTCAAATATTTGTGTTGGATGGAACATGCCATCATTAAATGCACTAGCATATATTTCTTGTAGTCAACAAAAAAAATCGACATAGGGTATAGTATGTGTTGATGAATTAATCTTCAAGGATGTCAAATTTGAAATGATCAACTACATCTGTGGTAAATATCAAAAAAATTCTATTTTGATCTCTTTTCTTTTGATTAGGGAACCATATAACCCTATTTTATTCTTATCTTTAGCATATTCTCTACATAAGGAGTCAAAATCTATGGGGCTGCTAGAAGTCACATTTAAATTGAATACTTCACATATAAATTCCTTATCTAACCTCATTAGGCATCCATCCTTATCATTCAAAATTTCCCTAGATTGTGGAACACATCTCTTAGCAATGGCTCTAATCAGGTCAACATTAATGAATTTTTTTGGGACCATCTACCTCCCTATGTCTAAAATCCATATGTTAGAAATGGGTTTTGCAACATTGCTTCTTCTAAAATAGTAGTTGAATGAATCCCAAACATAAGTGGGGATAATTTTTTACCTCATAGATTATTCCTTATCAATTTATATATCTGAAAGGATCCCAAACCCTTGGGCATGGTTTCCATTCTTAGAAGAACTAGGGATATGTCTTACAATTTTTTTTATAACACTAGACTCACTTTTTTGGCTTGGGATGATTCTTGGTTCATTTTTTAGATTTGTTGTAGGAATTAAAGTTTTGGAATTGACAAAAAATAAGGTTCAATTTAACTTCAAAACAATTCTAAAACACTCAAAAAACCCTCATTTTATCACTTATAGCACATAAAAACTCTTTCATAGTAACAAATACAAATATTTTTAACTCACTCATTTCTACTTAGAAACCCTATTTTTTTTCATAGATTCATAAATGTATTTATAGCTTAAACTCCATCACACAATTCTCCTTCAAATATTTGACATAATTAATTGAATACAATTTTTTATAAAATCCATATAGGATCAAATTGAAACTGATCAATTTTGGAGTAATGAAACATGAGTGAAATCTTGGAGTCTTCCACTGGGCATTTACAATTTTAAATTCCAATCATTGATATTGAAGGGTACATAATGACCAAAATCTATTCCATATCCAACATTTTAGTGTAAAAGGAGTTTCAATCCTTATTAGCCAAATCACATTGTATTGAGAGCATGTGCTACAATAGAAGTGTGCAGCCTATAAAGGTATCTCTAAGTCATGAGAATGGTCCCATGCCTACTATCAGGCCTTTAAGATGAATATTCCATATTGTTTTGCATTTACAACATTGATGTTCAATTTGCCATCAATGTGCACTAGCAAAGCTTTGAATGATTTAATTTTATAACTTATGCTAGGAAGAAATTTTACACTACAATGAGGACATGACATGTGGTGCTTAGTCATTATTTTCAAAATCAAGCAATAACTCAAAACACTTGTCTAGGCCCTTGATGAGTAGGTGCCACATGGAACTATAGAACATCGACACATGTTTAATTTTTCGTTCTCTAGAAAGTGTGTTGAACTAAAAGGTTGTGTTACAAATAGAATATTTACACATACAAATGAATCAACCTTTATCTATCAATAAAACCTCAACCATCGAGAGAGACACATGCTGGTAGAGCACACTTGTTGAACACTTGGAATACTAAGAGGGGGGTGAATTAGTATTCTATTAAACCATCCAATCATTAACCATCCAATTACCAAAGCATATTCAACTATTATAAGGAATGAAAGCATAAAAAATATCCACAACATCACATAACACATGAACACCAGGATTTTTATATGGAAAACCCAAAATGGGAAAACCACAGTGAGGATTAGCTCATAATATATTATAATTAGTTATAAGATATTACAGAAAGGCTCACTACTAGGTGGATTCACTATCCAAGTGATGTCACTATCCATAGAGAAAATAAAGATAGAAAGAAGTGGCTATACAACTAATATTTTAACTGATACAAAATGCATCTATCATATGTAGGATTTAGTTCCTTTGAAGCTCAAAAAACTGACTTAATACACTTCATCTAATTTAGATCAAAAATATCTACTCCACTTTACATTCACACAGTTCTTCTCAACTTTCACAACTTATTCGCTCAACTCTAATTTTTTTTGCATTATTTCTTGTATTTGGATCATGTACACATTCAAATTCAATATCTATAATCTCAAAAAAACATTGTATATATATCAAACTCCATTGTAAACATCAATTAGGTCAGCCTAATTAGATGTAGCCCTAAAACATACAAAATATGCCTTGATGGCACCTAACTCAAATAAAAATTCCTTCACAAAAAAAACATGTAATATAGGTCGACATGGACATATAATAGCTCCATATTACCTTCACATCATATATTTAATCTTCATAGACCTTTATATACATTAGGTCGACTAGGCATGGGACCTAGAAATAGAATACTCCAATTGTTCATCTCCATAGGACACACGGACCACAAAATGTCATCCCATTTGGAAAAAAAAATACTTTGATACTTTTTAACATTCTCCCAATACCATAAGGTATAATTCAAATCCATGGAGGAGTGTGAACTAGATAAGTCATATCCATTTCACAAAAAGTTGTGTAAACCTTATATGTTGATCTTTTGTTACTTCCAGCTTGCAAACCACTTATCCAAATCAAGTGAGATTCTAAATGAAGATAGTAATGACATCCATAAACAACATATTATAATTTTAAAATTAAATCTCTAAGGGTGTACGAATGCAAATACAAATATCAAAGGACTCTGTGTACTGATCTTTCAATGTAGATACTTATCAATAATACTTAACTATTTTTGTGTGTGGATCATACCCTCTTGAAAAATAACTCTTCTAAAATTATCCTTAACACAATGTTGACATCAATGAAAACTCATTAATGAAAACCTTCTTCATTCTTTCAAAAATATCCCCCTTTTCATTGATGGCAACATGTGCCAAAAAATAAATTCTCTCCAAGTATCTCTCCTCAAATATCTCTCCCCCTTTGACATTAAGGGAAAATGGTGTACTACTACCATCTCTTTTTATGTTTTGCATATACAAACTAAAATAACTAAAATGAATGTACTTTCTCCCCCTTAGGAAGTTAACCAAAACTCCTAATACATCCACATATTTACAAAAGAATATGTACACAGGAAAAATAGAGAAATGCATAGAAATAGAGATGGTCAACCTAAAGATGTTGACCCCTGAAGCTTCTAAAGAATAGATTTCCAAGCTGATTTACCTTCTTCCTATATTTTCTTTGCTTCTGCAAGAATCCTATGTTGAGACTAAATCTCCACCAATGTTCATCTCCTTCATTTATACTACTGGGGGTAAGATTTAACTTTTAAATTTTAACAGTACCAACAAAGGAATTTGAGATAGGTATACATTTTGTTTTTACCAAGTCCCTTTACTTCCCAAGTTGCTTGATAATCTCTTCCTTCTAGCTTTATAAGGTGAATAATCTGTCATGTAAATCTAATATAGCAGACTAGGTCTAAGCATCTATGTCTAGTTCTAGGTCATAGGCACTTGATGCATTTCTTATCTAGGACCCAATTGATTCCATTTCATCTTTTATGCCTTGTGTGGCATTCGACCACTTCATGCAATAAAAAAATAAATGTTTTTTTCTCTTCTTCACAAGAATGTACTCTCTTCAAACACTCTTAAACTTTTTTGTGTGAAAATTCACATTTCTCTATAATATCCATCTTCTTCTTTGCAAGCCTCATTTCAACCTCTGTTTCCACTTGTCCATTCAAATTGGAGGCATATTCCATGAAGGAATCAATCAAAAAATTAAAATTTTCAATTGTAGATAAAGATGTACCAACATTAGTTCTAGGTGTTACCTCTTGTAATGTATCTATACCTTCATTCATCAATTCACCACTCCTTTTTTGTGTTTCAATAATTTATTTTCTAGCTGATGCATGAAACACATCACCTAGCCATAACTTATGAGTAGGAAAAATCTTATCTAAATCTACACTTCCCTATTGCATGGGAAACTAAAACAATTGAGATGAAACTATTAGTTGGAACCTTAATTCTTTAGATAACAAACCTTTCAGGGGATTACCAAAGAATATTCACCAAAAGGCTTAGGTAACTCAGTTTTCTCAACTTCTTCATTAGTTTTGGTATTAGTTTCCTCTTCTTCCTCCACCTTTTCTTCTTCAACAAAGACCTTATCATTACCTTTTTCTTCATCTCCTTTGTCCTTTTCATTCTCTCCTTTCTCATTCTCTTCATTTTCATTCTTGTCTTATTCTCCTTCCTTCTCACCATCATTCTCTCTTTCCTTATTCTCTTCATTCACTTCCCCTTGCTCATTATCTACATCATTCATTCACCTTCACCGGTGCCTTGTTCTATATCTACCAGAGGAGAAAATTTCTCGAAGCTACCTTGAACTATAGTATCATGTGCTATCGAAGGAAAAGAAGTCTCATCCTTTGTGATTTCCTCTCTGGTCCCTATTTCTCCTTCAACAAAAATTTAATCTTTAGCATTTCCTTGCATTGGTCAATCTATATCTAAAGGAGTATTATAAATATTTTCCTCTACATTAGTAACTCCAATATTTTCTACATGCTCATGTTGAGCTTCAATTATCAGATCTTTTTCTTTGCTAGTAGAGGTAATGGGAATCATGTCATACTTCTTAGCTATGTCAATGAAATTTTCCTCTATTTTTCTTTGTATTCTCTCAAACTCATCCTACGCTCTTCCCATAAGAATTGTGACCCTTTGTTTAGTTCTAAATTCTTTAATATAGACTTGAGCCAATGTGGCCTTATCGACATCAAATAAGAAGAATCCAATTTTCTCCACAACAACTGATCTAATCTTCTCTTCCTTTTCTATCGCCTCTTTTCTCTTTCCATTAAAATGTTCCATACATCATTTGGAACCTTATTTTGTATATTCTCTATATTTGCTTCAATGATGACAATGTACTTAATGATTGCTTCAATTATGGTGGATCTATCCACCTCATTTTTACTCTTATATAAGGTTGTTGTTTCTCCCAAAATTTCACGGTGAAAAATTATTTTAAACAAAGCATCCAACTTTATTGGATTGTGAGGTCTCTTTAGAGTTGTCTTCTTCTTATTTTTCTATTCATGAACACCAGTTTCTAATTTATTTTCCTTCTTCTCTTTCATCTACCTTTGTATGTGTATCCCAAAGGATTGCTTTTCCTTTTCAATTTCCTCTTCATTAGAGGTATCAATTATGTCTACTCTTTGTCTCTTTGTTCTAGTTTTTATTCTTTCAAAATGGGGTTTTTCATCCTTTTCTTCTTCTTCAAATAATATACTTATATTTTTTTCTCTCACAAATTTCTATTTTCTTCTTTTTGATGTGGTGTTAATAGTGGGGGTTGTTGAAGTAGTTTTATTTATCTTCTTAGGTCTTGTGGCTTCCTTCACCTAAATTTCCTTTATTACTGAAGCACTAGTCTTTGTCCTCTTAGTTTTGTTGGTGGTAGGTGGTGTTTTGGAGGGTATCTAAGTACTTATGGGAGTGGTGGAAGCTATTCTTCTAGATCTTCTTGGTCTAGTGGACCCACTTGATTTATTCACTTCTCCCTCTTCTCTTGCTCTTGCTTCCCTCAATTTTTCTTCTGTGAACCGTTTCCTTTTTGTAAATTCATCTATCATCATTGTCACCTTCTTCTTTATCTCTAGATTCTTCAACTCCATATGAACTTTCATATATTTCTCTTCATATGTGCCATATCTTTCTTGTGCAGTGTCCTTAGGAATTTTCAACAATATGTCAACATAACCATTAACTTCATTTTCATTAGTTTCATATCCAAGTGATAGAATCCAAATAGTTCTAGATTATATAGCCTTAGTGATGTATTCATCAGTTGTGACTAGGAATGTTATGTCATTCTGATATTTTTCCACCAAAAACTTAGGGATCCTCTTCCTTTCATGCATTCTCTTCTAGAATACTGCAAAGAATGTAGTAAGTTATTCATCTTGAGCTTTCATGTCACCAATGTTGTGTAATTATTCCAAGATTTGATGGGATATCGATAATTCTCTTATCCCATATAACATTGTTTCTTCTCAAGAGCTCCTTTAGAAAGTTAAAAAAAAAAAACAACCAAAGAACCAAACATGAAGGGGTATTTCTTCTCTTTGGCTTGCTTCAAGTTCTCAATTTTTTTTTGCCTAAGTAACTCACACAAATTATAATCCTTTCCCTTTTCTATCACCTTAGAGGCTACATTATTCATTGTGGCTAACATAGAATTCTCTTTGTTTGTGTAGTATAACTTATATCCTATGACCATAGCTACATATCTGACTACAAGATTCTATATAGTCTTCAAAGTGAGAGCTCTTTGATCGAATGTGGCACTAGTTAATTCTATCACATCCTTTTTCTTCACATATTTTAATACTGGTACACGTCTGATGGAACACAGTCCAGTAACGTCCCTTATAACTTCCTTAGATATCAAACTAACATGTTAGTCCATATGAATTTGTCATCCACTCTACTCAATTCCATTCTCAAAAAAATAGTTTCATCGTCATAAATGAGACATGGAAAACATTGCCAGATGCCTAGTTTCTTCTTCACTAGGTTTTCATACTCTAGCTTAATTTGGTAATCATCTCCAATTAGTTGATTGATCCAAATATATAAATCTTATGTGGTTATACTCTTCCATTTTCTTGTGGATGTATGCCCTAGTATCTTCTATGGCATAATCCTATATGGAATACTCGAAAAAGCTCCGAGCATGTCATTCTCAAATATTTTTATGGGGAATTTCTTAAATTTTGGTTGAGGCTTCTCACTTATATTCACTATTGTAGGTGTATCCATTTCTATTGAATTCAAACTATTCAAAAAACAAAATTTAGCTTTAGCTTTAAACAACAGTAAATACCTTTTTCTTGCTTAATTGAAACTAGGGTTTGGATTCTCTGCTTCACAAATTGCCTTTGAACTCTTGAATTTTCTTTGACTCACTTTGCTTGCTTCAAATGTATAAAAGTGAATAAAATTGGCTAAGTGTTTATACTTATAAACCCTCAATCTGACCTAATTCGTATTTAATGTGCCAAACAATAAAGCTAGTAAAACCCTTCTTTGTGCAATAGTAAACCCTAAATCGCTCCATAAATCTCTGCATTTTTATATTTTCTTTTGGTGTCTTCTCCAAAAGATCAATATTGTCCATCTCTATCATATATCTTTGTGCCAATCCATGGCACCTTATATTGATCGAGGGTTATTTGATTTTTTTTATTTCTCCCCTTAAGCTAATGCCTAGGTTCAATTCCTGGAGGAATCATATGCATTAGATGAGGGCATAGATTCATTTTTAGTCTTTGGTTCTTCCTTTTTCTTAGTCTTCTCTTTCTTTCTCCAGATCTTTTCCATTTCCTTCTTTACTTCAACTGGATCAATCTTTGTAACTGGTTCATTTCTCTTTACCAGATTTTCCTTGTATTTTTGCTTCTACAAAATTTAGCATTATGTCTAGGTCTATTACAATTGTGATATACAACTTTATTTTGAAAAGAATTCCTTCCATTCATCCTAGATCTGCATTGATTAGCCTTGTGTCCAAATCTATAGCATGTATAACAATAACCATTGAAAGGTTAAATAATTCTACCATTGTTATTTACATTCATCATTTCACTTTTGCATTCATTTTCTCTATGTCCAAACTTATTGCATGTAAAGCATTGACTTGTAAAAGATGAAACATTCTGATTCATTTTTCTTCTACATTCCATTGCTCTATGTCCAAATTTATTGCAAGAATAAAAAATAACATTGAAAGATGGGTACCTTTAAGCATTTTGTTGTTTACAAGGGGTCTTCTAGCATTGTTTCTTTGATTCTAGATCTTACCATTGTTCTTCTTGTCTTTAGTATTTTCTAGTTCATTGATCTTCTTTGCATTAGGTTTCTAATATTCTTTTTATCTTTCCCCCTTTACAAGTCCCAAACCACCTTTGTCTTTAGATTCTTTCTGGCCTACAATCAACTTATCAAGCTTTGTAGAACTTGCCTTGAATTTATCTTCATGAATTCTTTCTTTCTCTAGATATAATCTTAGATTTTCCACTTCTTTTTAAAGCCTCATACATTCATTAGTTTTTTTCTTACCATTGTATCTAGACATTCCTCAATTATTTTCTTTTCTTCCACTTGCACTTTCAGTTTGGTGATGTCTTCATTTTCTTGCCTCAATTGTTCACTGACCTCCTTATGCCTTTCTTTGAACTTCTTGATTCTCTCTCTCAATTTTTTTGATTCAATCATTTGCTTCTTTAAGATTTTCCTTCAAATCTTTGTTTTTATCTTCAACTTTGTTTAGATCTTCAAGAGCATCTTTGAGTTCTCCATCTTTGTCAAGCATGCAATCTTCTTCTGTGTATCTAAAGACAAGAATCTCTTCTGGAAGAATAGGAAACTTTTTATTAGCCATGTGTTCAATCTCCAAGATCTTCCCAAAGTGGTCAAGCTCCTTTCAAGGATCCAAGCTCTGATACCAATTGTTGAACACTCAAAATACTGAGAGGGAGGTGAATCATTATTCTATTAAACCATCTAATCATTAGCCATCCAAATACCAAAGCATATTTAATTGTTATAAGGAATGAAAGCATAAAAACATCCACAAAATCACATATTACATGAGCACCAGGATTTTTACCTGGAAAACCAAAAATTGGAAAAACCATGGTGAGGATTAGCTCACAATATATTATAATCAGTTATAAGATATTACAGAAAGGCTCACTACCAAGTGGACTCACTATCCATAGAGAAAATAAATATAGAATGAAGTGGCTATATAGACAATATTTGAATTGATACAAAATGCATCTTTCATATGCAAGATTCAGTTCCTTTGAAGCTCAAAACACTGACTTAATACACTTCATCTAATTCAGATCACAAATCTCTTCCTTTTCTTTACTTTCACACACCTCTTCTCAACTTTCAAAACTTATTCGCTCAAATCTACAAAATTTCACATTACTACTTGTATTTAAATCATGTACACATTCAAATTCTATCTCTACAATCTCAAAACAACCTTGTATATATATCAAACTCCATTGCAAACATCAATTAGGTCGACCTAATTAGGTGTAGCTCTAAAACCTACAAAACATGCCTTGTCGAAACCTAATTAAAATAAAAATGTCTTTGCACCAATAAAATGTAATATAGGTCGGCATGGACCTATAATAGCTCCATATTACCTTCACATCACATATTTAATCTTCACAACCCTTTACATACATTAGGTTGGCCAAGCATGGGACCTAAAAAAAAAATACTCCAATTGTTCATCACCATAGGACACGTGGACCAAAAAATGTCATACCAACTAGGAAACATAATACTTGGACACCTATTAACATTCTCCCAAAACCACAAGGTCTAACTAAAATCTAGAGAGAAGTGTGGACCAAATAAGTCATATCCATTTCATAGAAAACTATGCAAACCTTATATGTCGATCTTCTGTTACTTGCAACTTGCAAACCACTTATCCAAATCAAGTGAAATTCTAAATGAAGATACTAATGACATCCATAAACAACATACTAGAATTGAAAAATTAAATCTCCAAGGGAAAATGAATGTAGACCAAAATACTAGAGGGCTTTGTGTACTGAATTTACCAGTGTAGACACTTATCAATAATACTTAACTATTTCTATGCACGGATCAAACCCTCTTGCAAAATAACTCTTCTGCAATCATCCTTAACACAATGTTGACATCGATCATGTGGTGTTGATATCAATGACAACCTTCTTCATTTTTTCAACAACACTAACATGACTTAAACAAGCATGACCATTTGGAACTTGCAATATAAAGATCCTATGCACTATCAATAATATTTTGACACATAAACTATGCCATCACACCCACTAACACAATATAGCTGATAAATCCAATGATAATGGTATCCAAGTGGTACTATATCACAAGATCACAACTTTCAAAGGATCTTGGAATAAAATGATGCAATCTAAAGGATAGATACACTGAAATAATATTTATTTAGGTGGATTCCAAGTATACAATGGTAGCGACCACCATACAAGTTTATTAATGGGAGAATCAATAATTTTTAAAAATTCATATGGTTAATTGGTTCATTCAGTTAGCAAGAAAAATGGGCCAATGGATAAACAATGTTGAAGACATAAAGATATAGTTTAAAATCTTACAATGGGCTAGGCAAGTCAACTAAGAAATAAAAGATAAATAGTATGTCATATGCCATTGTTTTATGGTTTTTCCTTTCAATAAGAAAACCCTCTTAGGAAGTGTACTAAAACCCTAAAAATAGTCTAGTTTCAATAATGGCCCTTTTTTTGGGATGCATGATTCAACAAAGCACAACAAGAATTAAAAGAACTTTAAGATACATACCATAAAAAAAAACACAAACACACCAAATTGAAAGGGAAAAACACTTAACTATGGGTCATAGACAACCATAGCTGCACAAAACTAGATAGGGAAAACAAACTATATGAATTTGAATGGAAGAGAAAGAGAAAATCTCAAGAGAAATAAGGTCTTAGGGATTTTCCATGCACTAGAAATTTGTGGTATTATTCATTCATGTTCTCTAGAAAATAAGAATCTTCCCCATGAGTTTCAATGAAATTATAAGGTCCTAATAATAAATGATTAAAAATTTCATGTTTACCTTTGTTTAGGGCCCTTTCATTCCACATCAATACCATATCACCAATTTGAAATTTCCTATTATATTTTTTCTTGTCAGAAAGATATTCCACCTGTTGTCATTTCCTCAAGTTTACAACTCGGTATTTTCTCATTGATTCATCTAATTCAAATAATTGGTTGATACTACATGACATTTCATATTTTATCTCCTCATCATACTCTTGAATAAATTTATACACTAGAAATAGGTTACTCATTGGAATGTTTGCATCCATTCCATACACTAACTCATAAGGGGACCTTGCTATGGATTTCTTAATTGTTACCCTGTAAACCCACAAATCTAGCCTCAAATTTGAATCCTAGGATTTCATATTTTCACTCAACATCCTTTTGATAATTTTCATCAAGATTTTATTGCAATACTTTTTTTGATCATTTCCCTATGGATAATAGGGAGATTAATATTATAAGTTTATCCCATATCCAAAATAGAATTTTGTAAACTCTTTAGACCTAAAACACATTGCACTATCTCTAATTAACTTGCATGGGACTCCAAACCTTGTAATAATTCTCTCCATTATTAAATCCACAACCACTATGTTGGTTGGTTTTTTGATTGGGATAGTTTCAATGCACTTGGTAAAATAATCAATAGCTACTAGGATCCATTTAAATCAACCACTACATTTTTGTGTGATTTCACCAAAAAAATAAATTCCCCATTATTGAAATGGAGCTTCCACAACTATAGGCACCAGAATTCTTCAATTGTTTAGAGAATCTCTGGCATGCATCATATTTTCTTACCATTTTCTATGTGTTAGCAAATAAATAAGGCCAATAATAGCCTACTCTTGATATCTTATGGGTTATTATTTTTTCCATAAATTTTCCACCACAATTCCCACTATACATTTGTAACAACACTTTAGAAGCTTTATCCTCATTCAAGCACCTCAAGAGGACACCATCTTCATTTCTATAATACAAGTTGTCATTTGTGATAACATTCTTTATTGCTTGGATCTTCATAGTATTTTTTTAAATTTTTAGTCAAATTTTCAAGACAAGTGGGTATGTGCCGGATCATCTTGGAAAAAGCAAGTCGTTAAGTGGTGATGAAAATTCAGAAAATCAGAGTTAGGCAACTTGACGTAAAAATTTGAATAAGTTATCTATATTATTTAAAAAATATGTAAGAACAAAATATGTAGAAAATTGAATGTAGTTTCTAAACTACTAGGTTTATTTTTTTAAAAATCTACCTGGTAAAAATTTGAAATTTCAATGCAGTGTACTTAAATTTCAAGGAGAAAATAATAAGTAGGCGTTTGTCTAACCAACCTAACCAAAATAAAATGATAATATTTTTTTATAAGATTTTAGGTATAAGTAGAGGAATCATGTCCCGATGTGATGCATATTTTTTTGTATGTTTTTTCCAAGTAAATAATTAAATATGAATTTTTTATTACAAATTTTAAAAAATATAAAAACTCATATGTCTGACCACCTTAGCTTGGTCAAAAATTCATGAAATTAATTTTTTTTAATCCTATAGTATGTGATGCATATAATGTGACCCATGTTTCAGATTCAAAAAATGTGATACCATTTGAAAGCTATAGATGTTTTTCAATCATCCTATCAATCAGGACTTTAGTCATAATTCAAATAGAAAATGAATAATAATTATTTGTTAAATTTAATGTAAAGCATAATTTATATTGTGGAAAGTTGAAAATCTCCTTTAAAAATCTTTTTTGTTTCATCAATTTTGGGTAAAAAATATTGTTAGCCACATGGGCCATCATATCACTTATATATCGCCACTTTTTGGCCCATCATAATCCTGTACATACCCAAGTCATGTATTATATGTAGTATATCACATCCTTATACCATGGGGAATTCATTAAGGGTGCTGGCAAGAAGTTGAGTCCACTTTTTGGCCAAAAAGTGGAAGTGTTTTCCCTGATTTTCAGTGTTTGACACATTTGACCTTAAAATTTGAAGCACTTAGAGATGAAATCTTTGAAAAAGTCAGTGATCATAAAATATAGTACTCGGAGTCTAGTTTGCAAATATGTAATTTATTTTAATACCCAAATTGTACAAATTGAACTTCAATAGGCTTTTGTAAAAATCACTATTTAAAAGTCATTTTTTTTTTACCATACCATGCACATGTACAACATCCATATTTTGACCTAAATTATCATATTTTTCTAAATCCTTTTGGGAAAAGACTTGTGACTCACTAAAGCTTGTTTTGGATATTATTTTGTAATTTTTTATTGATTTCTTTTTTTTTGTTAATTTTTTATCAGGCATATTTTTCGTTTTGAAAAATCGTCATGTACGACACGCATAAGATGACCTAAATTTATCATTTTTTGCAAAAAAAATTGAAAATTGAAAATAATTGTTTGAAGTTTTTTCTTGTGCAATCCGTTAGTCAAAATGTTATGTTGATCAAAAGTTATTAAAATAGTAAAAAAAACTAATATTTAAAGTTTATGGACCGGTTTCATCATAAATTAATTGAAAAATAGAAAAAGCAATCCAGTTGTAAAATAAATTACATATTTGAAATCTACATTGCCTCATCTAAAATGGGTTTTAATTTCGTCAAAAAATTCTGCAAAAAAAGTCATCAGCCATATGTCCAAACTCGATTTTTTCCCCGACATTGTTAGAACCTTCAATTTGCAGGTCAAACCAGGTTGAAGGCCTAGGTTCAGACTGTAATGCCCCGCCACGCAACCCTAGAGGAAGTTTCAATTCGCTACAAAAAAGTACTAAATTTTTTTTTATTAAAGTGCATATTTAAATATATACATATATATAACTGAATATTATATATATATGTTTGTTTAATACAGCTAATAATTTCAACCCCATTAATTAAACCAAATTCTATAATTCTAAAAAAAAATAGAATACTAAAATATATAACTCCATCTCATATTCATATAAAATATATTTATATATATGGCGGGGCATTACACGGACTCCCAATGCTTTTCCCAAACAAAAATCCGAGGCAAAAACCCGACCACAAAGCAAAAAAAAAAACAAATTTTAAAAAACGGGATCTCATTCCCAATATTTTCTTCTAATCTATTAAATTTTGTAGCCTCTAGATTATACTCATCCATGAGTTTATCTAATCCCTATCACCTAACAATTTTTCTATTTGAATATCAATATTAAGTTATTGGAATTTATTAATCCACGTGCATCTTCTTCTAGTGACTTCTTGTGTGAAAATTTCTTTCACAACTACATGAGTTACATATGCAACAATTTTGGCCCCAACCAAATATGGTCTAAAATTATTTACTTTCTTGACCATTGCATATTCATGTTTCTCCATTGCATCATATTTTATCTTTTTTAAATTGTAGGTATTTTCTAAAGGAACAAATCGGTTGTTCATATCCTTCATCATTTTTTTGCAATAAGACACTAACAATTATATTGAAGGATGCAAAAGGAAACAATTAAAATGGTTTCAAAAAATTAGGTGAACTCAACAATGAATCTTTTTTAATTGCTTCTTTTATGCTTTGGAAATGTATAACATGTTTTATTATCCTACTATAAAATATTATTTAATTATAATATGTTAAAATAGGTTTAATTCATTTTTTAACCTTCACCTAGTTTTAGCCTAAAAACCCATCCATCATGGATAGTAATTCACAAGTAAATTTTTGCAACATAGCTTCCATATTAGGCAAAGGATAATTATCCCTCAAGGATGAAACATCTAGGTTTTTAAAGTTCACACACAATATACTTTCTTAATTTGTATTCCTTACAGGAATTATATTGTAAACCCAAGTGGAATGTATAATAGGTTCTATTTTTCCAACATCACCGATTTTATCAATTCTTGTTGCATCTTTGGCACCAAAGTAGGGTTTATGGGTCTCTATCTTTTTCTAAATATCTTGGCATCAAGCTTAAGAGGGATTTCATGCTAGAATAAATCCTCTCTATAGGTTATTAAGTCATCATAAGACCAAGAAAAAACACTTTTTTCTTTCCCAAACAAAGAGATAAGAATAATCCTTTCCTAGGATTTTATCTTTTTTCTAATATACACTTTTTATGGTGATGCATTTGTACTTGGATTAATTTCCTCCAGATATTTTTCATTCATAAGAGCTATTTTAGCTATATTTCTGCCAAACCATCAAAAACTCTCTCCAATACTACCAGTCACTTTGGGATCTTATTCATCTTTATTTGGACGATCTCATTTCTAAAAATAGTATCCTTCTCATCAATATTTTCAACAAAAATCTAGAAATCAATATCTTTATTATGATATTCATCTACAAAATTTAATAACTTAATTAAGTCTAGATCATCATAGAAAATTTTCCAATGACATATGTTCTTAGGAATAGAGGATATAGTTAGCACTTCAATCTTAGAAATTCTAGCCAATGTTATATTATAGGATATTATAGCTATGCTAGCTAGAAAATTTTCTATGATTTTTTTCCCTATCAATAATAAAAATTGAAAAAGAATCAAACAACTCAATGGTGTCCCATAAAACATCCTTATATTGTTTAAGTATTTTATGCTTTGAAGCATATTTTTCTCTAACTTTGAAAATAACCAATTTTGAATCCCTTAGGACCCTAAGATTCTTGATACCATGATTTACAACCATATTCAATCCTAATAGTAAGGATTCATACTCAAAATATTTTTTATACATTTAAATTTTGGAGTGAAAGAGGGTTTGAAATAATTACTAGTTGGTGAAATAAGTATCTCCTAAACTCTTGATCCTTTCATAGAACACACACCATCAAAATAAATTAACCATATACCTTCTCTTGCTCAAGCTAAGATACCTTATCCCTAAAGTTGCCAATATCAGTGTAGAAAATTCAAGCCCCTCTACAAGGGTAGGGGATAATTTCTCTCTATTTAATATCACATCCTTACCATTCATAGAAGTAAGAGCATAATGTGAGTCCATTTGGATTCTTCCTCCTAATATTGTAGACCACCTCCTTGTTAATAATATCCCATATTGAGGTGGGATATCAACTACTATAACATTCATATTATATTTATATTTTGGGAATATAAATAATTTGAATTATACCTTTCATAATTCCAATGCCAAGAATTTTTCTTGAGTCCATTACAAAAAAAATTCCATATGCTTTATCTACTTGAATACCATGTTGATTTATAATTAACAAAGGCATGGCATTGGTTGATGCCCCATAATCAATCATGTAATCCTTTAACAATTTACCATTTAATCACAAGGTAACATAAAATGGGTCTACTTGGGATGGATATTTTTTCAGTTTGGTTCCCAAGTAAGCCTCAAAGACTTTATAACCTTTCTAAAAATTTAAGAACATGAATTAATATCATTAATGAATGTCATAGTCTTATCTTTATGTTCTTCAATTATCAACATTTCTAATAAGGGCACTAAGACTTTGACTTGACTAATAAATTGAGTGATATCAATTCGAGTATATTTGGGTAAGGTACTAGTAATGTCACTAGTATGAATAGGAATACTTATGTTATCCTTTCTTTTTGTAGTATAATCTTTATAAGCTTAAACAATTTTAGAGGATTTATTATCACCCAAATCATCTTGAATTTTACATTTTTATCTAGGTAGCCTTTGAAGAGGGAACATTATTCTTCCCACTTTTCCCTTTTATTTCATCATTTTTAGTAGGACTGTAGTCTATTTCATTATGTTTGTCTTTAATGAAAATTCTACTTGCATTACCTTGACCAAAGTTATTTCATTTACTTCTTAAATTGCAATTTCTTTTAACCTAAGAAATGGTAGAAACTATTAAGGCTTTAATGTCCTTGTGACTATAATCATAGTATGAGCTAAATATACTAGATCCAATAGATTCCAAGCCATATTTAACTAACTAAGCTATAATCCCAATGAAATGTTTAAAAACATAGAATGAAGAAGCCATTAAAAAAATATATATTAAGAAATGCATAATGAAACCTAGTTAAATGCTTCAAACCTAATTCCATTGGTGGATTGGTGTCATATTGATATAGAATGATGACCCTTTCCCAATCCCTTTGATAAAATGAGCATCTAAACGAACTCCATTGATGAAAACCACAATAAAATAGATGAAAACTAAGCTAAAGATGGATGAAAATTCAAAATGGATGTAAGATGAATGAATATGAGTGATGAAGCATGCAACATAGCTTTTCTAAAATGGAAGTGGATCCCTTTCTCTCCAAAATGAGGAGTATTTATAGGAGAAAATTGGGAATCAATGGCTAAGATTGATTTTATCAATCAATGGTTGAGAAGACATGAAAGGTGAAGGAATAGATCAAGGATTCTCATCAATGGATGAGAATGCATGATCACATAGATCAAGGAGTTAATCAATGGCTCACAATGATTCAAAGAAGCACACTTTCAAATTTTCTATAAAATTTGTTACAAAGTTTGTTAGGAAAGAATATTCTATGGGAATATTCTCATGCAAGTGGATGGGTGAGGGAAAATAAGAATTAGATAATTAAAATAAAGTTTTAATTGTGCAAGTTGAGTGAAATTAGGATTCTCATTAAATAATTAATTTATTTAATGAAAGGGGGTTCAAATGACATTTAATTAAATAATTAAGATTATTTATTGAAATGAGATAACGTAAGCAATATAATCAAATAATTTGCACTATCTAATTAAACAAGATGAAACATTAGAGTGAAAGGGCGTGAATTATTCAAATGATCATTTGATTAATAGGAGAAATTAATGCATTTAATTAAACAAATAGGATCATTTAATTAAATAGTAAAAAAAGGACATGAATTTCAAGACAAAATAGTGTTAGTAATTAGGTTCTAGTGTGTAATATCATTTAGGACAATTTTAAGTGTCTGCATTTTTTCCCTCTTTGAAGCGAGGTACTTGTTACATTGGTTCAAAGACAAACACTTTTTTAGATTAAAACTACTGCTTAGATCAAAAATTTAAAAATTCATGATTTCTCAGATGCCCCATTATAGCCCCAGTGGAAGGAATTAAGTTGGTGCCCTACCCCCTCGAGAGATCGAGTGAAATTTTGAATTTTTGGGTTGATATCGCAACAAAGGTTTAACATTGATTCAGGTATAGAAATAGGTTTTGGGACGTGAAAACAAGCTTAGGAACATGCAAAACATCTCAAAATATACCTTATTCAATATATTCCAACCTATATTTAACTAACTAAGCTATAATCCCAAAGAATTGTTTAAAAACATAGAACAAAGAAGCCATTAAAAAAAATCTATTAAGAAATGCATAATGAAACCTACTTAAATGATTCAAACCTCATCCCATTGGGGTACTGGTGTTGTATTGATATGGAATAATGATCCTTTCCCAATCCCTTTGATAAAATTAGCATCTAAACAACTCCATTGATGAAAATTAAGATTAAATAGATGAAAACTAAGCTAAAGATGGATGAAAATAAAAATGCATATAAGATGAATGAAGATGAGTGATGAAAGATGTAGCATAAATTTGCTAAAATGGAAGTGCATCCATTTATCTCTAAAATGAGGAGCATTTATAGGAGAAAATGGTGAATCAATGGTTGAGATGCAATCAAAGGTGAAGGCATGGATCAAGGATTCCATTAATGGATGAGAATGCAATATAACATTGATCAAAGAATCAATCAATGGCTCACAATGATTCAAAGAAGAACAATTTCAAATTTATTAGAAAGTTTGTTATAGAATAATATTCCTTTTTTCTAGTTCAAATGGAAGAATATTCCAATGGAATATTCCCATGCAAGATGGAGGGTGAGAGAAAATATAAATAGATAATTAAACAAAGTGTTAATTATGCAAGTTGAGTGAAATTAGGATGCTCATTAAATAATTTATTTATTTAATGAAAAGGGGACGCAAATGACATTTAATTCAATGATTTAGGATTATTCAATTAGATGAGAGGACATAAGGTGTTTAATCTAAATAATTTTCATTATCTAATTAAACAATATGAAAAGTTAGTGTGAAAGGGTAGTTAGCCAAATAATAGTGATCATTTGATTAATAGGAGAAATTGATGCATTTAATTAAACAATGAATATTATTCAATTGAGTAATCGAAAGGAAGGTGAATTTAAGATGAAACTATGTTAGTAATCATATTCAAGTGTGTAATATCAGTTAGGAAAATTTTATGTGTCTACATTTACCCCTCTTTGAAGTGAGGACCTATTACATTAGTTAAAAGATTGACTATTTTTTGGATTAGCAATATTGATCAGATCAAAAATTTAAAAATTCATGATTTTTTGGATGCCCCACTATTGCCCCAGTAGAAGGAATTAAGATGGTACCCTACCCCCTCGAGAGATGATGAGAATATTTGATTTTTTGCGTCAATATCGTGACAAAGGTTTAACATTGATCCAAGTACAGAAACAGGTTTTGGGACATGAAAACAAGCTTGAGAATGTGCAAAATGTCTCAAAATATGCCTCATAGCTCATAAATTGATAAAACGGGATCAATAGGCCATTTTTCCACTCAAATTAGGGCAAAAAACCCTAATTTTCATGCGTAAATATAGGTTGAAGGGTCACTTTCAAGTCATTTGCACACTTGACCTTAGAGAGATTATTCCATTTTTTCTTTGACACCTTAGTAAAATGGCAGCACCTGAGCTCCCACAACACCTCATGGATAGAGTAGGAGAGTACCAGCGTGCAACAAATGAAGGACAAGTGGTACACAAATTCAAACTTTTCTCATTTTTCATGTTTTTTGGTCATTTATTAAGGGTCAAAAAGTCCAAAAAAAAGCATCGTTGTATTGCATCACTTTTTCCAAAATAGTGACGCTATTGTAGATAGCGTCACTTTTTTCTAGGCTCGTTTGGCGATGCATTTAAAAATCCAACATGCTTTTTTAAAATAGTGTCGCTCACAAAATCAGGATTAGTTTTGGTCCAACATCTCTTTTGAAAAGTCGATGTGCTTTTGCAAGGAGCGATGCTTTTGCTATGTTGGCTTAGCATCACTATTGAAATACTGAAGCACTTTTGAATATGGTGATGGTTTTGACATTTGGATAGAATGTCACTCAAAAATAATGTGATGCTTTTACAAAATAGAGTTTATTTTGTACTTTTAGGGTTCGAACTTGAAATTTTACAAGTTTTTTGGCAATTTTGATGCAATTAGCTTTCATTGTGTAGGAGGTCATTCATCAAATTCATTCCAAGGAGCACAAACCTAGCATTTTTTTTCTCATTCCATAGTTGATTGACCCATCGAGGATGTTCCTTGGGGTGATCGGGTTAGGGTTTGTGGTGAGGATGCCCTAGGTTAGGACCCACCTTGAGATGATGACAACACTGATAGAGAGGTGGCATAGCAAGACCTTATCCTTCCACTTGCCTATTGGAGAGGATATAGTCACCCTAGAAAATTTCTGGTGGATCTTTCTAGTTCCAATTCATGATGAGCCATTTATCTATGATACGGATGTCAGTACCATGACTTGTTATGATTTTCTTGGTACAAATACATTGTATATAGAGACTTCATAGATTGACCTTGAGGATTAAAAAGGACTAGTGCCAAACTTGACCTTGGTCATCAGAGCTTTGATCTGTGGGGTGCTCATGCCAGATTGATGGGGGAGAGGATTATGCCTTGGCTGGGTCCTTGCCTAGGCGAGGATGATCAGAGACATGGCCTGAATTACATGGGGCCCCATAGTACTTGCAACTCTTTATCACGATATGCATCAAGCCGTATATGTGGAGGGACAAAGCATAGGGGTTGGAGTTACCCTTTTACACATTTAGACATGGGAGCATATTTCCATTCTTAGGCTTATTATTGCATTAGAAAACGTTCATTTGGATGATCCTATTATGTACCATTACAAAGGTATTATCATGTTAGACCATATAGGGCTAGTAGGGATCTTGTATTGGGGATGGGTGATAGATGACATGACAATTTTTTTTTGGAGGCCATGGTTGTAGGCACCTCCCTAGTTCAATGATGTTCAATAGTTGTTTTTTGCTAGACAAACCAGGTTTATGTAGGGCCAAGATTACACTATGATTGAGTATTACCTTCCAGATCGCATCACTCACCAATTTAGGGAGGTTCAAGAAGTGGTTCCTCAGGAATACACATTTGTGTTTGCATGAACCATTAGAGAGGCTCAATGGGGGCCATAGATTCCGCCTTAGGTGATAGTGGATTATTTTAGAAAACTCATCATGTAAATATAGGTATATGTTGGAGGACCATATGATGTTGTCACTATAGTTACATACGACACCTAGTGATGATAGTTCACACCAGTCCACCTTATAGATCTCATATTTATACAGGCACCTAGTAGGGGTAGGAGATAATGACAAGGAAAAATATAGGATAGGGCACATCAATAGCCTCATCAGTAGCCTTCGAGAGATGGTCAAGATGGTCAAGACTAGAGAGATTTCCCTGATGGACAGGTGCTCAAAGGTGGGTGCCAGTTGCCAAGGCATGATGGATAGGTTCTAGGGAATGTGTCGTTAGGACCACCACAACCATCACCATGTCAATATCAATAGAAAGGTTAGGGCATAGACCCTATGGATGCATAGATTAAACTTACAACAAAGAGGGAGAAACTAAGGTAGCAATTCCAACAGTTGACAACACCTAGATATAGGCAGTGACAGGGGAGAGAGAGATCATGACCGTCAATAGGTCCAACAACTAACCATTTAGCTGGCATAGGAGACCAGGTGGAGATAGAAGCTAGAGGCTATGACTATACACACATAGGGCTAGGGAATGGTCCTCACTCAGATGTACAAATATGCTATGGAAAAGGCTTCATACTATCGTACTTTGTACCATAGGGCAGTGCCCCTAGAATGGAAAAAATAGACTTCTCTTACAAGAACGGAGTAGCACCAAGCGATACGAGAGGTCCGTCAGTTAGGCAGCCCTCAAGGAGCCACCAATAGCCATCGAGTGGTCATCGGGACTAAGATTGACAAAGTTGAGGCTAACCTCACATTTTGTAGACATTTTTGGATGTACAAACTTGATATACATGTATATACATTCATCAGTGGATTTTTGATAGCCTCTTGTATATCTACTTTTGATGATATTGACACATTGATTATGAATTTGTATCATGACATTTAGATTTTGATATATATATGAGATGACCTGATTTGGTTACGATATTATGTTCTATCATTTTTGTGTGATGTTTCATTTATTTGATGCTTTATGTTTATGTATGGATGCACATGGTATGGATGGATGCAGATGTTTATGTCATGGATGTGTTTCCTTATTTATGCATATGATATGATGTGATGTATGATCCATGGTGTGATGTCAATATGATATGCAATGTATGATAAATGTTTTGGATGCAATGTGACAGACAATTTACTCTCTTTTTTAGTATCTTTATATGACATGCTATAAGATGGATGCATTTTTATTTTGTCTATTTCCCATCTGATGATGCCATGTTGTATGATGTGTAGATGATTATGATATGATTATGATATGATTATGTAGGATGTATGTATGCTAATGGTTTGTGGATGTGGGATGGATGTTGTAGACGTTCAAATTATCCTGATTGATATCACACACTTGATCCTGATTTACTAACATCACTTCTTCTGGAATCACTTCTTTACTAAATAGTTAATTAAATAATCCTTATTTAATTAATTTATCATAATTCTTCTTTTAATTAAATAAATTATTTTATTTGATTAAATCATATTTCTTCTTTTAATTAAATAAATCATGTTATTTAATTAATCTAATCTCTCAAATTCCTCTCATTTTGATTTAAATAAATTCAAAAAATCTAAGTCAAAATGTCAAATCAACTAATTTCTACCTAAGTTAATTAAATCATAATTAACTTTAAATCTAATCCATCAAATCCTCTAGATTTTACAACTTGCACAAGTAAATCAATTTAATTGATTTATAAATTCCTCAATTTTCATTCAAAAGGGCATCTTTTGTGGAATATTCCTTCATTTTGAAATCTCCCTGAAAAGGGACTTGTCCTCCAACTTGGCATTTATATCTCTTACAAGTCATTTTTCTTGAGCCAAGTGGCATTAACTCTTTCTTCACATCCTCTTGTGCAAGCAAACTTTCAAATTTCAAATATTCACCTAATTGCATTTATTTGCACATTCACCAAAATGTGCTCATTCTTCCTCCACTAGCATGTTGACAAGTGGCACCTTGCTATTGGCTCATGTTGAACTTCCCATATTCATCCTATTTTCTATTTCTCCATCCTTCTTTCCTATAAATAGAGAGCTTCTCTATTGATTTTGGATCCACAATCTTAGGCATTTTTCAATACACAAGTTTATGCAAGCTCATTATCCACAATCATCCATATTTTTATCCAATTTAGCATAGAAGTTCATCATCCATAGAGAGCTTCAATAAATCATCATCAAACTTATCAAGGGATTGGGAAAGGGCTTCTTTCCACATCAAAGAAGCACCAATCCCCCTATGGGATTGAGGTTTGGTTAGCTTAGTTCATTCCATGTTGTGTTCTTGCTTTATTTTCATGTTCTCAACTTTGTTTCTCTAAGAATTTCATAGGGAGCATTAGATTTTCTTTTCTAACATGTTTGACATTGTTTTTTTGATCAATTGTTAGCTTGTGCAAGTTTTGTGCTCACATTTTAGAACTCACCGTGGGGTTGAGCCCCATTTTTTATAGTTTTTTGTAGGTTTTGTTAACAGGTCCATTCGTGGAGTCTGATATAGCACATCCACCGTCTGTTTCGACACATTGGACCCTTGTTTCAGTGCATTTGACCTTTGTTTCAATGCATTGGACCCCCATTTTAGTGAACCTACCTATTCTTTTGGTGTGTCCAATCTCTATTCTAGCGCATCTACCTATTCTTTTTGCGCATCTAGACTCTATTTTAGTGCATACGTGGCATCTTTTGGTGCATCCAGGCTTTTTTTTAGTGCATACATGGAATCTTTTGGTGCATCCAAGCTCTATTTTAGAGAATACATGACATCTTTTTGTGCATCCAGGCTCTATTTTAGTGCATACATGGCATCGTTTAGCGCATCCAGGCTCTATTTTAGTACATATGCTCTCTGTTTTAGCGCTTTTATAGTTAATCTTAAAATGGCCATATCTTGGTCATACAAAGGTCTTTTTTGAAGATTTTATTTTTGAAATGGGGTAGGATTTCATAAGATATGCAATGTTGCAGGTGTTTCTTAACTTTTATAAAGTTAAATTTTTCAAATTTACACCTAAAGTTAAATCACATTGTAACTTGGTCTAATTTTTAGGGTTTTTGTGCTTAATCATTCATTTAACCCTCATATCTTCTTGTTTCTTGATCTCATATAACATTTTGAGCATTGATTGTAGGTTTTTGGTGAAAAAGAAGGAGAAGAAAGAAGGAGGAATCTCTATGGCACCCTTTGTTTCAAGATTGTAACAAGTATTTTTAAACACTTTAGGAGCAATTATAATCCTATTTTAAGGATATTGTTATCTTCAAGTTTTTAGGACTCAAATAAGTTTGGTTTAGGTTTTAAAAATAACAAGAAAAGGGTTAAAAAGAACCTTAGGAACTTACTAGAATTGGTTTTTGGATTTAAAAATTGAACAAACAAACTTTACACTTCATCTTGGTGCTATAAAATGAATCCATTACTATTTTTAAGGTTTAAAATTAATATGTTCCTTTTGTGTTTTGTAATCTCTTTTATAAATTATTATCATTTAAAAGGCATATGAACTTCTCTTGCGCTTCACAATGATCTTGAGAATCAAAAGTATTTTGGTGATATTAAGTTGTATAAAATATTTCCTCCACAGTTAAATTGGGGTTTCTTAAAACTAAACAAATCTTTTTAGTGTGAGTTAGGTATATCGCATATGTTCTCTCTTTGTTCAAACAAAAAAATATTGATCAAACTACGAATATCCTTGCTCGCTATTTTTCACCTTTAGAGGGCCTGCCTGGTGGGAAAAATTAATCACCCCAAGGAACAACTCAACTGGGAACACGCTAAAGCCTAGCGACTTCCACCTGGTATATAACTGTGGGTACTTGAGGAAAGTTCAAGTATCACAAGGATTGCTCCAACAAGAAGGGCATAAATGGTCTCTTGCCATATGGATGATCCCCCACGAACAAAATGCCTATAATAGAACCTTTTGTTATAGTAAGCCAAATCCCTATCTATTTGTTGGTGCAAGAACATCCATTCTAAAGTCGTCCCACGTACTTGTGATTCAAAGTAGAGATGAAAAGTTCATCATGGGAGATTCATGAGCACTGAAGCTTTTATGACCCAAGAAGTGTGTGCCATGGAGGGGATCCAATGTGGTCAAGCTCCTAGTCATCCCCTTTGAATAAGCACACCTGGATTTATCCAAGTGGGAATTCAACAAATATTATCTCTTTATATCCTAGGGTTTTGCATCATTTTGGAATCAAAACACTTTGCTTGGATCTAAAACACTGGAAAACAAACATTCAACAAATCATCAAAATTTTAAACACTTTAGAAGAAAAAATACCTTTGAGGTTTCCACATGTTACTTCTTGTCCCTAGGGGTTCTTATCCCTAGAAGGCTTCTAAACATTTGGACATTTCAATTTGTTCCTCCCAAAGTCAACATAGGAAACTATTGCCTTAGTTCTCTGGATTTCCACATAATGGACCTTGTGGAATGAAAAAGAGTTAAGAAATAGACATTCAGTTTGAAAAATAAGCAAGAAATTGGATGTGGTAAAATCAATTCATTAATCAAGATGAAATTGTTGGTAGATGGTTAGCACTCCCCTTGGGATTCGTGAGATGGCTTAATTGCCTCATGTGGATCCGCTAACTCTAACATTTGTATCAGACATCAACAGGTCAATCAGGTCAATCTTTTGGTGCAACGACAACCATAGGGACAACATGTGGTATCAGAGCCAAAGGTGTTGGGTTTGAATCCCCTCGAGTAATGCTGAGGGGGAGATTGTTGGCAGATGGTCAGTACTCCCCTCAGGATTCGTGACATGGCTTAACTACCTCCTTTGGATCCGTTAACACTGATAGTTGAATCAAACATTAATAGGTCAATATTTTGGTGCAATGATAATCGTAGGGCCAACAAAAATCAATTAAACCCCACACATGTGCTTGTTTATCTTTTGTCTTAGGATCTTTTGAGAAAACATTGATCTTTTGGTTTGAAGTACTCTTATGGAAAATCATGTTCTTCAAAACCTTGGTCTTGTAAATAAGTCCCTCTTAGGTTTATTTAGGATCAAATCAACACCTTTTCATCCATCTCACAAAAAAAAATTGAACCATTGGAAAAATCCTTGAAATCAACATAAAAATCACCTTATTTGGCTAAGTGTGTGTGGATGAATCCTTCCTCATAATCCTAGTTAAATTATCATCCTTGTGGAAAATTTTATTCCAAGATAACATCCAAGATCTTGGGGTTTATAAGTCCATTATCCAAATAAAATAAAATCCAATTCAAATAAAAAAATCCTAAAGTCTAGTATTCCTCCAAGGTTCCTAAAAGTTCAAACACCCATATCACCCACCCTTTCATTTTTCATCTCATAATTGGTCCTAAAAACCTTAGAGGTTCAGTTTTTCAACAAGATCGAAAAACAAGTAAAACATATAAAATTGATTCATACATCATGAGTGGTCTAAATCAACCAAACTATCAAAGCCTTACAATGTCAATTGATTATCAAAACTCAGATTTATAAAATCCATACATGGGATCATTATCTCCTACAAACCTCGATGGTACAAAAAATGTGAGTATACCCAATATAAATTTTGGAACGCCTTTCCCTATGATAGATTTAAATCAAAGTGAAAACCTACAAATCTATCAACCAAACAATTAATGCACAAGTCTTCAAAAAAACAACATTATCCCACCAAATCCATACATGCCAAATGTGAATACACCAAGTGCAAGTTTACCAAACATGAACATTTCAAATCCACACTTGGTAAACTTTGGGATAGATATGTTTGCAAACCATAAAAATGTTGCTCAAAGTCCAAAAAATACGTCAACGACTCCATTTATTGATCCAAGTCAAGGTAACACCATGCAAAATCAAAGTTACCTAAATCAAGGCACTATGATTCCCAACAACAACAATGTTCAATTTCAACCTATAATGCCAAATCTAAACTTCATCCCAAATCAAAACATTGTCCAAAATTAATTTTTCCATGATCCCATACAAACACCACAAGTATACATTCCAAATATGCTTGCTCAATAACCAAATCAACTATATCAAGGGTGTCAAGATCAAAATCAAGATCAAATTTTGTGGGATCAAATTGCTACACTTACCAAAATAGTTGATTCATTGCGCTAAGAGAAATATCCACCCCAAAATCAATATAATCTTCAATTGGTTGAACCATGTCATCAAAGCATTGCGTTGTGTCCCCAACCACATCAATAATAATATCTCCAATGTCAAGAGGTTGGATATCAAGATCAACAACATAAACAACAAACCCAATCACCACATCTCAAAGATCAATCACCACATCTCCAAGATCAATCACAACAAGAATCACCTCAACAACACAAATCTCACATGATCATAAATGTGAATACACTCCTTTTGGAGTGACAATTGAAAGAGTGATAAGAAAGATACTTAATGAAAAACTCATCACTCTTCCAAAAGTGAGTGCTTTCAACTGTGTCCTAAACTTCCCTTGGAATAGGGGTGGATCTTATTGTGAGTATCACAGAGAAGATCTTCATCAAACATCAAATTTTATTCAACTCAAAAATCTCATCCAAGACCTTATTGATCAAAAAGTAATAATTGTTGAGGAAAATGATAAAAATTCAACCACTAATGATAATAGTGATCAAGATCAATCCATCAATGAGTACCTTGAAGATGTTTCTACCTCATCCAATGATCAAATCAACATATATCAAGAGTCACTTTTCAATCATGGTCAAAATCCACCAACAATACCCACCAATGATCCAATTCAAGAAATGTTAACATCATTTGATCCTATGGTTGAAAAAATTGACAATCTCTCCATCACAATTATTGAAAACTATGATCAAGATCTATCCATAAATGAACACCTTGAATCCATGTCTACCTCATCCAACGATCAAATCAACATCATCAAGAGTCACTTTTTGATCATGATCAAAATTCATCAACAATGCCCCACAATGATCTATTTCAAGATGTGTTAACATTATTTGATCCTATTGACATAATCCAAGATTCATCCACCAATGATCATGTTGATAATGTCTCTACATCACCTAATGGGTTATAGGACATATCTCAAGAACGTATTCCAAAGCATGATCAACATCTTTCATGAAAGTCTAGCAATGGTCCTTCCTAAGAAATATTGACATCCCTCAACCTCATGGTTGTGGATATTGAATGAATCCTCAATTCAACACTTGAGCCACCCCCGTGCCTAATAAAGACATACAAGAACCCTTTATAATCAATCCATCCTTTGAAATTAACCCATGTCAAGAACTTGATCCAAAGTATGTCAAAAGAAATTCTAATATTAACCAAGATCAAGAATTTGTATCTCCAAAATACTACAATGATCTAATGGACACTCTCCTATCTATACAAGATGTCACAAATAATGATCATATCCATATAGCACGTACTCCTCCATCTACCCATGAGATGCTTTCTTTGGATGGACATGTAGATGTTCTTCATTTAGAATAGGATTCCTTTACTCATGACATTATTACACAAAAGGAGTAGGTTATTGATTCCTACAGTTAGGCTGAGTTATCGACATTAGGATCAGTTTTATCCCAAATTCAGATTTAGGACATCATATATGTAGATATCCAACATTATTGACTCAAGGAAATAGGTTAGACCAAACAGGATATTCCAGAGTCAGTAGAGCAACAAATTGAAATAACATCATCTGCAGTGGTTATTTATCAAAGGATGCCTACTAAACATGACATCTCAAAATAGGTAGAATCAAGGCATGAAGGTACTACTTCCATACTGGGGGAAAGTTTATCTAATGCAAACATCAACATAGGGGGCATGAAGAATCCTTGTGATAAAACTGATGCGAATAATACAACCTGCCACATCAAGAATCTTCATCCACCCATCACCCCATCCATGAATTGGCACCAACATCAAAAGAAATATTTGAATCAAAGCATGAAGAACATCATCAAAGAAAAATAAATACTGAAGCATGAAGGACAAATCAAATAAACATGGATACCAAAGAATACATAGAAATATTACCCCTATCAAATTCCATTAGTCAAAGAAACTATGGGGCAAAATAAAAAAGGAAAAATTAACCATCAAAGATGTCTACAAAGGAAAATGAAGGATTCTCAAGAAACATACAAAGTATATCAAGCTATTGGTCCTAATTCTACACACACTTTCATATCCACCCATCATTACTCATCTTTTCAAGTTTGGAGAGTCAAAGGTTCCAAACTATCAACCAATCCATCTTCTATTCCTAAGCACACTCCACCATCCATGCCTCCACACATGATATATAATTCTCACATTGACCATGTATTGGCAGCAACCCTTCATCGTAAGGATTCAAAAGGCATTCTATCGTGATGTACACACAAAGATAAAGTTAACCTTGGTATCAACAAAGCATAATAGGAATCTCAAAAATTACATTCAAATGCACATATCTTGGCAAAGCAACTTCTTCAAGTAGGATATCAGTGGCACATTTGAAGGGAAAAGAATGTGGATCTACTAACCCAACAGTGCGGAATACATTCCCTTAACGCCAATACCAAAGGGGAGAGAAGCAAAAACTAATTCTAATAGCTTCTAAAACTACTTGAGATGAATACAACCATTAAGAGATATCATTCAGACAAAGAATTCATAGATTGACACAAAAATTTACGTGGGAAAACCTTTCCAAGTCAAAAACCCACCACACAGAACAAGACTCTTGTACTACAGTATTAGAAACAAATACATACAATTTCTAGTCTTCTCTATAAGACTTTCAAATGCCCAGAGAGATTTGGATTCACTGTTACAATGTTTTCACAACATATAGATCGAATCACCTCTCTTCAAGAACACACGTTCTTTTCTTTCATTTCTTCTTCAACCCGCACCTTCAAAATTGCTCTACAACTTAACTTATGAGAAATAACATATCTCTCATCCATATGTAGCCAACTCAAAAGAGTCCTACACAACAATGAAGTCCATCCTCAAATCACGCACTTGGTTGGATTTGATAGATCTCCCTGCAACGAGTCGACTTTGCATTCAGAGCCATTACTCAAAAATGGTTGAGTTCGCCACCCTTTGTTGACAATGCAACTACCATAATAACTATTTTTGTTTCCATCCAATCACTATTCAGATAGATGCCATGCATCCAAGACCCATTGGCAATTGTAGCTGACAGAACTACCAAAATGGTCAAACAGGACTCCATCAAAATTACAGGTTCAGGAACCATTTCAGTTTCACATCCGTCCATGACAAAGAGGAACTCACTAGATACAGTTCTAACCAGGGTAAGTCAACTCGGGGTCAAACCAAGATGGGAACACAAAACACCAGAGTCGGAGTCGGAGTCTGATCAGGAACAGAAAACAGGACTTCACCAAAAAGTCCAAGATCAGGAAACAACCCAGTTTCGGTTCTACCTCTGCCAACTACAAGAAACAACAATCTAGAACCTGGACTAAGTGGAGGAAAACACCCCGAGGAGAATCAAAACATCCAGAAGAACTAGATCGCAAAAGCAGGAGTCGGACTCGGAGTCAGAACATAAACTGAAACAGGAACATGGCAAATGGACATTGCCAAATTCCAAAATTGGTTCCACCTCCACCAGAACCTGCAAAGTGAAGCAAGAAGAACAGATGGTAGGAAGCAGAGTCGGAGTTGAAACGAGAACAGAAACTCAAAACTTAGGCAAATGGAACAATGCCAAGCTCCAACCCGATTCCGCTTCCGCTAGAAATTGCGAAGTGAAACTAAGAGTTCAGATAGAGGGGAGCGAAGCCGGAGACGGAGAGGGAACAAAAACCCGAAACTAGGAAAATGGAACAATGCCAAGTTCCATTCCGGTTCTACCTCTGGCAGAACTTACAAACAACAAAAAATCACCAAGGCATGAAAACAAGGACTTCAATCTAGAAGTTGAGACAAAATTTCTCAACAATCTCCCACTTCGTGAACACTTCCAGCTTCCTCAAAACATCAAACCTTACTATCTATCATAGGCCCCACGGCCCATTGATTCTATGCACCATCTGAACTTGTCTGTGCTAACTGGCTTTGTCAAGGCATTTGCAACATTCTTCAAGGGGTCAACCTTATCTATACTGACCTTGTCATCTTCAACCATATCCCTCATGAAGTGATATTACACATCTATGTGCTTGGTGCTGGCATGGAAGGTTAGACTCTTTGCCAAACAAATGGCACTTTGATTGTCATAGTAGATTGAAACCTGCCCAGCATTAAATCCAATGTCTGAACACAAATGCCTCAACCACACTGCCTCCTTGCAAGTATGATTTTCTACCATGTATTCTACTTCTGTCATGGATAAAGCAACTACAGCTTGTGGCTTGCTCATCCAGCTAATTGCTCCACCATTAAGCATGAAAGTGTATCCACTAGTGGATCTTCTATTGTCAATGTCCCCTGCCCAATCAGATTCAACATATCCCTGAATGTAAAGAGCCCTTTGTGATGCAACCATCCTGCCATGGTAACACAAAGCATAATCTGAAGTACCCTTCAAATACTTGAACACTCTCTTTACAACATCCCAATTTGATCTCCCTGGATTTGCCATGAAACGGCTTAGAACTCCCACTGCTTGGGAAATGTTTGGTCTTGTGCAGACTATAGCATAAATTAAACTACCTACTACAATTGCATAAGGCACACTGGTCATGTCCTCCATCTCAGTAGCTAACTTTGGACAGTCTTCAGCAGATAGTTTCAATCCTTGCATGATTGGAACAACTAGCTGCTTGCAATCAGTCATGCTAAATCTCTCTAGAACGGTTTTTACATACTTACTCTAACTGAGCCCAAGAATGTACCTTACTGCTCCAAGATCTTTCATTTCGAACTTAGCAGACAACTGAGTTTTAAGGTGAGAAATCATAGCCTTGCTATTACCAATGAATAACATGTCATCCACATATAGAGTAATAACAAGCACATGATCATTCTCACATTTATAATAAATACAATGATCAGATTTTGATCTAACAAACCCAATTAACAACATAAATGTGTCAAATTTCTGGTACCACATTCTAGGAGATTGCTTTAGACCATAGAGAGATTTATTTAACTTGCAAACTAGATTTTGTTTACCTTTTTCAACAAAATGCTCAGGCTGGGACATGAAGATTTCTTCTTCCAGCTCACCATGGAGAAATGTTGTCTTCACATCCATATGCTCAATTTCAAAGTCATACACAACTGCCAATGACAACAAAAATATGATGGATGTCAGCTTTGCTATAGGGGAAAAGATCTCTCCATAATCAATTCCCTCAACTTGGGAAAAACCCTTTGTAACTAGTCATGCCTTATACTTCTCTACACTACCATCAAGGCATGTCTTCCTTTTGAATATCCACTTGCAACCAATAGGCTTTCGCCCTTTAGGCAGTGGTACCAACTTCCAAGTATCATTATTTTTCAAGGAATCCATCTCCTCATTCATGGCTTTCAGCTAAAACTTTGAATCAGCCATGTTGATTGCTTCTTTCACAGTCCTAGGCTCATCGGTGCTGGTAATTAAGGCATAAGCACAATTTGAATCTAACATGGATAAACCATACCTTTCTGGTTGCCTTCTTTCTCATGTAGATCTCCTTATAGGCTGAGGTGGTTCTTCATCATCAGAACTTCCAGAGCTTCTTGAGCTCTCCTCAGTCTCAAGTACACCATGCAACTCTTCCCTTTCTAGAGTTTGGGGAATCTCAACTGCATCCTTCTCCTTATCACTCTGATTTGTCTCACATTGTTGATCAATTACTAAAGGTTTCAACTCATGAAATATCACACTTCTGTTATACAAAACCTTCTTAGTAATAGGGTTCCAAAGCTTGTATCCTTTCACACCAACTCCATAGCTGATGAGAATACATGTCACAGCCCTGTTATCCAATTTAGATCTCTTTTCATTCAGCACATGAACATATGCCTCACAGCCAAAGACCCGGACATGCCTTAGTGAGGGTTTCTTGTCTGACCATGCTTCCAAAGGTGTCTTGTCAACAAGAGCTGAACAAGGAGATCTATTTATTAGATAACATGTTGTAGCAACAACCTCAGCCTAGAACTTCTACTCCAGACCAGCAGCACTCAACATACTCCTTGCCTTTTCCATCAATGTCCTGTTCAACCTCTCAGCAACTCCATTTTATTGTGGAATGTAGGGCATTGTCTTATGCCTTTTAATTCCATGATTAGTGCAATACCTTTCAAAATCTGTAGAACAAAACTCACCTCCATTGTCTGTCCTTAAACACTTTATTTTCCTTCCAGTGTGATTTTCTACCAAAGATTTGAACTCTTTAAACCGACTGAACACTTCTGATTTACTTTTAAGAAAGTATACAAATGCCCTTCTCAAACAATCATCAATAAAAGAAACATAATATCTAGACTTCGATAATGAAGGAACATTAACTGGACCAAACACATCAGAGTGAACATAATCTAGTATACCAGAAGATTTGTGAGGACTAGAGGAGAAAGAAACACGATGTTGCTTTCCATAGATACAATGTTCACAGAAATCGAACTCAAGGTTACAATCATCGATCCCTTCTACAAGGTTTTTGTTCTTCAAGGTTTTTAAACCTTTCTCACCAATGTGACCAAGTCTATGATGCCAAAACATAGTCTTCTCTGCTGGGAGTTTTACCTCCAAAGCATTTGCAGATAGAGAAGAGTCTTCATCTTTCTCTATAGGTGCAAAATTACATGACTTTATAGAGGCAATGTTACAAAGAATAGGTCATGCATCTAGTTTGTACAGAGTGCCAGTACGAGCACCCTTAGCTAAAACCATTGCACCTCTAGCCATTTTACATCCCTTACCAGAAAAAGAAACTTCTACACCAGCATCATTTAACTTACTAACAAAAGAAAGATTTTGAGCCAAACTTGGGATGTGGATAACACCACTAATTCCTTTGACTCTCTCATCAGGAAACTGAATTCTGACCCTTCCTCTTCCAACAATCTCCAGCATTGAATCACTTGCCAAGTATACCTTTCCACCATCATACTTCTCATACTTTGAGAACCAATCTCTATTAGATGACATGTGAAAAGAGGCACCTAAATCAACCAACCAGACATCATCAGATGCCTGAGTTGTCAAGGCTACTGCAATGAAGGCATCTGCATCACTTTGAGAAGATTCATTGTCAGAAGCATTCTTCTTCTTCTTCTCCTTGCAGTCCTTCCTGATATGACTAGGTTTCCCACAGTTCCAGCACTTTACCTTGAACTTTTTACCAGGAGACTTTGATCTCCCTTTAGACTTGGATTTCAACTTGTTGTCTTTCTTCTTGCCTTTCTCCTTTGTTCTACCTCGAACAGAAAGAGCATCGTTGGCCATCTCAGAGGATTTCCTTCGCCTTTCTTTAGACAGAAGCGAAGCAACCACATCATCCATTTTGAAAGCAGTGGTTGTGCTTCCAATAGCCATCACAAGATGATCCCAACTGTCAAGTAATGAACACAATAGGAGCATGCAACGATCCTCCTCCTCTATTTTTACACCTACAGATGCCAACTAAGTAACACTCATATTAAATGAGTTCAGATGGTCTACAATAGATGCATCTTCATCCATCTTCAAGGAGTACAACTTCTTCCTCAGGAACAACTTATTTACCAGGGACTTTCCCTGATAAATGTCACCAAGTTTCTTCCACAAAGAAGCTACAGATGTTTCCTCATGAACATTCAGGAGCACAGAATTGGCTAGACTCAGTCTTATCAATCCTCTTGCTTTTCTATCAGCAAGATCCCAAGCTTCTTGGGTCATAGTTTGTGGCTTAGTTCCAGAAACTGCAATCTAGAGGTCTCTATCCACAAGCAAGTCTTCTATCTTGAGTTTCCATAACTCAAAGTTGTTGCCATTAAACTTCTTAATATCTATCCTACCAGATGTGCTCACCATCTCACAACAGAAACAAGTTTAAAAATGCAAGTCTCCCACTAAAACAGTATTAGTGCAAAAAACTAATTCACCCTAGCAAGGATAACACGAACTGGCCAAGCTCTGATACCACTTTGAAGGGAAAAGAATGAGGATCTACTGACCCAATAGTGCGGAATACATTCCCTTAATGCCAATACCATAGGGGAGAGAAGCAAAAACTTATTCTAATAGCTTCTAAAACTACTTGAGATGAATACAACCATTAAGAGATATCATTCAGACAAAGAATTCATAGATTGACACAAAAATTTACATGGGAAAACCTTTCCAGGTGAAAAACCCACCACACAGAACAAGACTCTTGTATTACAGTATTAGAAACAAATACATACAATTTCCAGTCTTCTCTATAAGACTTACAAATGCCCAAAGAGATTTGGATTCACTGTTACAATGTTTTCACAACATACAGATCGAATCACCTCTCTTCAAGAACACACGTTCTTTTCTTTCTTTTCTTCTTCAACCCGCAACTTCAAAATTGCTCTGCAACTTAACTTATGAGAAATACCATATCTCTCATCCATATGTAGCTGACTCAAAAGAGTCCTACACAACAATGAAGTCCATCCTCAAATCACGCATCTGGTCGGATTTGATAGATCTCCCTGCAACGAGTTGACTTTGCATTCAAAGCCATTACTCAAAAACGGTTGAGTTCACCACCCTTTGTTGACAATGCAACTGCCACAATAAATATTTTGGTTTCTGTCCAATCACTATTCACATAGGTGCCATGCGTCCAAGACCCATTGGAAATCGCAGCTAACAGAACTACCAAAATGGTCAAATAGACACTGAGCGCGTCCAAGACCTTCAAGTCATTCTAACACTACCAGAGCCGGAGTCGGAACGAGAGTCAAAATAGGACTCCACCGAAATTATAGGTTTAGGAACCATTTTAGTTCCACATCTGCCCACAGAAAAGAGGAACTCACCAGATATAGTTCTGACCAGGGTAAATCAGCTCGGGGTCAAACCAAGACAAGAACATAAAAGACCGGAGTCGGAATCGGAGTCGGATCAAGAATAGAAAACAAGACTTCACCAAAAAGTCCAAGATCAGGAAACAATCTGGTTCTGGTTCTGCCTCCGCCAACTACAAGAAACAACAATCCAAAACCTGGACTAAGTGGAGGAAAACACCCTGAGGAGAATCCAAACATCCAGAAGAACCAGATCGCAAAAGCAAGAGTCGGACTCGGAGTCGGAACAAAAACTAAAACAGGAACATGGCAAACAGACATTGCCAAATTCCAAAATTGGTTCCACCTTCGCCAGAACTTGTGAAGTGAAGCGAGAAGAATAGACAGTAGGAAGTGGAGCCGGAGTCAGAACGAGAACAAAAACTCAGAACTTAGGCAAATGGAACAATGCCAAGTTCCAACCTAGTTCCGCTTCCACCAGAAACTGTGAAGCAAAACTAAGAGTCTAGATAGAGGGAAGTGGAGCCAGAGACAGAGAGGGAACAAAAACCTGAAACTAGGCAAACAGAACAATGCCAAGTTCCATTCCGGTTCCGCGTCCGGCATAACTTACAAACGACACAAAATTACAAAGGCATGAAAATGAGGACTTCAAGCTGGAAGTTGAGACATAATTTCTCAACAACATTATGATAGAGGCATCTACATTAGTAACACCAGGTGGTTTAGCATGAGCATAAACCTTTCAAAAAAATCATAAAAATAGTAAAAATAAAAATCATCCTCTAGTGAAAACCGCAGGGGTGACACTTCTGGAAAGTACCATGATGAAAATCTAGCAAACAAGAGTCATGTGTAGAATCGAGCATCTATGTGCACCAATTTTTTTGGAAGCATCTCATCCCATCCATGAAAAATCCAACATTTCATCCATCTTATCCATAATAAATTCATTCATCTATGAACCATTTATCCAATCCATTTTCATCCATCTCCATCCATCTTCCAAATTATCTTGATCTTGAAAATTTTTGGTACACACTTTACACTTGATTATGGTAGACATCTTGACATGGGTCATTTTCATTGATCCTATCCTACCCAATGTTATCTGAGCCATGAAGAATTATCCAACTGAGCATCCTCTGTTTGAACACCTTATCTTATCACAAGTTAATCCTTGGCATCCTTTACGTTCTTACCATATCCATCCATCCATACCTCTATTCAAGCATCAACTCATGGCATTCCATACATTACTAGACACTGGGAGCATATAATTACATCTTGCTTCAAGAATAAATCTTGATCTATATCCTCCAACTTATGTGGTGATCCAAACATTGGAAAACATAAAATCAAATTGGTCAAAGCATTTGTGATCCAAAAGACAAATCACTAGCCCATGGCATATTTTGACAAGAAGATGTTCCTTATCAAGCTTTATCTTTCATCGAACATCAAATCCAAACAATCAATATCATTTGCATCGAATTTTTGCTTTAGCGTCACATCAAATCATCAAAATAATTTTATTCCAAATCAAGCTTCAAAATCTTGATCAATCAAATCCAGCCAATCCATCATCATCTCGGGATATCCTTCCTAATCCTCGTGTTGCTTAACATTATCCTTGCATTGTTGTGTATCTTCAACAATGTTATCATCATTAATCCATCAATCTAATCAATCAACCCTAGCTTGGTTTTCAATAAAATCCCAAAACAAAGCACTAATATCATATCCATATCCAAATCATCAAAATTATGTGAAAACCCAAAAACATCCAAAACATATCAAAATCCAAAAAAACAGGTCAAAAAGTCAAAAAGATGGTCTCTGAACTACATCATCTCTGAGCTTAAACATAGGCAAGGCTAATCCTTGATTGGCCCCCGAGACACAAAATCCAAAAACATTCATAAAATCTCATAAAACACAAAAACATTGGAAAATTTGAAAATCAACACATTTGTAAAACATCTCCAAAAAACCTAAAAATAGCCTCATAATATTTCAAAAACATCAAAAACATCTAGATATTTGAAAAAATCCATTTGACCCATTTCGTTTTCACCCGCAATAATCTCATCCATAATAAATCAATGGTCACCTTCATCCTTTGGCAAAACAAATAGAAACAGCCAGAACAATCACCAAAAGGAAACTTCAAACATAAAATCAATATAAAATAAAAAAATTTTAAATGCAAAATCAAACTCTTGATCATTTGCAAACATGTCAATTGACCTTATATCAACAACCTTTCAAACAACCTATCAAATTTCCGCCATCCACTAACATGTCCTAGGATGCATCCTTCCTACAATGGGCATTATCTTTGGCAAATCACTTTGGATACTTATCCTAAACAAAACACATTTCCTTGGCTAGAGGTATGAAGAACATTGGCTTGTTTGTTCACTTGATCTTTTCTTTTGATTTATCTTATTGCACTCATTCCAATGACCTCTTGATGATGTCTAATCAAAATGATCTAGAGAGAAAGGAATCGGGCATTGATCATTATCTTTCATTTGTTGTGCTTGTTGGATGTTCTTGTAATATAACCTTGGTGAATACTTGCTTTGTTATGTATGTATGGAGGGTGTTTTGAATAGCTTGTTGACTTTTACATTGGAAGGTTATGTATTTCCATGTTTTGGTCTGAGATGTTTGAAATATCTAAAGTACATCCTAGTAAGGTTTCTGTATGTCAGGGGTGGACAAGAGTACTCCTATCTGATTGTCGAGTCAAATTCCATCACACTAGATGAACACCATCCCGGTTCTTTATACCCTAATGCATTGTGCCTATGTGTGTTATCAAACATAAGGTAAGTAAGAAATTTTAAAATCCCAATTCCTGATAAGCAAATCATCATCATACCTAATAAAGTCTTAATGCTTCATAGACTTGCTAGATCCTCTTTTCATCATTCTTTTCTTCTTATTATTCTATCTTTACTAACATTTCTATCCAAAATTTGTGTGATATCTCAAAATATACATGAGCGTACCCATGGCCAATGATTGTCTATACATTATCAAAATTGTCTATGTCAAATATCTGATCTTTCTAAAGAATTATTTTTCATTCTCTGATCAGTAGAACCACAACTCTCACATTTTATTGTGATCTTGATTGTAAGATTAACATTTCCAATTGATCTCTCGAGAGGGAAATGTACCAACGTACTTCTTTCCACTGGGGCAACAATGGGGCATCCAAAAAAAATCAGATTTTTTTTTTAATTTTGATCTCGATGAAGTTATTCTTGGAACCAACGCAACAAGTACATTGCAACAAAGAGGGGAAAAATGTAGACGTTCAATGGACCTGATCTTGATTTACTGACATCACTTCTTTCGGAATCACTTCTTTACTAAACAGTTAATTAAATAAGCCTTATTTACTTAATTTATTATAATTCTTCTTTTAATTAAATAAATTATTTTATTTGATTAAATCATATTTCTTCTTTTAATTAAATAAATCATGTTATTTAATTAATCCTAATATTTTCTCTTATTTATTTAATCTAAATGTTCCTCTTTTGATTAAATAAATCACCCTTATTTGATTAAATCCAACATCATCCCTTTTAATTAAATAAGTCAAACTTTATTTAATTAAATCTAATCTCTCAAATTCCTCTCATTTTGATTTAAATAAATCCAAAAAATTTAAGTCAAAATGTCAAATCAACTAATTTCTACCTAAGTTGATTAAATCATAATTAATTCTAACTCTAATCCATCAAATCCTCTAAATTTTGCAACTTGCACAAGTAAATCAATTTAATTGATTTATAAATTCCTCAATTTTCATTCAAAAGAGCATCTTTTGTGGAATATTCCTTCATTTTGAAATCTCCCTCCAAAGGAACTTATCCTCCAACTTGGCATTTATATCTCTTACAAGTCCTCTTTCTTGAGCCAAGTGGCATTAACTCTTCGTTCACATCCTCTTGTGCAAGCAAACTTTCAAATTTTAAATATCCACCTAATTGCATTTATTTGCACATTCACCAAAATGTGCTCATTCCTCCTCCACTAGCATGTTGACAAGTGACACCTTGTCATTGGCTCATGTTTAGTTCCATATTTATCCTATTTCCTATTTCTCCATCCTTATTTCCTATAAATAGAGAGCTTCTCTATTGATTTTTGATCCACAATCTTAGGCATTTTTCAATACACAAGTTTATGCAAGCTCATTATCCACAATCATCCATATTTTCATCCAATTTAGCATAGAAGTTCATCATCCATAGCAAGGTTATTGGAATTTTTCACCAAGGATCAATCAATCATCATAAATCTTATCAAGGGATTGGGAAAGGGCTTCTTTCCACATCAAAGAAGCACCAATCCCCCTATGGGATTGAGTTTTGGTTAGCTTAGTTGATTTCATGTTGTGTTCTTATTTTATTTTCATGTTCTCAACTTTGTTTCTCTAAGAATTTCATAGGGAGCATTAGTTTTTCTTTTCTAACATGTTTACCATTTTTTTGTTGATAAATTGTTAGCTTGTGTAGGTTTTGTGCTATTAGTTGCATTATGATTTTTATTGTTTGTCATGATACCATGTTAGCGTGGAAAGAAGATATAAGAATAAGATGAATGCATTAACCATTGATTTCAAGATTGATTTAGAAGTCCAACAAGTGTATGAGTCTTTGAGACTTTATTATATATGGTGATGAGATTGATGATATGCTCATTTTAGGGATTGGGATACTTGGTCACTTCATTCCTTATGTTTGATATAACACAAATACGGTGTATCAAGGCATCGATAACTAGGATGGTATTGTATCTAATGTGATGGAATTTGACTCTACAAATAGATAGGATAATCCTTGTTCACACCTTGACATACAAAAATCTTGTTGGAATGTAGTTTAGAATTTTAGAATATTTTGGACCAAAGCATACACAATAGTCAACAATCTATTCGAAATGACCTCCCTACACACAACAAAGCAAGTATGTGCCAATATTATTTTATAATAATACCTTAAAAGCACAGAAAATGAAAGATAATGATCGGTGCCACATTCCTTTCTCTCTAAATAATTTAGACATCATTGAGAGGTCCTCAAAATGGGTTAACAAGATATATCATAAGAAAAGATCAAAACAAACAATCAATGTTATCTATATCTTTCCAAAGTAACATAGCTAAGGTGATTTTTGATGTTGATGTCCATTGTAGGAAGGATGCATCCTAGGATGTGTTGATTAGATGTTTTGACTAAGACTATTTCTTTGAAAGCTCATTGATACAAATGTTACCGACTCATTTACTCGTGATCTAGACTTTAGATTTTTATATTTAGGTTCACACTTCACAACTTGCCATACTTGTTTCCACTTTTTTTACCAAAGATTGAAAGTGATTATTGATTTATTATGGATGAAATTTTATTATAGGTGAAAACGAGATGGGATGGGTGGTTTTTGGTCCTTTTCGATTATTTCAATGTTTTTGGTGTTTTGCAATGTTTTGAGGCTATTTTTAATCTTTTTGGGTATATGTAAATGTTTAGGGTTTCAACTATTTTCCAATGTTTTGGGGTTTTCAAGTCTTCAAATACTTTTGTGTTTTCTCAGTTTTGACCAAGACCTAAAAGGGATTGACCTAGGGCCTCAGGGGCTTATCATAGATTAGCCTTGCCTACGTTATACATGCAAAGACCACATAGTTTGACTGACTTTGACTAGTAGTTGTTTATTGATGAAATATGAACACTTGATGGATTGCCATTTTATTATGACAAACTCCTAAAGACTAACCTAATGTATCTTGAGGGCACATCAATGATGGCCTTGCCTATGTTCAAGCTCAAAGACTCATAGTTTAACATGGTAATGTTTTTGATTTTTTGATGTTTTGACATGTTTAGGGATTTTGATGCAATTTGGATGTTTTGGATTTTGACTTTATGAATTTTTTGAATGTTTTTGGATTTTGGTTATACAAGATTTTGATGTCTTTTTGGATTTTTGGGATTTTGCATGCTTTTTTGGATTTTTAATGAGGTTTTCAAATGTTTTGGGTTTTTCCAAGAGATTTCAAGAATAACCTTAAGATATACAAGAACCCAATCTGATGCAAGCATAAACAAATTACCCCAGTGTAATGTGATAGACTACCTTGATATAGGTAGGAAAAATTAACCTTAGGAATGTGCCAGGTAGTACTAAAGGGGAATATGATACTTACGTAACATCTAGCTATAATACAAATGCAAATGGGTGATGGAATAAATAGGATTAGTGATGCAATGGATGGATACGACGGATGGTGAAGCAGGATAAGTTCAAGAGCTAATGATGGATGGAGAGTGCTTATTTAAAAAAGGTGCTTGTTTGCTAGGTTTTGACTAAGGTACTTGCCCCAAAGCACCACTAAAGTGGTTTTAAATAGAGGAATTTTTTTTTCCTTACTGTTTTCAATCCCTTTTCTTATTTTTCTTATTTTTGTTATTTTGTTATTTTTTGTATTTTTCAAATTTATACCTTTCAAGCCTAGACATAAAATATTTTGAGATGAAAACTATTGATGAGCTCCTACAAGGGTTCTCCTTTAGGTGTTGATAACTGATAGGCTCCTGATCTATAGCTTGTTGTGATGAAAAATGGTCCTAACCAATTAGGCTCAAAATTTCCTTTTTTGTCCTGCTCTGACATGTTCTTTTGATTATGCTCGAGGACAAGATCTCCCACCTAGAAGGAACAAATCTTAATTTTCTTGTTATAGATTTGTTTCATTTAGTTTTGGTATGCCTAAAAATGATTCAAGGAATCAAGATGACACTCATACAGGAACTCTAACTCATTCAACCGGGACACCCTGTATTCTTCATCAATGATTAGATTTTGTAGTGACACTCTCAATGAGGGGAGCTTGACCTCAATGGGTAAGATGGATTCAAATCCATGGACTAAGGAAAAGGGGGTTTCACCTGGAGGTGTGTGGATACTAGTTTGATAGGCCCATAAGGAAAAATTTAATTGTAAGTTCCAATCATGACTAGCTTGATTGACCGTCTAGTTAAGGATTTTAAGAATAGTTTTGTTGGACGTGTTTGCTTGACTATTACCCTGGGGGTAATAGGGAGTAGAGAATAATTGTTGGATGTTGAATCATTGGCATAACTCTCTTACATCCTAATTTTTGAAAGGTATTATGTTATTTAAGATAAGGGCTTATGGAACACTATAGAGACAAATAAGGTAGTTCAGGATGAAATTGGAGATTTGTTTCCTTGTGATGTAAGTCATAGGGATAGCTTCCACCCACTTTGTAAAGCACTCAGTGGTCATGATGATGAATTTGTGACCATTAGACGAGGTGGGGTTAATCTTTCCTATGAGGTCAAGTCCCCACTATGAGAAATTCCAAGGCATGACAATCAGTTGGAGCTCTTGAGATGAAGCATGGATAAGGTCCCCATGCTATTGGCACAACATAAATTTCTTTACAAACTAATGAGCCTCTTGTTCGATGGTTGGCTAGTAATACCCCATCCTCAACAATTTCTTAGATAAGGTCATACCAATAGAATGTGAATGTCAAATGCCTTCATGTACTTTTGTTAATGCAGCTACCTCGATGCTTCAATAGTAAAATGTATCTCCTAGGATAATTAATTGATAGGCTTTCTTGATGAAAGTTTTCTTAAGGTTGGAAGTGATGTAAGATGGAAGGGTACCTATCTTTAGGTAGGTGAAGATGTCATGATACTAGAGGGAACTAGGACCAATGATTTCACACACAAATTCAAAATTAGGTATCTCAAAAGCTAGTATGAGAAGTTGTTCCACAAGGAATTCACATTGAAGAATTTTGTGTGGTATGTCTAATAAGGACCCAATGGTTGCAATGGAATCAGCTGCTCGATTGTTAACAAAAGGGATTTGCTCAAATTTTATATCAATGAAGAAGTCCTTGAGATATTTTACCATATTTTTGTAAGGTGTGAGATTATCATCATTGGTCTAATAATCATCATTAACCTAATTTATGACTAGTTGTGAATCTCCATAGACCCTTAATCCTAGGATTTTCCATTGTGCTACAATTCTCAATCTTATTATGAGAGCTTCATACTCAAAAATATTGTTGGTACATGGAAAGGATAGTCGATATGATTTTGGAATACAAAAAACTTGTGAGGTGATAAAGAGAATTCTTGCGCTTGATCCATGTTGGGTATATGATTCATAGAAGTACATCTTCCACTAGTCTACTATGTCAAGGACAAACACTAACTCATCAGGAAACTCAAATACCAATGGATTCTCCACATAGATGTGTTCATTTTCTAATTGATCCATAATGACTTGTCCCTTAATATCCTTCCACTCCACATACTCTATGTCAAACTCTGTTAAGATCATTACCCACTTAGCCATTCATCCAAAGAGGGTTGCCTTGGACAAAAAATATTTCAATGGGTCGATCTTAGCAATAAGCTTGATTTGATGTGAAAGCATATAGTGTCTGAATTTTTGTGAAGCAAAGACCATTTCTAGGAATGCCTTCTCTATGGATGAGTAATTCATGTCATATCCCACCAAATTCCTACTAATATAGTAGATTTCTCTTTCCTTTCTTGTTTCATCGTATTGGGAAAGAAGAGCACCTAATGTTGCTAATGTGGCTGAGATGTATAAGATCATAGGCATGTTTGGTATTGGTGGCATGAGAACAAGAGGTGTCAATATATAGTCATTGATATGTTGAAATTCTATATCACATTTTCGTCTCACTTATATTTTATGCCTTTGTGGAGAAGGTGATAAAATGGGTGGATCTTGTCTGACAGTTGTGCTATGAATATCCTAATAGATTGTAATCTTCCTTGTATAACTCATATCTATTTTAATGTTTGTGGTGGCTCCATGTCTAGAATGGATTTTACCTTTGTTGGATCTATCTCTATCCCTCTTTATGAAACTATGTACCCAAGGAGCTTGCCTAATGTGACCCAAAAGACACACTTTTTTGGATTCAGTCATACCTTTTATTCTTCAAGTCTTTTGAAGATTGGTCCTAGTACCTCTATATTCCATTTTCTTGTCTTTGATTTAGCTATAATATAGTCCACATAATCTTTGACTATTTTGTGAATCATGCCATGAAATATTAGGGTCATCACCCTCTAATAGGTTGTTTCAGCATTCTTTAACCCAGATGACATCATATTCCAGTAGTATGTTACCAAAAAACATGTGAATTTTGTTTTATATTGGTGCTACTTAGCGATCATGATTTGGTTGTAGCCTGAAAATCCTTCCATGAGTGATAAAATTTCATGTCCTATGGCTAAATTGGTAATGATTTCAATGTTTGGGAGAGGAGAGTCATGTTTCACACATGCTTTGTTAGAGTCCCTGAAGTCAGTGCATATTCTGATGCCCCCAATGAATTTGGATACTAGAACTAGGTTGGAAACCCACTCAAGATAGTATATTGGTTGGATAAATCCGATGTCAAGGAGCTTCTATAATTCTATTTTAACCAGTAATTCTATCTGAGGGTGCATCTTTCTCAAATTTTTTTACTAGATTCACTTAAAGATAAACTGCTATGTGGTGTACAACCACTTCAAAATGGAGTTAAGGAATGTTTGTGTAGAAACATGAAAATTTTGATCTTCGCTCTTTTAGGAACACTACTAGGTTTGTCTATTCTTCATCTAATAATGATTATGAATAAAAAATTATCTTAGGTATATTGAATACCCCAAATACTAAGAGGGGGGTGAATCAGTATTCTATTAAACCATTCAGCTATAAACCATCTAATTATTAAAGCATATTTAACTACCAACAAGAATGAAGACATTGAAAAGAACATGACACCATAAGACGCATCAACACCAGATTTTTATGTGGAAAACCCAAAATGGGAAAAACCATGGTGAGGATTAGGTATCAATATATTCTATCCTTGAATATAGTATATTAAAGGGGCTCACAACTAGGGCATATTATCCTTAAGAGGCCCACAACTAGAGTTAAGTACAATACAGAATGGCATGGCTCACTACCAAAATATGAACTGATAAAGTGCACCTATCTTGTGTTGTAGTTCAAGTCCTTTGAAGCTCTGAATATGAAGTATTGCCTTTCTTAGCAGTCACTTAACAACCCTACTTTGATTTTGAACTTCTACTATTGAACACCACTCACATATGATATGTCATTTATGTTCGCACATCCACTTATCCCTCATACTTCCACACACCTTTAAAATTCTAAAATATCTCATGTATATATACCCAAATACATTGCATACATCAATTAGTTCAGCCTAATTAGATGTAAACAAAGAAATCCAAAATATCTCTCTTTGGTACCATATAAGATTTTAAAACATCTTTTCGTACAAGCAAAATGTGTAGTACTCAATTTCAAGTTGGCATGGATCTAAAATAGATTCAACTAACATCTATAAAGTATAATTAATCTTCTCAACATGTATCATGCATTAGGTCAAACCGAAATAGGACCTAATTACGAAAATTCCAATCAAACACACTTCTCAAAATAAAAAACTTCTAGGTTTGATATTACTTCAGTTTCTCTTTACATCAACATCAAAGAGACAACCTTTAGAACCACAACATCAAAACAAGCTTCGCAAGAAAATATAGAATCTCCCATGCAAGTGTAACAAGGGAAATTGTATGCCCTTGGAGATGGTACAATTTCATTTAATTTGGGAATAATTAATGATAAATTGGACTTAATGTCGCCTTGATCTAGTGTTGTAATGTTTTCTACTCATTCACATTAGCTCTTGGGCCCCTTTTAAGCTAAATAAACTTAATTTTGCCTTAATTTAATGTTGTAAAGTGTATTTATTTACACCTACACATTAAATTTAGAGGGCTTGTAAACTAAGTGGACCTAATCTAGTGTTGTAATGTGTTTTACACATTTATGATGGATTTAGGGCCCTTTTTAGTTGAATAGACCTATTTTTTCCTTAATTTAATGTTGTAAAGTGTATTTATGTACACTTTCATATTCAATTTTGGGCCCTCTTGTATTTATGACCTTTATATCATCATTAATAGGCCCCTAAGACCCTATATTATGCATCTTAAGGCATATTTCAACCAAGATCCTGATATAAACATCAAATAAACTTAATTTCTTAACTCCCTGACACTTTCTCTCTCTAAAAAGGCCCTGTGGGACCCATACACCACCTTGTGCATATGAGTCCCACCTAGGTGGGACCCATACACCTGAGGTGGCATATGAGTCCCATTTGGCCCCTTTTTAGGATTTTGAGTGAGAAATCAAGGTTTCAAATTCAAATTTCTTGCATGTCAGCCTCTGGCATCTAATAAATTGTACATTAGATAGGTTGTCTATATAAACAAGGTATCAAATCATTACATCACTAAGCCTTCATGTTATTATCCTAAGCAATCAAGGGTTAAGAATTCCAAGACTTCACAAGAGTGTCAAGAAAGCATTCAAGATCATTTCTAAGGAATTCAAGGGTAGATTTCTTCATAAATTGTTGAAAAAATTTAAGATCCATCATCAAGTCAAGATCATCAAGCATATTGTTGAGCTAATGTTGTGATGTAGCATTGAAGATCTCTTTGCAAGAATAGTTTCATATCCATATTCAAGGTCAATATTTACATCCTTCATGGCCATTTCATGTTAAATTATTGGTTTACAAGACATCATTCAAGGTATCATTGTCCATGTTTCATGTTCATTGTTTCAAGTTTCATGTCCTTATTTCATTACCTCATAATTTGGTTTAATTACCTAAAAGTGATTTGACCAAGGCAAACCCCTATTTACTAACAATCAAGAAGTTTTTCTCTCTCTACATATGTAATTATAGATCTAGGTTTCTTGGAGCATGGATGGTCTTTGAAGATTAGGTTACAAGCTTGAAGGAAGTTTTTGGAGTTCTCTTGTAACTTGCAAGGTCATATAAAGTGTTCTATAGGTTTGAGATCAGGGTTTCAAATCCACAAAAAAAGTGTGGCTAAATGAGAAGGGATTGGAGAGTAGAATCAGATCTTAGTCCTTCGAAAAAGCACATTGGGAATAATATGCCACCTTGCACATATTAGTCCTAGTACAATAAATTTTCAAGGTTTCTGTAGATTTAAAATAAGCACTCTTAGATTCTAGTTTTGGTGCAGAATACCCAGTTTGAGACTAAATTGCCTAGATTGGTGTATGAGTCCCACCCAACATCAAAATCATAATTTCTATCATTTCTAGTCCTCATTCAAGCCTCTATAGGTTTCGAGGTGCACACTTCTAATTTTACATCTTTCTGTTTGGATTTATATGCATTTCTAGGTCATTCATTCAAGTTTCATGAATCACTAGGTTTAAACATTAGATCTTGCATTTCATTAGTCTTTCCAAGCCCTAGCTTGGTGGTGAAACCCTCTTGTAATCATAAATCAGACCCTAGGACAACCTATTGCAAGATCTCTTTCCTTTCTCATTTGCATACTTTAGATTGAGGTCTCTAGGGTTTCCTTGAATGTGGACTATAGAATATTGTTGTTCTATGTCCTAAACCATAGGCAATGACAATTTTCTATATTACAACAGGTTTACTAAACAGAGAGATGAATGTAGTATACTGAGTTAAAATTTGTCATTGATAAATTCCAATACACATCCCAAAACTTCTTGATAAATTAAATATAGTTGTATGAATCAATCATAATGACATGATTAAGAGAGAAGAGTTACATCTATTCTTGCAGTGAAGAGCAGACCCAAAAACCAATGCACTAGACCACAACACCATCAGAAAAGAATAAACAACCAAACCTTTGATAGATCAACTTCCCATATAGTTAGTATTATACACCAAATATGCTTCCCACAAAGTTGACATCAATGACAACACTAGGCCATCCAAAACAGCCTATGTATGTACACCTCATGCTCATTTTTCCAAGAAGCATCAATGAAGACAAACTCCCAAACTTCCAACAATCTCCCCCTTGTTAATTTATGGCAACCTGCATATCAAAAAAAAATTTCATACTAATACAAAATCAACCGAATACTCCCTTTTTTCAAAATTAATCCTCCCTTTTTCAAAATTAATACTCCAATTGTATATTTTCTCACTTCATCACCATAAAGATAAAAAACTAACATTGTAGAACCCTAATTCTAGAAGCTTCTTAAAAGCTTGTAATAAGCGGTTGGGATGTGAGTTGCAGTGGGGATTATTCATGAGATTGTAATATGTTTTGCAGTAGGTAATAAAATCATTGGATGGTTGGGGTTTTGTGGATGTATCCCATATTGGGTGAACCATGTTAAATTCTTTGTGTTGTCTTGTTGCTGCTATATTTTTCTATGTGTTTTATTTCTTTGTTTTATTGATCAAATCTACATTTAACTATTAGATATATTCCTTCTAACCCTAACACTAGCAAGGGCACTAGATACAGGAGTGTGCCTTATTTTCACTAAATCTCTAAGTGCCACATACTACTTGATCACCTATATTCTCTAATTCTATAGGCTAAATAATTTTTCCTATAGTTGCATGATGTAGGACCATCTCTGATTGTACCTATCATTTTCCAAGCCATAAACATCTACTTGAATGATCAACCAAGATTTATTCTAACTTATTTCATTCTTATCATTTAATTTCCATTTAGACCAATTCAGGCAAAAAAATATCAACTCTTGAGCTTCTTCTTCACAATCCTAAACATTCTTCAATTCCTTCAAGACTTTACGGTATGGATGTGCACATTTCTTTTTGATGTCTTCTATATTTTTTTTTTTTTCTTGGTTGCTCTTTCAATTCAGAGATGTATTCTGTCAATGAATCAACCATACTCCAAAGATTTTCCAAAGTGGATGTAGTTGAATTAAAGCTAGCACCAAGAATCACTTCTTGTAAATATTTTAATGCTTTATCAAGGTCTTGTATGTTTTCACTTCCATGCTCATATTTGGTTACATCAAATTGACTTCCTTCTTGTTCCGTGATCTCTTGCTTAATAGCAACACTTTTTCTCTTCTTTCCTAATATTTTTGTACTATCAGAGGCTTCTATCATAGTATTTTGTTCTAACTCTATCCTGTTGGGATCCTTTGGACTTTCTAGAAGCATTTTTACATACTGATCAAATTCCTCCATATTTACTTCATAATCTAACTCAAAAATCCATAGAATCTAGGCTAAACTGCTTCCATGTGATAAAAATTAGTAGAGACAAGGAAATTGATGTCTCCCAAGTATTTTCCCACCAAATTTTTTGGAATCCTTTTCCTCTTATTCATCCTTATTAGAAACATTCCAAAGAATGTCAGTTTCTTGAGGATACAAACCACCAAGATTCATCATGAGATTCCTTATCTAGTGTGCTATCGGCTCTATATTTTTCCATTCAACATTTCCAATAACTGGTATCTCCTTCATGAAGTAAAAGAGTAATCAAACTATAAAAGTGTCATACTAGAATGCACTCTTCTTATTATTTTTTATTTCTTGTGAATTCTTCATTAGGTGTTGTCGAAGTAGCTCACAAAGATCATAGTTTGTACCATTCTTAATCATGTCAAATGCAATATATGTTTTAGAAGTAGAGACTATATAGTCATTACTAGGTAAGAAATTTTTATGTCCAATAAGCATTACAACATACTAGATAGCCTGATTTTCAATTATACTCAGGACAAGTTCTTTTCCTTCAAGAGTTGTGCTAGTCATTTTAATTAATTCTTGATCATTGATAGACTTCCACCTTAGAACTAGTTCAGAGGACCACAACCTAGTCACATCCCATATACATTCCTTGGTTATCAAGTGTGCAACATCAATCTAGATAGACTCATCATGAATCCTGCTTAAAGAAATTTGAATCTACTTCCTATTGAATTCAAATAGTGGAAATTTCTGCCATAAATCTAGTTTCTTTTCCACTAGGGTTTTGTATGCATCATAGTTTTCTTCCAATTCATTTTTCCACAAGATGCTTAATTAAAAAAGCAACATTTCCTCTATTTTACCATAAATATATGCATAAATATCTTCAGTAGGCAAAACTCTAAGGGGAATACCAGAAAATGCACTCGCTGAATCTTCTAATAGATTTTTCAGAGAACACCTCTTTAATTTAATTTTTTATTTTTCAAAAATATTCACTACCTTTGAACCATCCATTGTACTGAAAATGAAAACTCTAGAAATGAGTTGTGTAAGTAGAATACTCCTTGAATTTTCTCCAGCAAAGAATAGGGTTTGATGTTTATCTTCTCGAGCACACGCTGCATCCATTTCCTCTTCTTCAATTTTCACTTCCTTTTCATCAAATGAATTTGTCTTAACAAATATTTTTTTAAAGTCCATGATTTGACCCATATCAATAAATATGTCAGCAATAAATATTGCAGAAAAAATGATCAAACTTCAAGCTTTGGTATCCATAATTAATCTACAAATGCTCTGCAAACTTCTACATCACAATATTTCCTTCTACAAATTTCTTTAATAACTTTAGAAATTCATTTTCCAAGACATATATTTGTGTCACGACTTGACACCTAGTATTTTAGGGGGGTTTATAATTTTTCTATTATTGATCCCCCTGAGCCATTGCATGGGCTTAGTTTCTGATGGGATTGTCTGTACTGATGGATGACATAGATAAAATTGATAATTCAAATTCTCCTTCCTTTCCCCAGATCCTTTCCATTTCCTTCTTAACCTCTGTCAAATCAATCTTAATGATTGGTTCATATTTCTTTACTGAATATTCACTTTTCATATATCTGCTTCTTTAGCCTCTTGCAAAGTGTCTTGGTTTGTTTCAACTATAAAAAACAACATTATTCCATCCAAATTGTCCTTCATTCAATCTATATTTGCACTGATTATCCTCATCTCCAAATAAATTATAGTGATAATAGTAGCCATTGAATGGATACATTGTCTTGTTCAACTTCCAAATTCTGCATTCTATAGCTTTATGTCTAATTCTCCTGCACTTAAACATTGACCAGAGAATGATAAAATATTATGATCCATTTCATCATTTTGTTTCATTTGTTTTCACAATATTTTGTCCTATGTCCAAACCGATTACAAGAAAAATAGACACTATTAACAAATAAGTACCTTTGAGCATTACGTTGTCTGATAGGAATCCTTCCATTATTTCTTCTTTGGTTCTTAGATTGTCTACCATTGCTTTGAGTCTTCATTTTAGGGGATTGATTTCCTTTTGAACTTTTTCCTTCTTCAAATCTCACATCGCTTTTTTCCTTAGAGGGTTTTTGTCCTGCAATCAATTTATCTAACATTGTAGAGATTGCCACAAATTTATCTTCATGTCTTATTTCCTTTTCTAGATCTAATTTCAGAATTACCACTTCTTGTTCAAGCTTTGCACATTCATCCACCTTTCTCTATATTTCAACTTTCTAAGAGTCTTAAGTTTTTCTATTTTCATCCAGTTATTATTTTAGTTTGATGATGTCCTCATCTACTTTCTTTAATTGATTACTAACTTCGCTAAATCTATCCTTCAACTTCTTAATGCACTCATTTGCTTCCTTCAGGCTATCCTTCAAATCTTTATTTTATTTAGTATGTTCAACAGAGATCTCTTCTGAAGGAATACGATTATTTTATCTTCCATGTATTCAAATTTTATGACCTTCCTCAAGCTATTAGACTTCTTAAGAGGAACCAAGCTCTGATACCAATAGTTGAATACCCCAAATACTGAGAGGGGGGTGAATCAATATTCTATTAAACCATTCAGCTATAAAACATCCAATTATTAAAGCATATTTAACTACAAACAAGAATGAAGACATTGAAAAGAACATGACACCATAAGACACATCAACACAAGATTTTTATGTGGAAAACCTAAAATGGGAAAAACCACGATGAGGATTAGGTCATAATATATTATATATGAATATAGTATTACATGGGCTTACTCTTAGGAAACACTATTTTTAAGAGGCTCAAATCTAGAGTTAATTACAATACAAAATGGTATGATCACTATCCAAATATGAACTAATAAAGTGCACATATCTTGTCATGTAGTTTTGTTCCTTTGAAGCTCTAAATATGAAGTACTACCCTACTTAATAGTTACTCAACAAATTTTCTTTGATTTTGAACTTCTACCACTGAACACCACTCACATATGATATGTCATTTATGTTCACACACCCACTTATCCATCATACTTCCACACACCTTTACAGTTCCAAAATATCTCATGTATATATACCCGAATATATTGCATACATCAATTAGGTCAGCCTAATTGGATGTAAACAAAACAATCCAAAATAGATCTTTTTTGCACCATATAAGATTTAAAAACATCTTTTCGCCCAATAAAAATGTGTAGTACTCAATTTCAAGTCAGTATGGATTTGAAATAGATTCAACTAACATTCGAAAAATATAATTAATCTTCTCAACATGTATCATGCATCAGGTAGGCTAGGAATAGGAACTAATCACAAAAACCCCAATCAAACAAATTTCTCAAAATAAACACCTTCCAAGTTCGATATTACATCAGTTTCTCTTTACATCAACATCAACATCAAAGAGACTACCTTTAGAACCACAACATCTAAACAACCTATGAATGGTTATCTTAGACCTACACCAAAATGACAAAACAACACAATGTTAGTCAAGAAATAAATCTAAAATAAACATTCCCCACGAAATTCATTTGAATGCGAAGAATAAGAAAATAAGGTAGAATAACAAATGAAAGCTATGAAATCTTATTCTAAACAATCAAACAAGCATCCCATGGGGGAATTGGTGTCATTTTGATGTGGAAAATGGTCCTTTCCCAATTGCATGCAAGCTTGATGATCAATGGTGAAGATTTGATGCTCCTTGATGAAATCTCTTTATAACCTAGCTAATATAATATGAAAATGGATAGAAATTGCTCAAAACTCAAAGATAATAATGTTGCATGAAATTGTGGATCCAAAATTCAAATGAGAGCCTTCTATAAATAGAATATAATGATGGAGAATTATAAAAAAGGGATGAATGTGGGACAAAAGACCAACCAATAGGAAGAGGCCACTTGTCAACATGTGAGTGGATGAGGAATGAGCACATTTTGATGAATGTGCAAATAAATGTGGTTAGGTGGAATTTGAAATTGGTGAAATGACAAGTTGGAGGGAGAAAAGAATGGAGTAAATGCCACTTGGCTTAAGGAAAGGACATGTAAGAGGTTTTCAATGCACTGTTGGATGCACTCATCCATTTTGGAGGAATTTTTGAATTTGAGGAATATTCCCTCTTTGATGCCATGTTGAGAGAAAAATAGAAGAATTTATAAATCAATTAAATTGATTTACTTGTGCAAGTTGCAAAAGCTAGAGGATTTGAGTGATTAAGATTAATATTAATCAAGATTTGATTAATTTAAAAGGAGATTATCTGATGTGACAACTTGATTTAGATTTTTGGATTAATTTAAATCAAAGTTGAGAGGAGTATGGATTTAGACCTAATTAAATAAAGTTTAATTTATTGAATTAAAGAGAATGGTGTTAGTTTTAAATCAAATAAAGATAAATTTATTTAATTCAAATGAGATGACTTTAAAGATTAATTAAATAAAATGAGTTATTTAATTAAAAGAGAGACTATAGGATTAACTAAACAAAATAATTTATTTAATTAATAGAAGATGATGACTTAATCGGATAAATTTGATTTATTTAATTAAACGAGGAAATACGATGAATTTAATTAAATAAATATTATTTAATTAAATGACTACCATAGGAGATGATTTAGGATGAATTAGTGTTAATAAGATTAGGATCAAGTGTATAGGATCAATCAATATATTTTCCATGTCTACATTTTGCCCCTCTTTGAAGCAATGTACTTGTTGTGTTGGTTCAAAGAATAAACTGCCAAGATCAAAATTCAAATTTTTTTAATTTTTCAGATGCCCCACGGTTTCCCTAGCGAGAAGGATTATGCTAGTATATTGCCCCCTCGAGAGATCAGACAAAAATTTGGATTTTTGGGTGATCTAACAAAAAAAAAGGAGAAGCTGTCTAATGGTTCCAAAAAAGGTCTAGGATGCCAAAAACATGCCCAAACATAAAAAAATGATGCAAAGCGATCCTCGGTTGGGCGAAAGTGGGATCAAGGGTCCAAAACCCTAGTTGGACAGCTAAACAGGGTAGAAAAACCCTAACTTTCAAGCTTAAATAGGCCTCGAGGGGCCACTTCCAATTCATTTGCACATTTAGCCTTAAGAGATTTTGAATTTTAGAGCTCTGACCACTGTTTAAGATGACACAACGAGTACTTCCACGTCACGTTTCAGATTGAGTGTGAGTACACCAGCGACTAGCCGACGCAAGACCACTGATATGTGACCCTTACCCAACTTTTCATTTTGATTTTTGTGCACATTAATTAGGGTCAAAGGTCAAACATAGACAAGCAGCATTGTTTGGCACCACTGAAAGTGCACAATCGACATTGCGCAACCTTAAAGTGTGCCACTGTCAAGCATTGCATTTCTATGGTCAAGTTTAGAAATTAGGGTTTAGGTGTCAAAGTTTGCCACACTTGAAAATTGTGTCACTGTGGTGCACTTTGGAATTTGGGTTCATTAGTCAAAATGTTTCGCGGTCAAACTGCGATGCAGCGACACAATTTGGACTTTAGGGGGTCCTAGCGGTGTAGTTTGGAACTTTGAAATAGTGACACAATTGCAAATAATGAATTTTTTTTTGTTTCAGTTGCAAACACTCAAAAAAAGATCCCGATTTTTTATGAAACCTGATGCTATGACTTAACTGGTGCAAGAGGACCTAGGGATTCTTCATTCACGAGAGCACAGGACCCCGGTTCTTTAGCCGACTGGTTGGTATGCATGAGCTACTCTAGGAGCACCATGGGGTGATAGTTTTATGGTACATCACCTACACTTCTCCCATCTAGACACACCTAAGCATGATGGCAGCCTTGGCAGAGTGATGGCATAGTGAGACATCATCTTTTAACTTTCCCACAAGTGAGGAAACAATGAGTTTGGAGGATGTCTAGCACATCCTTTGATTACTGATCCATGAAGAGTGGGTCATCTATAATGTGGATGGTGAGAGAGATGTCTATTATGAGGTTATGGGCCTTGATGAGCTTATTTTTGTTGAGGGCCAGATTGAGCTCGAGCGATATAGGGGCACAATTGCCACCTTTAGATTGATTTTCGCCACTATCATTTTAGGCTTTGTGGCACCAGATCAACATGACTGATATTTTAGTTCAGGATGGGGTCATGCATGGGAGCAGATGCTCCATAGGAGAGAGCTTTTTGCATGGGGGCCAGTGATGCTGACCTCACTCTACTTTCCCAGTGAGCTTTTTGATATGTAAGAGAGTCACCTAGCCCCGATGACTCTCTTACATATCTAGGCCTGGGAGCACATTGTAGTGCTTCATCCACGGGCTACACCAATTGTCCTAGAGCTAGATGATCCTATAGTTTGGTGGTACGGAGGGGCCTTGATTACTTCTACTCACATAGGGGTAGCCGACATCCCTCACTGGAGGAGGGTGATTGATGAGATGACATTTTTTACATGGAGGCCATGGCTTGATATGCCCACATGGTACAATGATACTCAACAACTCTTTTTTTCTGGGTAGGATAGGCTCATGTAAGGCAAAGAGCACACTATGATCAAGCAATATCTGCTAGATTGGGTGGTGAGGCAGTTTGGGGATAGACAAGATCGATCTGATGACTAGTATGTGGCTATATTTTCCCGTACTATGAAGGAGACTACATGGGGTAGGCTGATCCTGGCCAAGGAAGCAGTTACATCCTATAGACAGCTAGTGGTAAGACCATGGCCATATGATCAGGGACAGTCAGATGTAGGGATGACATAGGCCTATATTGCATGGTTCAAACCACCTGTCAGATTGAAAAATCTAGGAGTAGCACCCCTACGATAGAGGCCTCGAGGTAGATCAACATGGTGAGGGTAGGGGTGAGGAGGCAGAGGAGATGAAGATGGGGATGGAGATAGAGGATGAGGTGGACCACCTCTAGATCAGAGGGGAGAGAGTGGTCAGGTGTCTATAGACCAACAAAGAGATGGGGATAGGAAATAGAGAGATTTCCTGAGAGACCACTAGCAGCAACCCTTGCCACCACCACCACCTCAGCCAGACAAGAAAGATGCCCTAATACAACAGTTATAGGCACAGGTGTAGGTTCAGGCACTGACTTATGAGAAGAACTAGGCCAAGTCAGAGTGAGATCAAGAGATAGGTAGGAGACAATAGCTAGAGAGCATGGTCATTGCTTCTCAAGGTAGGACAATTTTGGTGCGGATGTATCATGAGGTTGTTCGAGAGGTAGAGTATTACAGGATGCACTATCGTTAAGCTGTACCAATAGGGGCTCAAGTACCAAAGTACTCTCAATAGATAGGGATGAGACAACCTAAGGATCAGGTTGAGAGACTGGTGGACAAGGGGAGCAGCCAGTAGGGCTAGTCTCCATGACACCCTTTTGATTGACACTATTCTTTTTGATCCACAGGCTCCATTTTTATAGCCCTGTGGGTATTGTATACTTGATTTATACACATATTTGATCCTGATCTTTGTACCATGAAAGTTACATTTTTTATGATATATATGATTGATCACTTTATTTATGAGATGCGTCATGTTTTATTTATGCATGATGGATGGATGTATTTAATTTCCTATATGTGATGTATGATACTATGATGTGATACAAAAAAAATTATATCCTTTTCTCGTGTGATAATGCATATATGGATGATATGATGATGCAAATGATATGAAAAATATGATATATAAATGCAATGTACTGATGCAAATTGATTATGATGATGTTACGATGTGAGATGACCTATAATGGAATACAATGGTTATGATTATGATTATCTATCATGATTTATGATTTGTGAATGTGATGGTATAAATGCAATGATATGGATGCAATTTCTTCTTAGGATACTTAGAACAATAAATCTCTATTAGTCTTAGTAACTTCAGAAAATGATGTGATATGTAATGTTATTGTGATATGCAAATGTGATATGATATGCCTATGCAATGATTCATGTTTTTCACTGATTCATGAATGCAATGTTATAATATGGAATTATGTACTTATAATATATAATGATGATGTGAGGCAATTATGACATGATGTGATATGCCTATGATATGAATTCCTATGGATACGTAATGGTTTATGGTGCTATGATGTAAATGAAGGATACAATAATGCAAATGATATGATGGTGTACATGTGATTATGCAATGGATTTTTTATGTATGCTATGAATTAATAATGCCTATGTGATGATACTTTTATGTGCAGATTTATAGTGTATGAGATGTTTTGAATAACTAATCTATATTAATGATGATATGTAGTGCATGTGAGGTGATTAGTGTTTCCTATATGATATGATATGATAAGCATTATGCTAACAGTTTTTGGATGTAGGGTGGATGCATTAGTGATGTTTTTGATTAACTATCATAGTACCATGTTAGCACAGAGAGAGGATAGAAGAAATAGGAAAATGAAAAGAGGATCCAACATGCTTATATTATTAATGATGATGATGATGATTTGCTTATCAGGAATTGGGATTTTAAAAGGGCCATTTACCTTATGTTTGATAATACACATAGTTATAATGCATCAAAGTATAAAGAACTGGGATGGTGTTGTACCTAGTGTGATGGACTTTGAATCGACAATAAGATAGGAGTACTCCTATTCACACCTAGCATACAAAACCTTATCTAAAATGTAGTTCAGATATTTATAACATCTCAGACCAAAACATAAGGCAAGCCTTCCTATGTGGTCAACAAGACACCTAAAACATCCTCCCTACACCCAAACAAAGTACGTATGACCAGTTTATATTACAAGAATATCCCACAAGCCAATAGATAAAAAATATAATGATCGTTGCCCCTTTTCTTTCTCTCTAAATCCTTTTATTTGGAAATCATTGAGAGGTCATCAAAATGCACGCAAAAAGATAAGTCAAAAAGACAAAGATAAAGTAAACAAACAAGCTAATGTTCTTCATACCACTAGCCAAGACTAAACTACAGTGATGCTTGATGTTGATGTCCATTGTAGGAATGATGCATCCTAGGAAATGATGTTTCCAAATGATGTTGGGATTTCACTAGATGATAAGCTATTGATACTCTGAGTTGACTAACTTACTTACTTATTGACCTAGACTTGAGACCTTGATGATTGGGCTTTCACTTTTGAATCTACTAGACTTTCTTCCAACTGTTTTACCAAAGGTTGAAATAAATGATGATTTATTATGAGTGATTCTTATTTCGGGTGAAAGCGAGATGAGATGGATGGATTTTTTTTCAAATATTTGGATTTTTTTTGGTATTTTTTGAATGTTTTGAGGCTGTTTTTGGGTTTTTTAAATGTTTTGATTTTCAAAATTTTAATATTTTTTGGGTTTTTTGAGATTTTGATCAAGAACCTAGCCTAAAGATCTATCCTAGGGGTCTCTAGAGCTTATCAATATATTAGCCCGCATAGAAACCACATAGTTTGACTGATACATACTTGATTTTTTGATGAGATGTGAACAAATGGATTGCCACTTTATTGTGACAACCTCCTAAAGGACTGACCTAGGGTATGTCGTGGGATGATCAAAGATCAAATTTTCCTATGTTCAAGCTTAGAGATGACGTAGTTTGATTGAAACATACTCTATTTTTGATTTTTTGGATTTTTGACATGTTTTTAGATTTTTTGATTTTACGAATGTTTTTTGATTTTTTGATTTTAAGGAAAACTCCAAGGATATACATGAATCTGATCCGATGTAGGTAAAAGAAAATGCCCCTAGTGTGATGTGATAGACTACTTCGATATAGGCAAGACAAATTGACCTTAGGAATGTACCAAGTAGTAGTAGGGTGGAACATGATACAAACACATGACCAAGCCATGATGCAAATGCATATGAGTGATGGATGGGGATATAGAAGTGCAATGGATGATTGATTAAAGACGATGGTAGGTGATGCAGAATAAGCCATAGAGATCATGGTGGATGGAGAGTGCTTATTTACACAAGGAACCTATTTGCTAGGTTTTAACCAAGGTACTTGCCAAAGCACCACTGAAGTGGTTTTCACTAGAGGATGGTTTTTTTATCTTTACTATTTTCTAATCCTTTTTCTTATTTTTTTGTACTTTTGGTTTTACCCTTAAGAGATCACGCATAAATTTGTTTTAGATGGGAGCTATTCATGGGCTCCTGTAGAGGTTCACCTTCAAGAATTGATAGATGATATGCTCCTAACTTGTAGCTTGTTGTGATGATAAAGGGTCACAACCAATTGGGTTCAAACTTTTCCTTGCTATCTAGATTTGGCAGGTTTTTCTAGTTCTCCTTCAGTACTAGCTCACCAACTTAGAAGGTTCACCTCCCGATCTTCTTCTTGTAGCTTTGCTTGAGATGGTAACGATAGAATTGAAAATGGTTTAAGGAATCCATACATAGCTCATCTAGTAGTTCTAGTTCATCCAATCGTGACACCCGATATTCTTCATCTATGATGAGATTCTGCAATGATATTCTTAGGGATGAGAGCTCAATCTCAATGGGGAGTATGGATTCTGATTTATAGAGTAGGGAGAAGGGGTGACACCTATTGGTGTGTGGATTTTTGTGTGGTAGGCCCATAAGGCTAGATTCAGCTGTAAATGCCAGTCATGACTAGCATCATTGACTTTTTTCTTAAGGATTTTGAGGATGGTCTTATTGGTAGCTTCTGCTTGGCCATTTCCTTAGGGATAATATGGAGTGGAAAAATGATGTTGGATATTGAAATTTTGGCATAGGTCATGAACATATTGATTTTTGAAAGGTGTCCCATTATCTGAGATAATGGCTTGAGGGACATTGTATCGAAAAATAAGGTAATTTAGAATGAACTTGGATATCTACTTTCTTATGATGTAGGTCATGGGAATGGCCTCCACCCACTTTGTGAAGTAATCCATGGTAGTGATGATAAACTACCTCCCATTGGATGAGGTGGGGGTGATTTTACTAATGAGATTGAGCCCCCACTATGAAAAGGGCCAAGGTGTGATAATTGGGTTGAGCTCCCAAGCTGGTGCAGAGATGAGGTCCCCATGTTGCTGACACTCCAAACACCTTTCTATATAATCATGTGATTCTCTTTCCATTGTAGGCCAATAGTACCCCATCCTCAAAAATTTCTCAGCCAAAGTCATACTGCTCGAATGTGAACCACAAGTGTTGTTATGTACCTCAGTTAAAGAAATCAAGGCTTGCTTAGTGTTTAGGAAATGTAAAAGGGTCCCTTCAATGATTCTACAGTACAAGGTATATCTTAGGATGACAAAACAGGAAGAATTTTTGACAAAGGATCTTTTGAGGTTTGGGGTTATGTTAGTGGGGGGGAATCCTATTCTCAAGTAACTATATATATCATGGTACTAGAGATCACCAGGACCAACGATTTCACACACAAATTCAAACTCTGGTACCTTGAATGTTGGCATGAGAAGCTTCTCTATGAGGAATTCTTACTTTGGGATATTGTACAAGATATGTAGGATTGATCCAATCATAGCCATTGCATCCACTACTCTATCATTTTCTCTTGGTAGTTGCTCAAATATGATATCAATGAAGGAACTCTTAAGGCTTTGCACCAACTTCTTGTATGGATTCAACTTGTCATCCTTCGTTTGATATTCATTATTTAACTAGTTGATTATGAGTTGTGAATCTTTGTAGACCTTAAGTGTCATAATCTGCCACTGCACTACAATTCTCAGCCCTATGACAAGAGACTCATGTTCTGTGATGTTGTTTATGCATGGGAATGATAGATTGTATGATTTGGGTATGCAATCCCCTTACAGAGTGATGAATAAGATTCCTACTCCTAACTCATGTTGTGTGTCGGACCCATCAAAGTACATTTTCCAGTTATCTGCTACACTAAGGTTGAAGATTGACTCATTGGGGAACTCTGAAACAAGTGGATTTTCTGCATATATTTGTGCTTCTTCCAGTTGATCCATGATTTCTTATCCTTTAATAGCCTTGTGTTCTACATACTCAATGTCATGCTCTGTCAAAATCATAACCCACTTCGTCATTCATCCTATGAGAATTACTTTGGAAAGAAGATACTTGACCGGGTCTATTTTTGCAATGAGCTTGATCTAATGTGTTGGCATGTAATGTTTGAATTTTTGTGCTACAAACACAACTTCCAGGAAGGATTTCTCAATGGGTGTGTAGTTCAGCTTATGTCCCACCATGGTCCTGCTGATGTAGTAAATAGCTCTCTCCTTCCCATTTTCATCATGTTGTGCTAAGAGAGCATTGAGGGCCATTGTTGTTGTTGATATATATAAGATCAAGGGTTTGCTTGGAATTGGTGACATAAGGACTGGTGGTGTGAGTAAGTACTCCTTGATCTTGTTGAATTCCTGATCACATTTCTCATCCAATTTGTATGCTACCCCTTATGGAGTAGATGAGAATATGGGATTGCCTTGTCTTCTAGTTGCACTATGAGATGGTAGATGGACAAGAGTCTCCCTTGTAGGTGTTGATGGTGAAAATGACACAAACAATGTTAAAACATAATATTTCTACTCTATTTCTCCTAAAAAAGAAAGACAACATATAGTAGCCTAACTCCCAAGGTCCTGGTAGTTGGTTCTCAATTGTCTGGTGTCACTCAATTGGTCCATGCAACTATAATATTCAAGGGGCCTATGCTGGTAACAAATAATGCAAGCAAGGACTCATTTTACCAAACTATTTTTAGTAAATCAAGGGGTTTCAAACAAAAGAAAAAGATAGATCAAAGGGTAAACTAGTAAACATGAACATCACTCATCTAACATCCGGACATATATCTTCAACAATAATTTTTTTTCCAACAGATCAAGAAAACCAAATCATGATACAATTCATAGAATAATCCATACCAATTGTATGCATCTAAGGTGCTTATTTTAATTCGCCTATCACAACTATTTCAAAGATTCCAAAAAGAACACACATTCATTCATTGCCAAGATCATAGATCAACAAACTTCAATAAATTTAATTCAATGATAATCTAATAAGATAATCCTTAAATGCAACTTCTTCTAATGACTTTCATCACATAAGAAACAATCATGCTTTAGCACAATCACTAGCATACAAATAGATTATAACTTATCAGCCTTATCAAGTAAAACTTAATTCTAACACCATATTGCATAAACTTGTAATTTTTATTTAACTGTAAAAATTAAGTAACAATGTATCTCTATAATCACTATGAAAAATTTTGTCTCCTAATATTAGGTGTCCAATTCTATTCTCTATCAACCAACCCTTACAATATGATACCCAAAGGGTATTTATAGATATACAAAATTTGAAATCCACTTCTATTTTAAGTCATCCACCCTTTTAGGGTTTACAATTATCCTTGGAAACTCAGTTAAACTGGAAGAAAAAAGAATAGGAGATAAGAAATTCATGCACTTCAAAAACTATTAGTGTTGCATGCAACATGCAAAGAAGAAAAAGCCATGCATGCATGAGATTTAGGCATGCGAAGTTTGCTCCATCATATATTTGTCATAGCTGGAGAAGACTTGTTGTAATGTGTCTGATTTAGGCCCATCCACCCAACTATCTTCAAACTTAATTTGCTCCAATTCTACTGCAGAAATCCCTCTCATATCCTTTAGCTTTGTCAACTCTCTCTTGGCTACTCTTATTTCCTCTTTGATGTCCATCAATCTATCTACTAGCAAATCTTCACCGACATCTCCTCTCTGCATAACTTCTTTAAGTCTTTCAGTCCATTTCTATTTTATTTGATTTAGAGGTAAATGCCTTCTTTTACAAGTACCTCAACATTTACTAAAATGGCAATGATGGCCTCCAACTCTTCAAATTGCTCATTCAATTCCTTAACAGAATCTTGCACCTCATTCCTATGTTTGAATATGAAATCTGTTCTAAATCGGAGTATACAAGAAGTCTTTTCAAGAAAATATATATTGTCTTCTTCTAATATTAACTGTTCTAGGAGGGTAGTCTTAGACAATTTATTGACTTCTTTCAGTTTCTGATTGTATCCCCTGTACTCCTCCTCTTGTACTTCCAAAGTTTTAATATATTGTTTCATCTCTTCCATCAGATCTTCAGTCGCTTTGTAGACCTTAAAACTATCTTCTAAAACTTCATTAATTTCTTGATCCAACTTACTTACCCATCGATCTAACATTTATGCCTTGCCCCTCACCTGTTCCAAATCCTCTACTTCCTTTTTGCTCAACAAAACTGGGGTCTTAGTTGCAGCAACCTGTTGTGACCTTGGGGCATAAATGTTCTTGAGAAAAACATGCAATTGATCTAGTTGAGCCTTAAGCTCATCCTTCCTTTGTTTATCTTTTAACATCCTAGACTTGGTTGAGGAGGCTACCACATCAATTAGATTCATTTGCTGATCTCGGGTAGGTCTCCCCAAATTTACAGTGCCTAGTTGATAATCCGTTAATTGCATATCCCCTACCTCCTTGTCTATCATAGGTATGGCACACTCAACCACAATTTCTCTCTTTTCAGTCAATCTAGTAGAGTGCAGGATCTTGGACTTATTTTTAGGCATTTCTCTTTCAATCTCCTTCATCATATCCTCCCAATTGAGAGGTTGAGAAGGTGTTGGTGTTCTCTTTTTGAGGTCTAATTTCAACCAAGTCGAAGCTCTTGGAGTAACACTCATCATGGTTGAAGAAGAGGAGGCAGTAGCTAAGATAGGTTGCACCTTTACCTAAGGCTGAGAATCAACCTTTTGTTTTTGTTGCTGTTCTTATTCTACACTCATTTGTGCCAGCTTATCAACCTTTCCTCTTCTATTCGTTCTCTCTCCAATTTTTCTTTCTCCAATCTTTCCTTTTCTAATCTCTCCTTCTCCAGTTTTTCTTTCTCTAGTCTTTCCTTTTCTAGTTTTTCCTTCTCTAATATTTCTATCTCTAAAGCTTTAAGCTTTCCTACCTTTTCTTCTTGTTGTTGTTGCTTTTTAACCAGGTCTTCGGCCTCTTTTTCCTTTAGTAACCGTTCTGCTTCTTCTTCCTTTCTGTGACCTTCCTCAACAAGTTTTAACTTGGAAACTAGGACTTCTTTCTCCCTCCAGTGTCTTGCCCTCTCTTCCTCAAGGCAATGAATATTTTGTATCAATTCTAACTTATCATTTTACTCTTTAACCTTGAGTTCATGTTCCTGTTGCCTCTGCTACCTCTCTACTTCATCAACTTTTGACTTAGCTTCAATTTGTTGCTGTTGTAGTATGGCATCAGCTTGTGTCTTGGCATCCATTAACTTTTTCTTTTCTATTACTGCAGCTTGCTCATCAACAACCTTCCTAACTTCTTCAAACAATGCCCACTGCTCCTCTTGTGTCATTACCTATTCAGTATCCTCCTCTAGAGGCATATTTTCTTGTATTCCTTTATCTGACAAAGTTTCGTCTAAATCTGTTCCAACATCATGAATTTTAATCTCCACTTCTTTTCCCTTCATAGTTTCAACCACACTATGAAGAGTCCCCTTTTGAACTTCTCCACTTTGTTGTTTTGCAAGTGGGACTTGAGTAGAAGATTCACCTAAGGTAGGTGTTGAAATAATCAATCCCATTTGAGTATCTCCTTCTTGTGTTTTTGCTTCATCAACTGCTACTTCAAGCTCTATTTCTTCAATGTCCAGAGGAAGGAACTCCAAAGGCTCTTTGGGAGGTGTCTTTCTTTTGAGCCTTTTATACCCTTTCCCCTTTTTAGGAGATGGTCCTTGAGGAGCTTTAGTTCTTAGAACTAACCATTGCACACTTCGATCCAAGACTGCTCTTCCTATCTACTTAATGTCAATTGGATCCAAACTTTTAGTTCCAATATTTAAAGCTTCATAAGATGGATCCAATACAACTCCATCATCCACCAATGTGTCAAGAATGTCATTTTTTACTCCAAACTTTGACATGAGTGTGATAGGTAATCTTTCATAATTCTTCTTCCTTAAATCATACTCATCCTATCAGTCACTCCATAAATCTTCTAATAAATTAAAATTCTTGTCAAACACAGAAGGCAACACGACATTCATCTTACCCTTCAGGTCAAAATACTTACGAGCTATGTATAAACCTAGCTTTAACTGTATCAGCTCACTGCATACCACCTTTTCTCCTACCAAATGCTAATAGCTATACTCACCCAACTTCATGGGGAACTTGTGACATCCTGTCTTATGTTTTAATCCAAACCGAGCATTAACCCCAAGAGCTTGATATACAAATTCCATCAACACTATCCTATTATTGCAACACCATCTTGTTATTGCAACACCTTGGCAGCAAATGTGGATGGCCTTCAAAACAAGCTAGCCTAAAATATGTAAACCTGGGGTATTGAATGTACCAACATCCCCATTCAGCAATAAATGCCATGGCCTCTTGACTCAACCTATACCCTGCATCTCCATTGAGTTGGTTAATGACCACATATATGAATGCATCATTAACCCTTCTGAATTGAGTCTCAACAACCTGTAGAGACAACTCGTTATAATGCTCTCACACCTTAATCTATCCATCTAACACTCCCATTATCCCTACTTTGTTCAAAACTGGGAAGATACCCAACCTTGCTATTGGATACACAATATAAGAAGTCAGAAAAGAGCATTTAGTCTCCCTAATGTTGGTCAATTGATCATGAATAGCATCTGATACAATCATCGGCCAATCAAACTGATGGGTTCCATTTAAAATAATCTGGATGAAGGGAAACATCCACTCCTTGAAATGAAAGGTATCCCTCTCCCCAAAAGCCCTAGACAACATCATTATTAAATCTGATACCTCCTTATAGAAATCTGCCCTCTTTGGTTGGTCTACAAGCTTGGTTAGAGACTTCTTTTCTATTTTTAACCACTTTTTTTTGAAGTGGGACTTGTTCGATTCCTTATACTTTCTGTATTTCTCTAGGGCCTCTGCCTCATTGAACTATACCAAGTTCTTAGGATCCAGAACATTAAATATACTTTGAAACATATGAGGAGTAAGATCAATGATTACATTATCTTAGGAATCCATGCATTGCTTGGTAGCCAGATCATAAGCTCCTGCAGCTGTCAAGATCAACTTCGGGCATTGGATTGATAAAGGATACAGAGTGATATGGGCCAAGCCGGAATCAACAATTCTTTGTGTCCTCCTTGTTATATCTTCAACAAAGGTTTATGAATACAACTCCTTAAAGTTGTATTGGCCCAAATTTGTGTCGGTGATGTCTAACCAATCTGATTCTACTTTGCTTACTTTGACAACAGGACTCCTGTGATTATACCTCAAGGTATAAGGTAATTGTTCTGGCTTGATCTTCTTTGGTTTAGCTACTGCCTTTGATGTTCTTGTAGGACGGTTCCTTTGGGAGGCTTCTCTTGATGTTCCTGACATCATTTTAGCTTTCCTGCAACAAAACTTCTAGTTAGATCTTTGAATAAACATCTCAAAATGTATCTTAAAATTATACCTTTCAAACATTCATCAGAAGCAGAACCAGGTAGCAAATGTCTTAAATAATCCTCTTTTAGCATACTACCGGGCTCAGAGCAAAAACTGTTATTGACATTCTATTAACAAGAAGTGGGCTCAGAGTTGGAAGTGAAATAGTGATCGGAACCGGAACCAGAATGGAAACTGATTCAGTTTCCTTCTTATTTTTTGTTTTCATATTCTATTTCGATTCTGGTTCCGATTCCGACTAGGTTAACATTTTCATGAAATAAAGCTTCTTACTACAAGCAGAGTCGGAGATGGGATGAAAAATTGAATTGACACTAATCATAAAACACATCCAAAACTCTAAATTAATTTTCATCCTGCTTCCACCTACGTTGACCATGATGTCATCAATGATTTTATCAATTTAATGCATAACTTCATGATTAAAGACCAAGGTCATATTAAACGAAATGAGGCTTAAAATATATCATGAAAGGACCATGCTCATATGACTGTGGGAATGATTGTATTTTAGGGCATCATATTTAATTATTTTAAATGCGATCACAAAAATGCATAAAACCCTAATCTAGAAAACGCAATATAAAAACTAGGGCACAGATTTAAGCCCTCTATTTTACCCAAATGAATGCACAAATAAAAATCCTAAGTAAAAACAAGATCTTACAAACCCTGACTCACTGTAAAATAGAATTTAATCTACATTATGGGAAAACCCTAATTAAATCTATGTGTTTAAAACCTAACACAGCACGACACGATCACGACAAAACATGAAAACAACCGTGCTCTACCTCACTAAAAACTAGAAATGAAAAAAAAATGAAATAAGAACAAAAAACAAAGAAAGAAATAAAATAAACACACAAATCCACTGAGACAGCGAAGTAGCCCTAAAATCAAAAAGGATCAAACATGAATAGAGAAAACGAAAGTAAATAAAAGAAAAATGAGAATATGAACCCTACCTTGAATGCAAAACTTGGAAAACCTTTTGAAGAAATTCGCAAGCAACTATCTCCTCCTCCTTCAATCGATTCACTCAAATGAACTCCATAGCTGCTTTATTTCGCTCTTTGATTTCTTAAAAATAATAATAATAACCCGTTTAATCCCTAATCAAGGTAAAAATTAGAGTTTCTACCTACGCATGGCATCTATCATTAACGCATTAAATTCAATTGAGCGGAGTCAAAACTAGAGAAGAACAAACACTTCACTACAATGCGACTTTAGTAAAAAGTCAATGACCAAAAAACGGCGGGAGAAAAATCGGAATGGAAACTGATTCAGAAACTTAAGGAATTTCCCAACTTCATTCTTGTTTCGGGTCCAGGTCCACCAACAAAGCACAAAACTAAACCAAACACAAAAGTAAAATAAAAAGACCGAAATAATAAAACTTATCACAAGGACTTAAACTAAAACAAAAGTTCAAAAAGCGAAGGTGGGGATGGGATGGATTTTGATTTTTCAATTTTGAGTAAATACCAACTTAACTTCCACTCTGGCTCCGGCTCCGACAAAGACAAAATAAAAGGTCAAAAAAGAAAGACTTTCAAGATGGGGATCAAAATGAGTTTTGAAGGAAGTTTCACAACCTGATTTGGTTTCAACTCCAGTTCCGACAGACTAAACCAAAGAAAAACAAAGTGTTGGAAACAAAAGACTCCAAACTTTGTTTGAAAACAACAAAGGGGGACCCATTTTGACCAAGGAAAAAAGATGGGGTGGTTATGCAAGGCATAACAATAGGTCTCTTAGTTGTTTCAATGTCTTTAATGCCTCCATTTCAAGGATTGCTTTGACTTTGGTAGGTTCTACCTCGATTCCTCTCATGGATACGATGTACCCTATGATCCTGCCTAATTGTATCCCGAAGACACACTTATTTGGATTAAGTCAAAACTTTTACTTTTCTAGTCTGTCAAAAATGGAGCTTAGAGCTGATATATGATCTCATATTTTTCTTGACTTGGCCAGTATGTTTTCCACATAATCTTCCATAGTTTTGTGAATCATGTTGTGGAAGATTAGTGTCATGGCCCTTTGATAGGTAACTCATGCATTCTTCAACACAAACGACATCTTGCTCCAACAATATGTCCCCCATGGGCAAGTGAATGTTGTTTTGTGTTGGTCTTCTTTAGCTATCATGATTTTATTGTATCTTGAGAATTTGTCCATTAGTGATAGCATCTCATGTCCTATCATCATATCCATGATCATATCAATGTTTGAAAGTGGAAAATCATCTTCCCTGACATGCCATATTCAAATCTCAGAAATATGTGAAAATGTGGATGCCACCAGTGGGCTTTGAAATAGGTACAAGGTTTGAAATCCACTCTGGATAATCAATCAAACGTATGAAACCTACATCTAGGAGCTTATTTTGTTTCCATTTTGACCAACAATTCTATCTAGGGATGCTTTTTCCTTAGCTTTTGTCTCTCTGGCTTTGCTTTGGGATAATAGCTAAGTGATGAACCACAACCTCTAGATCAAGCCCAGGCATGTTGATATAGGTCCATGAAAAATTTATCTTTATTTATTTTAGTAATTTAGGTAGGAGTTCTTGTTCTTCTATGAGAAGTGACTCATCATAGAATGTTATGTGTGGTAATTCTTCTATTCCCAAATTAACTAGATTGTACTCGTCTACCAGAACCGCTGACTTCTGATGAATGGAACTAAGAGGAAGATTGAATCCTTCATCCTCTGATGCCTCAGAGAGGTTTTCACTGTTGGATGCATCCTTTATTTTTACTTTTTTTGAGTCAAAGAATGTAACAGTGTGGTTATTACTCAAAGACCTAGAGATTAATCTCAATTTATCACTTTTGTGACTGAAGGATTCAATTGTTTCCCCATAATAGGATTGTGTATCTAGTATGATGTTGAACCTAGCTTTGTGATCTCCATATGGTACCGTATCCCGCAATCCCATGAATTTTGAGAGTGTCTCATCATTTTTTAATATGTCTAGGATTGGTGGTCCTCATTGGTTATAATCGATGATTGGGGAATAGACTAGGTTTATTGCATGGGTTTGATGGTTTGACTCAAAAGACAGGGTGATGATCATGAATTGGGAGGAATCTTTGAAAAGCATATGCAAGTCAGATATGGGATCCTCTTCACTACTACACACATCAATTATGTCAAAGGTAAAGTTGTCTTGGACTCGACCTATGGATATAGGTAACTGAAGGGTGGTTGTCGATAGTTGAGGGGGAGCTTTGACCTTTTTAACCAAGGCACCCCTACCAAGTATGGTCACCTTCAGAGAGGTACATTCAAGGCCAAGATTTCTCATATGCATCTCAAGAATGAGAGGCACTAGAAGACCATTGTCATTTTGTCCAAGCTTCTTGTTTTTTTTATAGCCCATACCAAGCATCATTTGTAATCCTTTGCTACTTTCATCTATGGGAAGATTAGGAACACTTTCATATTGGTATAGCAAGCTTGATATGTCTCTTTCATCTACTATTTCCCTACTTAGTTTCCCCCCAACATCTGAATCTAGAAGGATCTACCCTAAAATTTTGGGATGAGGTTTTAACTGGTTGGGTTTGTCCATGTGACCTAGGAGATTGAGGTAACTCTACTAGTACAAAGGCAATTTTGTTCATTTTGTGGTCCCCACACCCATTGTCTTGGATAATGACCTTGATTTCAAATATATTAGGAATGGCGGGTTTCTTTGTCCTAGAAGTGGAGGCAATGGTAGTTGGATCTATATATGGAGTTGTAGGGCCTTCATCATTCTTTGGGACTTGGGGGATTTTATAGTATTTTTCTTCCAAGTTTTCATAGTAAGCAAAGAGCTCAGGATCACTGTAGATCATGACCTATTGATTTTGATATGAGAACTTGACACACTGATGGAAGGTTCATGCAACCACTTGCATCCCATGGATCTATGGACGCCCCAGGAGGATATTATAAGGTTAATCAAGGTCCAAGACCTAGCAGGTGGTTTCCATAATTATTGGCCCTACTTGAATAGGGAGTTGGATAAGGCCCTGGGACACTCTTTCTTAGTCATCAGAATATCTGATTGTGATGCCCTTTCCTTTTTCAATGGAGTCCTCAGAGAATCCAAAATTATTTATGAGCTTGAGAGAATAGATGTTTAGACCTACACCCCCATCCACCAAAAACCTTTTGACTTTGTTTTTATGAACTAGGACTTCAAGGTGGAGTGCACGATTGTGAGATGGTTGGGTGGGGAAGTCTTAATCAAAAAATGCGAGGAGATTTGGGGTGGTAATGTTTTTGACCAGAGCTTGGAATTGTTCAATATCAAGCTTGGGAGAGACGGTAGATGAAGCCAATGCTTCCTCAAGGATTTCTCTATGGGTGGATGAGATCTTCAGTATCTCCATGATAGAGATCTGAGTGGGAGTTCTTTTCAGTTGGTCCAAGAAATTGTAGCCATTAGGAGCGTATTTCAGATTTGTGGTGACTCCACAATCAACTTTGGCTCCCTTAATGTTAACAACAGTGACTCATTCATCTAGGGATGTGACAACATGGTCGTACACATGGTTTATATTGGCATACTTTTGTTTTCCTTTGTTATGATTCGGCGTCAAATTCGTGTATATCTTAGGGTTTTGATTTCTAGCTGATTGTTCCACATTTATTATCTTGCCATCGATGAGCTCTTGGATTATATTTTTCAGCTTCATGAAATTGGTTGTTGTGTGCCCCTTGACTTTATGAAAATCACAAAGGTAGTTTTCATTTTACCATGGTGGTTTCACTTGGGGCTCTTGATAATTCTCATAAGGGGATTTTCATGAGATTCTCGTTTACTAGTTTCTTCGTGGTGGATTTGACTGATTCCCCAAGGGCTGTAAAATTTCTCTTGGGGGCATATTTGTTTTGTGGAGGTGGTCCCCCTTAACTATTCAGATTGTTGATTTGATTATTGGGTGGTTGTTGTGATTGTTGTTTTGCAGTTGTTGATATGTTTGGGTGTTCTATTTTAGAGCACTGATGATAACCTTGGCATCAACCACACCATCATTAGTGATGTTCCTATTTTTCACCCATGTGCGAGGTTTTTTGTTATAATTGGTGGAAAGATGTTTGTCTTGATGTTCTAGATATGTGGGTGTCCTCCTTGTGCAATAAGGGCTCATTCTATGTTGAGCACCTTAGGGATCAATTGGTCATAAGTGGTGATGCACTGCATTTTTAGATGAAATTCAAAGGTTTTCTCAAGATTGGAAATGATGGTGCAAATTTATTTCTCTTTCAGCATGACCCACTTGCTCCTATTGGTCTTGGATCACCATCATTGTTGGAAGGAAGGGAATGATTCCCCCTTACCTTGTTTGACTGTAGATAGTTCCTCTAGGCTAACATCCATCCTAATGTTGAATGTGTAGTTATTTATGAATGTTTCTATGATCTCTTAGAACCTTTTGATGCTAGTAGGCAGGTGAGAGAACCACTCCATGGCAGGGCCAACCAAACTTTGAGGAAATAGGTGCATCAAATATGTATTGTCATATGTGACCTCCATGCAATGTACTTGGAATTCCCTGATGTGATATTTAGGGTTTCTAATCCAATGATATTTGTCAAATTTAGGGATTTCAAATCCCTTTGGGAATGGTACCATTGCTAGGATCCTGTCGAAAGGATAAGGGCACAAATTTCTTGGTGTCTTTGTTGTTTTCCATGATTGGAGATCAAGCACTTGTTGCAAGAGTTTATTTGTGTTGTCACGTCATCTTGCACATTAGGAGGTGGAGTGAATGTGTTCTGAAGTGGTCAAGGCATTTGAGTGATGGGTGGAGTACTGGATATGTTGGTGGGAGTTTGTTGCAAGCTCTATCATGCGATTAAGGCTTTTTCATATGCCTGCATCTATTATTGTGCCAAAAAATCTTATTGTTGGTCTTGTTGTTGTTGTGTCAATAATGCTTGTTGTTGGTCTTTGTGTTGTTGTTCCAACAAAGCTTGTTTTTGAACTAGTAATTGGGTTGCTTCTTGTTGCCCTTGATATTGCTACAGGGCTTGTTGATATGTGTTTTGTTGAGCTATCTGCAGTTGTGCCTAGTATTGAGCTTGCTCTTGCACTTGCTTAGCTTGATATTGGGATTGAGCTTGAGCCTATGCTTGAGCTTGATGTTGTTGTAGTAAAGCTTAAGCTTGGGTAGCCTATTGTGCTTGTTGGATAGCTAGCTGTGCAACTTGTTAATTTTGAATTTTTTGAATTGCCTTTTGATAGGTGGCTTGTTGAGCTACTTGCAACATGATACTAAATGAGTTTGTCATGTTGGGTTTTGGTGGTGGAGGTGGTGGATTAGGAATAGTGTTTACTATTGTTATGAGAGGTATCATTGTGATGGATGGTGCGATTGATATGCTTGGCTATTGGGAGACCATGTTTTGAGACACTTGTGGGATGGCAGATGATGTGTTGATTGTCGAGGTTTCTTGAATGGTTTCCACCTCTTGTTGTGATATGGATGGCAAGATGGGAGGATTTGGTAGGATGTTCTGATTTGTGATTGGAGGGTTGTTCAAATTTTGTTGATTGAGGGTTGTTAAATGGGGAAGGCCCAACCTGAGGGGTGGTGTGGATGTTAATGTCAATGGTGGAAGTGCTGGAAAAATGGGTGGTGTATTCCCTTGGAAAAATGATGATGATGGTGAGGGATCAAAGATTCCCCCTAGTCCACCTCCTTATGAGGTCATGGGGAGAGAGGTTTGTGTGTTGAGAGGATATGTCTGTGTTGCGTGAAAAGAGGATGGATTGGGGGGATCATGAAATGTGAGCGGAACGTACAGGTCTAATGGATTTAATGAGATAGATTGACCCAATATGGTATTTGCATCCAAATATTGATTATTCACAAGGGGATGTGTTTAAAGTGAATGAAGAAATGAGGTTCCCTTGTTGACAATTGGTTGAGTTGGAGAAATGGATGATGTGATTTGTGGGATCCTTTGAGTGATTCTTTGAAATGGAGGTGTGGGTGAGATTGGGGGCATGATCCCAAGAGGCTTCTCCATAATAGTGCTTACGTCATAATCAAAAGGGAGTTTAGGCCCTTGTTTTTCCAATTCAAGCATGTATTGGGAGGGATTGAGCCTCATCATGGTATTGAAAATTTTGTGAGTTTCAAGATTTTGAACCATTTCAAGGATTTCATCTTGAGTCATCCCTAAGACATTATTAGTGTTGTCTTACACTTGACCTTCCTCTTGTAGATTTTGCGATGGTATAGGAATATTGGTTAGGGGATTGCTTGATCCAATGGGATTCATTTTGGGAGTGATTTGGCTTAAGTCACTCAAAGTTGATGTTTCTTTGCTGGTTTCCATGTTCTTCTTGTGTTGTGATCTAGTTTGCACCATAAAATAGGGATCAATTTTCAAGAATGTGTGAGATGAACCTCTAATTCTTTAGATTGATCTAACTTTAGGCACAAAAGAGAAAATCTAGGATGATTAAGGATCAAAGTGTGATTATGGGATAAATGGAAGATGGATGATGTGAATTATTAAACTCTTGGGAAATGGGTATGTGCAAGATCATCTTGGAAAAAATAGGCCCTTAATTGGCAATAAAATTCAAAAAATCAGAGTTAGGCAGCTTGATGTAAAAATTTGAATAAGTTATCTATATTATTTCAAAAATATGTAAGAATAGAATCTGTAGAAAATTGAATATAGTTTCTAAACTACTAGGTTTATTTATTTATTTTTTAAATCTATTTGGTGAAAATTTGAAATTTCAATGTAGTAGTACTTAAATTTCAGGGAAAAAAAAAGAAGTAGGTGTCTGTCTGACCACCCTAACCACAATAAAATGATAATATTTTTTTTATTATATTTTAGATATAAGTAGGGGACTCATGTACCGATGTGATGCATATTTGTTTGTAATTTTTTTCCAAGTAAATAATTAATTATGATTTTTTTACTACAACTTTTAAAAAATATAAAAAATCATATGTTTGACCACCTTAACTTGGTCAAAACTTCATGAAATTCAATTTTTTTTTTTTAATCCTATAGTATTTGAAGCATAGAATGTGACGCATTTTTTGGATTCAAAAAATATAATACCATTTGAAAACTATAGATTTTTTTCAATCAACCTATCAATCAAGACTTTAGTCATAATTCAAATAGAAAATGAATAATAACTATTTATTATATTCAAAGTAAAGCATAATTTATATTGTTAGAAAGCTGAGAATATCCTCTAAAAGCCCTTTTCGTTTCATCAATTTTGGGTAAAAAAGAAGTCGTCAGCCACATGGGCCATCATCACTTAGATATCGCCACTTTTTGGCCCATCATGATCCTACACATACCCAAATCTTTGAAGGAGATACTATACTTTGGGATTTTTTTAGATTTTGACTTGATTTGATTTGATTTTGACTTTGGATTGATTGGATTTGGTTTGGATAGTGAACTTATAAACCCTAAGAGGTTGGATGTTGTCCTAGAGTAGACTTGTACACAAGATGATAATTTGACTAAATGTGTAAAGAAGGATTCATTTATACACCCCTAGCCAAACAAGATGATTTTGGGTTTTATTTTTCATTTTTGGATTTCGGATAATGAACTTATAAACCCCAAGATGTTGGATGTTATCAAGGGGTAGACTTGTTCACTAGAATTGATAATTTGACTAAATATGTGGAGAAGGATTCATCTACACACATCTAATCAAACAAGATGATTTGGATCTACCAAAAGTCTAGCATGAATACTTTTTTTCAAGATTTCCAAGATTTGTTGGTGAGATGATTTTTGATTGACGTTTGAGGGATGGATGAGAGTGATTGGTTTGATCCTAAATGAACCTAAAAAGACCTTTGTTTACAAGACCTCAGTGTTGAAGAACATGCATGTACTTCCTATGTGAGAAATGAAATTTTTTGAAAGAGACTTGGATCTTGTTGGTAATAAAATTAATACAAATTAGGATTGTTCTTTGATGCACGTTTGTAAAAGTTGAAGGTCAATATTTCTCTAAATTTGTAAAGTATAGACAAACGTTTCTTGTGAGATTTTTTACTAAGACCTTTGGAATTTGGTTTTCGGATTGATTGTTTGAGAAATAATTTGGAAGAGAAAATGTGTGGGGTTCAATTGTTTCTTAACTTTTCTTAATGACTTCCTTTTATCACAAACAATTCTTGATTAGGTTTTTCAAACTAGATGTCTAATGTCCTAACTTCTTCTCATCCCACAAAGTCCATTATGTGGGTATCAAGGAAATCAAGGCAATAATCTCCTAATGTTGACTTTAGTGAAAAAAAAAAATGATATAAATCCAAATACTTAGAAGCCTCTAAGGATGAAATCCCTAGGGCAAGCAAGAGCACTTGGATTTTTCAAAGGTATTTGTTCCTCCTAAAGGGTTTGAAATTTTGAGGATTTGGTGGATGTTTGTTTTCAAGCGTTTTAGATCCAAACAAAGTATTTTAATTCCAAAGTGATCCACAATCCTAGGATAAATTGAGATGATATTTGTTGAGTTCCCACTTGGATAAATCCAACTATTCTTACCCTTAGCAGATGATTAGATGGTTGACCAAACTGACTCCCCTCCATGGCACACACTTCTCAAGTTAGCCAAGCATCAATACCCATGAAACTCCCATGGAATAATTCTCATCTCTACCAAGAGCCGTAAAAATGTGGGATGGCTTCAAAATGATCGTTCTTAAATCAACTAATAGACTTAAGGATTTGGGCCTTCTACACAAAAGGTTTTAATATAGGCATTACGTTTGTGAGGGATAATCCATTCAGAAAGAGACCATTGTTGCCCTTCTTGTCGGAACAATCCTCATAATACTTGACCTTTCCTTAAGTACCCCCACTTATATACTGGTTGGAAGTCGCTTGGTTTTAGCATGTTACCGGTTGGGTCGTTCCTTGGGGTGATTACTTTTTCCCACTAGTTAGGCCCTCTAAGGATACACAAAAGTGAGTAAGCACATCCGTAGTTCGATCAATCTTTGTTGAGAAACAAAGAGAGAACACTCGCGATATACTTCACTCACAGTAGCAAGATTTTGTTCAACTTTAGGAACCCAAATTGAAATGTGGAGGTAATCACTTATACAACTCAATATTACAAAAAGCCTTTTCATTCTCAAGATCATCGTGAGGCACGAGAGAAGTGCATACATATTTTAAAATGATATTAATTTTGATAAGGGATTACAAAACATAAAAGGCATGTGTTCATTTTAATCCTTTAAAAGCAAGAATACGAATTATTTTTAAGCACCAATTTTGAAGTGTGATATTTCTTTGCTCAATTGTTAAGTTCAAAAAAAAATCTAGTAAGTTGTCTATGGTTCTTTTTAATCCATTTGTTTTGTTCTTTTTAATCCCAAATGAAAACTATTGAGTCCTAAAAAACATGAAGATGATAAATCCTTAGAAAAGGGATTATAATTTTTCCCCAAAGTGTTTAAAATTTTTTGATACAATGAAATGATGATGCCATAGAGAAATCCTTTTCTTTGTATCCTTCCTTTACTTTTGATCAAGCCAACCTACAAAAACTAGTTAATACTATAGAAATAGAGGCCAAAAACTAATTAGAAGTTAGAAGCAATCAAAATGAAAAAGCACATGTTGAAATTAATTTGGAAACTACCTTTTACCCAACTTTAGCGACTCAGTCTACAATTGCAGTGTTGTTTAAGGAAATAAGCGGCACTATATAGCACCACAAGGGACTGATAGCAGTGGACTATGCAAAACTAGTGAGCGCAAATGCAACGCTGTTTTGGTAGCGACAAACTTTGGAGTTTGAAATTCAAATTCCTTTGGCAGGAATGACCCAGTGGTGCAGTTTGGAGTTTTATAGCATTTTTATATGGTGCCACTGCACTGATGGCGGTGGAGTTTGATGGCCAGTGGTGAAATGTTCCTATAGACACAAAAATCTTTAAAAAACCATGAAATTTTTCAAACAAAATGTGTTAGATTCTTCATATTCTCCCTCCTTCTAGCACCAAAATGTGAATGGTTATCTTAGACCTGCACCAAAATGATAAAACAACACAATGTTAGTCAAGAAACAAATCTAAAACAAACATTCTCCATGAAATTCATTTGAATGTGAAGAACAAGAAAACAAGGTTGAATAACAAATGAAATCTATGAAATCTTATTCTAAACAATCAAACTAGTATCCCATGTGGGGATTGGTGCCATTTTGATGTGGAAAATGGCCCTTTCCTAATTCCTTGCAAGCTTAATGATCAATGGTGAAGATTTGATGCTCCTCGATGAAATTTCTTCATAACCTAGCTATGATAATATGAAAATGAATGAAAATGGATAGAAATAGCTCAAAACTCAAAGATAATAATGTTACATGAAATTGTGGATCCAAAATTCAAATGAGATGCTTCTATAAATAGACTAGAATGATGGAGAAAGATGCAAAAGGGATGAATTTGGGACAAAAGACCAACCAATAGGAAGAGACCACTTTTCAACATGTGACTGGAGGAGGAATGAGCATATTTTTATGAATGTGCAAATAAATGTGGTTAGGTGGAATTTGAAATTGGTGAAATGACAAGTTGGAGGGAGAAAAGAATGGAGTAAATGCCACTTGGCTCAAGGCAAAGGACATGTAAGAGGCTTTTAATACCTTGTTGGATGTACTCATCCCTTTTGGAGGGATTTTTGAATTTGAGGAATATTCCCTCTTTGATGCCATGTTGAGAGAAAAATAGAAGAATTTATAAATCAATTAAATTGATTTGCTTCTGCAAGTTGCAAAAGCTAGAGGATTTGAGTGATTAAGAATAAGATTAATTGGGATTGGATTAATTTAAAAGGAGATTAGCTGATGTGACAACTTGATTTAGATTTTTGGATTAATTTAAATCAAATTTGAGAGGAATATGGATTTAGATCTAATTAAATAAAGTTTAATTTATTTAATTAAAGAGAATGGTGCTAGTTTTAAATCAAATAAAGATAAATTTATTTAATTCAAATGAGATGACTTTAGAGATTAATTAAATAAAATGAATTATTTAATTAAAAAAGAGACTATAGGATTAACTAAACAAAATAATTTAATTAATTAATAGAAGATGATGACTTAATCAGATAAATTTGATTTATTTAATTAAGTGAGGAAATATGATGAATTTAATTAAATAAATATTATTTAATTAAATGATTAATAGAGGAGATTATTTAGGATGAAATGGTGTTAGTAAGATCAGGATCATATGTATAGGATCAATTTTTACATTTTCCATGTCTACACAACCTTCTCAAGAAAATGTGGAATCTCCCATGTAGTTATGCTAAATAGAGAGATGAATGCAATATACAGAGTTGAACTCTGTCATTGATAACTTCCAGTACACATCACAAAAATTATTAAGAACTTGAATACAGATGTATGATTTAGTCATAATGACTTGATTAAGAGAGAAGAGTTACATTTCTTCTTGTGGTGAAGAGTGGACCCAAAAACCAACACACTAGAATGCCATCAATAGAGAACACACAACCAAACCTTTGATAGATCAACTTTCAGTATAGTTAATACTATACACCGAATATGCTTCCCACAATGTTGGCATCAATGACAACACTAGGCCAGCGAAAACAACCTATGTATCTACACCTCATGCTCATATTTCTAGGCATAATCAATGAAGATAGACTCCCAAATGTCCAAAAATATTCCCCTTTGTCATTGTTGGCAACATGCATATCAATTTTTTTTTTTTATACTAATACAAAATTAACTGAATACTCCCTTTTTCAAAATTAATACTCCCCCTTCCAAAGTTGACCTTGACTTTCAAAACTTCCAATTTTTATTTTATTTTCACTATCTATCTCTCCCCCTTTGAAATCAATTTGAAAGGTCATGTAGGGGTCTGGTGTATTTCCCTTGAGTATATGTATGTATGCAAAAAAAAAGATGATAAAAGGATATGAAAATATTAACCTAAAGATGAAGATTCCTTATGATTCTTCAAGATATCCTGCAGTGCAACTTTACCTTCTTCCTAAGAACCTTTTACATGTGAAAGGGTCTTGTATAGTGGTTCAAGTTTTTTTAAAGACTCTATACCTTTTTCCTTAGTGTTGGGGCTGAGATTTATTTTTGATAGACTTTCAACACTATCAAGGGCACTGGATATAGGAGTGTGCCTTATTTTCACTAAATCTCTAAGTGCCACATACTACTTGATCACCTCTATTGTCTGACTCTATAGGATAAATATTTTTTTCTACAGTTGTATGATGTAGGGCCACCTCTAATTGTCTATGTCATTTTCCAAGCTATAAACATCTGCATGAATTCTCAATCGAGTTTCATTCTGACTTATTTCATTCTTTGTGTTTAATATCCATTTAGACCAATTTAGGTAGAAAGATATTAACTCTTGAGCTTCTTCTTCACAATCTTGAAAATTCTTCAATTCCTTCAAGACTCTATGGTGTGCATCTACACATTTCTCTTTGATGCCTTATATATTATCTTATATATTTCTTCGTTTCTCTTTCAATTTGGAGATGTATGATTTCAATGAATCAACCATACTCTTGAGATTTTCCAAAGTGGACGCAGATGAATTAAAGCTAGCAACAAGAATCACTTCTTGTAAATATTTTAATGCTTCATCTAGGTATTGTATTTTCACTTTCATGCTCATCTTGGGTTACCTCAAATTGACTTCCTTCTTGTTATGTGATATCTTTCTTAATAGCAACACTTTTTATCTTCTTTATTTTTCTTTTTATACTACCAGAGGCTTCTGTCATAGGATTTTCTTCTAAATTTGTTCTAGTGGGGTCCTTTGGACTTTATAGAAGCATTTTTTAATAATGATCAACTTCCTCCATAGTTACTTTATAATCTAACTCAAAAATCCACACAAGTCTGGGCTCAATTGCTTCCATGTGACAAAAATCAATAGAGAAAAGGAATTGATGTCTCCAGAGTATTTTTCCATCACATTTTTTGGAATCCTTGTCCTCTTATTCATCATCATCTGAAACATTCCAAAGAACATTGTAAGAGCATTTTCTTGATCATCCAAACCACCAAGATTCATAATGATATTCCTTATCTGGTGTGCTATCGGCTCTATATTTGTCCATTTAACCTTTCCAATAACTAGTATCTCCTTCATGAAGTAAAAGAGTAAGAAAACTATTAAGGCGTTATACCAAAATATACTCTTCTTGTTCTTTTTTATTTCATTCAAATTATTCATTAGGTGTTGTCAAAGTATCTCACAAAGGTCATAGTTCGTACCATTCTTAATCATGTCAAATGTAATATATGCAATAGTAGTAGATTTTGTATATTCATTACTAGGTAATAAAATTTTATGTCCAATAAGCATTGTGGCATATCAGATAGCTATATTTTCAATTGTACTCAAGACAAGTTCTTTTCCATCAAGAGTTGAACCAGTCATTTCTATTAATTCTTGATCATTGATAGACTTCCATCTCAGAACTAGTCCGGATGACGACAACCTAGTCACATCCCTTATAGCTTCTTTGGTTATTGAGTGTGCAACATCAATTAAAATAGACTCATCATGAATCCTTCTTAAAGAAATTCAAATGTACTTCTTGTCGAATTCAAATAGTGGAATTTTTTGCCAACATTCCAGTTTCTTTTCCACTAGGGTTTTGTATGCATCATAGTTTTCTTCCAATTCATTTTTCCTCAAGGAATTCAAGCAAAATTTCCTCTATTTTACCATAAATATGTGTATAAATATCTTCAGTACGAAAATTCTATTTGGAATGCCATAAAATGCATCCACCGAATCTTCTGATAGATTTTTTAGAGAATACTTTAATTTAATTTCTGAAAAAAATTCACTACCTTCAAACCATCCATTGCATTGAAAATGATTTTTTTTGAAATGAATTGTGTAAATAGAATACCTCTTGAATTTTCTCTAGCAAAGAATAAGGTTTGATGTTTAGCTTTTGGATCATGCCTCAAATCCAATTCATCTTCTTCAATTTGGATTTCCTTTGCATCAAATGAATTTTTCTTCTCAAATATGTTTTTAAACTCCATGATTTGACCTATATCAATAAATGTGTCAACCATAAAAGCTATAGAAAAAAATTTCAAACATTGAGCTTTAGTATCCACAGCTAATCTACATATGCTCCACGATCTTCTGCATCATAGTATTTCCATCTACAACTTTCTTCAATAGCTTTAAAAATTCCTTTTCCAAGACATATCTTCATGTCATGAATTGACACCTGGTATTTTAGGGGGTTTTAGAATTTTTTCGTTATTACTCCCTCTAAGCCATTGCATGGGATTAGTTTCTGATAGGATTGTTTGCACTAGGGGACAACATAGATAAAATTGATAATTCAGATTCTCCTTCCTTTCTCCAAATCCTTTCCATTTCCTTCTTAACCTCTATCGGATCAATCTTAATGATTGGTTCATATCTCTTTACCAGATAGTCACTTTTCATATATCTTCTTCTGTAGTCTCTGGAATAGTGTCCTGGTTTGTTGGAATTATAACAAACAACATTCTTCCATCCAAATTGTCGTTTGTTCAATCTATATTTGCATTGATTATCCTTGTGTCAAAAAAATTTACAGTGATAATAGTAGCCATTGAATGGATTAAATGTCTTGTTCAACTTATGAATTCTTCATTCTATAGCTTTATGTCCAATACTCTTGCACTTAAAACATTGAATAGAGAATGATAAATTTTTTTGATTCATTTTATCATTTTGTTTTATTTTATTTCCACAATCTTTTTCCCTATGTCCAAACCTATTGCAAGAAAAACATACACATCTAAAAGATAGTTTCCTTTGAGAATTAGGTTGTCTGATAGGAATCCTTCTAGTATTTCTTCTTTGGTTCTTGAATTGTCTACCATTGCTTTGAGTCTTCATGACAGGGGATTGATTTTCTTTTGAATTTTGTCCTTCTTGAAATCACAAACCACTTTTGTCCTTAGAGGGTTTCTATCCTGCAATTAGTTTATCTAGCATTGTAGCGGTTTCCATAAATTTATCTTCACGTCTTCTTACCTTTTCTAGATATGATTTCAAAATTACCACTTCTTGTTCAAGCTTTGCACATTCATCCACTTTTCTTTGTATTTCAGCTTTCTAGAATTCTTCAATTTTTCTCTTTACTTCCAATTGTTCTTTTAATCCGATGATGTTTTGATCTTCTTTCTTTAACTAATCAATGACTTCAATAAATCTTTTTCTTCAAATTCTTAATGCACTCATTTGCTTCCTTCAAGCTGTCCTTCAAATCTTTATTTTTTTATATATGTTCAGTAGAGATCTATTTCGAAGGAATAATATTTTTTTTATCTTCCATGTATTTGAATTTTAGGACCTTCCTCAAACTATTAGACTTATTAAGAGGAACCAAGATCTGATACCGATTGTTGAATATTCTAAATACTAAGAGGGGGTGATTCAATATTCCATTCAACCATTCAGCTATAAACCATCCAATTATTAAAGAATATTTAACTACAAACAAGAATGAAGATATTGAATGACACCATAAGACACATCAATAGCATATTTTTATGTGGAAAACCCAAAATGGGAAAAACCACGATGAGGATTAGGTCACAATATATTATATCTGGATATAGTATATTACAAGGGCTCACTTCTAGGACACACTGTCCTTAAGAGGCTCATAGCTAGAGTTAAGTACAATATAAAAAGGTATGGCTCACTGCCAAAATATGAACTAATAAAGTGTACCTATCTTGTGTCGTAGTTTAGTTCCTTTGAAGTTCTAAATATGAAGTATTGTCCTACTTAGCAGTCACTAAAAAACTCTTCTTTGATTCTAAACTTCTACCACTGAACACCACTCACACCTAATATGTCATTTATGGTTGCACATCCACTTATCCCTCATACTTCCACGCACCTTTACAATTCCAAAATATCTCATGTATATATACCTAAATACATTGAATACATCAATTAGGTTAGCCTAATTAGATGTAAACAAAATAATCCAAAATAGCTCTTGTCAACACCTTATAAGATTTACAAACATCTTTTCACCCAAGAAAAATATGCAGTACTGGATTTCAAGTTGGCATGGATCTGAGATAGATTCAACTAACATCTACAAATTATAATTAATCTTCTCAACACGTATCATGCATTAGGTTGGAAAGGAATAGGACCTAATTACAAAATATCCAATCAAACAAACACTTCTCAAAATAAACACCTTCCAAGTTTGATATTACTTCAGTTTCTCTTTACATCAACATCAGAGAGACTACCTTTAGAACCGCAACATCAAAACAACCTTCTCAAGAAAGTGAAAAATCTCCCATGGAGGTATATTGAACAGAGAGATGAATGCAGTATACAAAGTTGAACTCTATCATTGATAACTTCTAGTACACATCACAAAACTTCTTGAGAACTTAAATAGAGTTATATTAATCAGTCATAATGATATGATTAAGAGAGAAAAGTTACACCTCTTCTTATGGTGAATAGCAGACCCAAAAACCAACACACTAGACCACAACACCATCAACAAAGAACACACAACCAAACCTTTGATAGATCAACTTCTGGTATAGTTAGTACTATACACCAAATATGCTTCCCATAATGTTGACATCAATGACAACACTAGGCCAGCCAAAACAACCTATGTATGTACACCTCATGCTCATGAATACATACTCCCAAACTTCCAATAAGGTGTCTCTTCCATCCCCACATTCAGTGGAGTGGCATTTTATACCAGTATCGTTGATTTCTCTAGATGCATTGAACTAAGAGGAAGATTGAATCCTTCATCCTTTGGCACCTCTAAGAGGTTTTGAAATTTATATGTGTCCTTTATTTTTACTATTTTGTGATCAAAAAGTGTCATAGTGTGGTTTTCATTTAAATATCTACATGTTATTCTCATGTCATTTATTTTGCAATTTAGGGATTCAATCATCTCCCCAAAGTACGCTTGTGTATCTAGCTCTATGTCAAACCCTATTTTATGATCCCAACATGGAAAGTGTTTGCAAAGTCCCATAAATTTAGAGATTGCCTCATCATTTTTGAACACATCCATAATTGGTGGTCCTCATTGGTCCAAGTCGATTAGTAAGGGGTATATTAGCTTCATTTAAGAGATTTGGTTGTTTGGGATAAAGGATGTTGTGGTTGTCATGAAGATGGAGGTATCCTCAAACAAGTTAAAAATGTCAAGGGGAAATTAATCTAGGGTATGATCACATAATGTAGGTAACTAACAGGACACCTTAGCTTGTTTATTAGAAGTACCCTTGCACAGAAGGGTCACTTTTCTAGTGGTGCATCCCAAACCAACATTCCTCGAATATTTCTCAAGAGCGAGGGGTTCAAGCAAACTGTTGTAATTTTACCTGAGATTTTCATTCTTGTTATACCCCCACTCCATCATTAGTTGTAATCCTCTTTTATCATCTTCCATTGGAAGAACAGGCATGGGTAGGTTCTCCTGATATATAAATTTTGATACATCTTCTTCATCGATGACCTCTTTATTCAAGTCCCCCCACTTGGTGAAGGTGGTGGATGCTACCTTCATTGTTTCAGTTACCTTGTTGATAGGTTAGGGTTTCCAATGATACTTAGGTGAAATAGGTAACTCTACAAGCACAAAATTATTCTTCTTCAAATTATAATCCCCACATCCATTATCCTTGATCACTGCTTTGATGTTTGGTATGTTTTGTATAATGGGTTTTTGGATTTTGAGGCAAATGCCAAGGAAGATGGGTCAAGAAAAGAGGAGGAGGATGTGGGAACTTCATCATTTTTTGGTATTTTTAGGATCTTGTAAAATTTAGCCTCTATGTTCTTACTAAACCACAAAATTTATGTTTTGGGTAAAGGAATAGGGATCTCTTCCACTTCTAGGGTTTTTCACATATAAGGAAAGAGAGATTTTCCTTTGTGCACACTAATCTTGGGATTCATTCAATATTAGGGCTTCAATGTATTTGAAATTCCTAATATGATATGTTCTAAATGTTGTGATTTGATAAATGAAACTAACTATTACATGCAAGGTAATGGAATCTACATTGTTTGAAAACACATGATGTTTTACATAAAGGCAAACTAAGAACTATGTAATACTAAGGAGTAGAATAGATAGAGAAAATGCACTTGGAAAGTGAAGAGGATTGAAGTGGAGATTATAGAAGCCTCTGGAAATATGGAAAAACCAACTTTTGTGCTTACTGGGACATTTATGCCAAGCTGGGTGACCTAGTCCTAGTTCTGGTAAACTGCTCTGGGCTCTATTTCAGCCAACTGGGTACTCAAATATACTAAAATATTTGACAAGAACCTTTGGTGGGACTACATCATTACCATTGGTGACCTAGTCCCTTTTAGCTTATTGGGAAATCTGAAAATGGAATCAGAAGTCAATGGTTTGTACTCTGCTTTTATTGACAAAATCACCTACAAAATAGAGTATATTTTGGTTTATAATGTGGGGATTTACTTGGTCAAACCCCTAGTTTTTATTTAAACTTGGAAAGAGATAAAAAAACCTGGATAAACCCTAGCCCTAAATGTGTCTAGAACTAGGAAAATCTAAAGTAAAGCAAAACTCTATTCTATTGTGCTAGAATAAGATGTGTTAGTGTGATTTTAATGATGCAAGACTTCAATCCAAGAAACCATAAATCATTAAAAATGAAGTGCTAAAATAATACAAGTGTGATGCAAACCTTAAATATGAAGATAGAGAGAAAATGGAAGATGGAAGATCACTTTGAAAACAAGTCTTTAGGTGTGATTTGGTGGCTAGTTTCACCTCCTCAGCCTAGATTTCTCCATGATTCTCCATAGGAATCCATAAACAACACTTTGAAATATGAGATCTTGAGTGAGAAGTGACCTTGAAGACCTACAAAAACCCTAGTTTGCTTCCCTAAGCTTCAACTTTGTTGTAGAAAGAAAGAGGAATCTTCTTGTGGAAGATCAGTGCTTGATTCTTGAGTTGTCTTGTGAAAAATGACTAAGGAACCTAAGAGAGTGAAAAATGACCTAAAAACAAGTATTTATAAGCAAAATGCCTAATTGTCAGTTATTTTTACCTAAGAGGCTGACACCCATTGTGAATTTCTAGCAAGATAGACATTTTCTCGCTCAAAAATGCAAAAAACCCTAAAAAAGGACTAGGTCGCCAACTTGGGCAACCTAGTCCCGCCAAGGGTTTTTGAGGTGGGATTGGTGATATTTAAATAATTTTAATGTTTTTTGTCAGGGATTGTATGATTCCTTAGGTGAAATATGCCTCAAAGTAAAAAATAATGAGTCTTAGGGGCCTATAAATATTGTTTTAGGAGGGTTATTGATGAAAGGGTACCTAAAGTAGGACTAAATTAGGCACAAATTTATCCTTTTCTTCAAAGGTATACAATTTTTGGTGACACAATTAGCCCCCACTTTAGCACCCATATGAATGTATGTGCATATGTAAGCTAAACGACTCTAAAAAATGCACTTTATTTTCATAAAAGGATATGCATTTGAAGGTGGGAGAATGAAACCCCCAGTGTAGTTATTTGCAAAACCATAGTGTTAGGAACCACATCCTACAACACAAATTTTTTAGTTCAAAAATCCTTTTATCTAATTCCTAGAAATCAAATTCGAGGGTAGATGTATGCCCCCCCTTGATTCTACTTGCTTCATGGAGGTGGAATCAAGGTAGTAATCTAGCCACATCAAATGACGACACACATATCAGAGGGAATTTCCAAGTACCATGCAACATAACAATAGGTGAGTGATGATGTAGGGTGTGGAAACATAATTCTGACGTAACAAATGGCATAAAAAATGGAGCTCACTAGCACCAGGTATGTTTTTTGAATGAAAATCACACTAATATGTCTAAGATAGTTAAAAGTACACATGTGCTTATATGAATAGGAGAAAGAGTAAAAAGGAATGAAAATTATGCAATGTGCCACTTACTTGTTCATTTTACCTTATTGTAGCTTGAGAGTAATGAGGAGATAGTGAAATATGTTGAGCACATGAGATTTTACACCTACGAGATTGGATGCACTAAGAGACCAGGTGGCTAGTGGTGAGTGGCAAGATGAGGTGAGTCGACTTTGGTACCTTTGATCTGTGATTTTTCAATTATGTAATGATTTAAATGCATGATTAGGTTAGTTTAGGATCTTGGAAAAAAAGTTCACAAAGTGTCCCTTTTTGTTACAAAGTGTCTCTTTTGTTCGCAAAGTGTCCCTTTTGTTTGCAGAGTGTCCCACTTTTTCGCAAAGTATCTTATTTCTTCATGAAGTGTTCCAAAAGGGTTATAAAGTGTTTAGGGCCTTAGATAAAGTGAACTAGAACAACATTAGTACACTTGCATGATGAATTAGAGTAAAATTGAAGATGTTAGATGATTTAGGGAGTATATTATGATTTTTATGACAGGTACCCACGCAATTGCGTTAGCGTTTGGGTGGAAGAAAAATGAGATTTTTGAGAGACCTAGACCCCACTTTATCAGTAGAAAACATAGAGCTCTTACAAGAGGTAGGTATTTGTTGGGCATACCTCATGCCTCCCATGAGGTATCACGATGCGATGTTGATGGCGTTGTGCGAGCGATGGAACACATATACATGCACATCCCACCTACCCACTAGAGAGATGATAGTCATGTTGGAGGATGTACATTGGATACTCTAAGTTGCTATTCAGGAGGAGTGAGTGCATCTCCAAAGAGGGAATACCTTTCATGAGCAGCAAGCAAACATGTAGTATTGCCTTGTTGGACCAGTACATGATGATATGGTTATGAGACAGATTGACTTGGCACTATTACTGTATTCATGAGCGCCAGTACTGAGATGGATCATGATGCATACTATCACATTGGTACTCCTCCTAGATGGATGAGCAACACATAGGCTAGTACATCTGATACGAGGGATGGTGGAGAATAGGAAAATATATGCTTGGGGATGTTGCATCCTTGCACACTTATACTATGACTTGGGTTAGTTCATATTCTGAGAGCTAGACAACATGGTGTACTATACACTTCTATAGGTGTGATTCCTAGAGCATATCACTTGTACTAGTCCAATGGGTTTCCCATGTCCGACGACAGTGGGGTATCCTTAGGCTTTTGGCTATCCTCTCCAATGGTTATGGTAGTACAGAGATTTACATTTTTGGAGAGTGAGGTTCGACCAACTGGAGGAGGATGAGATCTTGAGGAGACCTTGTCAGCTTTTCCTTCAATGGCCAAACCATACGAGACAAATGATGACACTACAAATGGAGAGATTTATGGTTGGTCAACATGATCACATAGTATGTCCCTTCTACTATGATCGGGTAATGCATCAGTTTGGATAGATTTAAACACCACCCAGGGTATGGTCATCTTTTGGGAGGTCAGTGTGGAGTGCCCGAAGGCTAGGTGATACAACATGATTCACTCTAGAGGATGTCATCCAAAGTGACTCCGATTATTCTGATCATGATCAGCCATCAATTTATAATGTAGATGACATCGGTACCACATGGGATCATGAGGAGTGGTGGATAGCATCACGAATAGCTTCATTGTTTCCAATTGATGAGCCAATAGGGGATGTAGGAATAGTACCAAATGAGGAAGATGAGAGAGAGGATAGAGCTGAGGAGACATGCTACAAGGCTGTGAACATATTTACCAACATTATTGATGAGGAGTATGATGAATATGTAGACCCAGATTAAGATGGATAGGAGGGAGAGGAGGAGGATCAAGATCATGATCAAGAGGAGGAGGAGGATGAGGAGCCACCCTAGATTGTGGGTGATGAGGTAGTAGTTGAGGATTGATATGAGTGGGGAGAGACCTCATCCATTCATATGACTAGATCTCGAGCAACAGTAGTAGCAGGCACCAGTACTCACAACTGAGGAGAGGATAGCACTACATCCATGCTCCCTATACAAGATGAGATTGATATTCCTTATCCTACTAGAGATATAGGTGATGATATTTAATTTTATGCATGTACTTTTTGCTTTGATGTTTTATTTTATGTATATATATCATGATGTGTACTAATTATATTTTGTTTCTATCTTGAAAGTTGCACAAAGGATTGGCGAGATCTCTACCGTCAAGCAACTATAGAGATAGTGCCAACATCCTTCAATGAGGAAGAGATGGACTTGGATTACATGCCCCCACCTATTGTGGAGTGAGATCCAAATTCATTGAGACCCTTCACAAGACTACAAGAATCATATGAGAGATTGAGGAGATAGATCCACCAAGCTAGGACTACATCATAGGAACAATCATCACAGAATCTGGTGGAGTTTGAGAGATTAGAGAGAGAGAGGTGACATGACTACAAGCAGAGATGGATCAGATAGTAGGAGAGAATCAGGTGGCACTTGTGCAGATGGAGTGGATGAAGTTCACGATAAGATTTAGTGGATCACGACCACAATCGGGCATGACTACTGATTCAGTGCAAGTACTAGATCCCAAGGGATCTGGTAATCATAGTCCTCAATGACACTATATATTTTGATGACATGCACATAAAACTTTATATATATATATATATATATATTCATTTTGATGTTATATGTTATTTTTTAATGTGTGAATGTTAAATAATAATGTGATTAATTAAATAGCCTATATGATATTATTTAATTAATGTCTTCATGCTTTATTACAATTTATGTGATCTAATTAAAACAAACTTATTAGAGTTTCCATTAGATGCCACATGAAGATTAAATATTTTATGCACTTATGATTGTAAAGTAACATAACAGACATGAGGGAAATTGGAATAATATGAAACCTAAAGCAATTATAAAAAAATTAAATTAAATAATCACTTTAGTGTTCAAGACACATACATAATTATTTGTCAAGATGAAGCAATGTGAAAGCATAGAGGACATAATCTAGTAGCTCTAAAAACACTATTTTACAACTCATACCATTCAAAAGGATATTAGACATAATACCAACATAGATTCGCTACATTAATGGGGTCTTTAAGAGGAGTTCCATCTCCCTCGGTTATGGTGTAAGCACCAGATCCATAATTCATATTGAGCACATAGGGGCCTAACCAATTAGGACTGAACTTTTCTTTTTCAACATAGTCGACCGTAGTGTTCCTTTGGTTTTCATACAAAACTAAATCACCCTTGTTAAAAGTCTGAGGGATGAATCTAGTATCATGTTTGCATTGTAATTTTTTATCGTAAGCTTGAAGATGCTTGAGAGCATTAGTGCACTATTCATCAAGCATTTCAAGCTGATGTAATCATTTTTGCGAATAGGTTTCATTATTGAAAAGACCTTGGAGAGAAATCCACAATGTGGGGATTTCTAACTCTAAAGGTATGATAGCTTCAGTTCCATAAACAAGGTTGAAAGGTGTATTTCCCATAGAAGAATGAACACTTGTGCAATAAACGCACAACGCATATTGCAAAAGTATGTGCCAATATTTTTGGTTGAGATTAATAGTTTTCTTAAGTATTTTTTCAAGGATTTTATTAGTTCTTTCAGCTTGACCACTAGATTGTGGGTAGTAAGGGGTTGAAAAGAGATGTTGAATATGAAAGGTCTCTAGGAGCTTCTTCACATCATTATTTTTAAATGGTGTCTCATTGTCTGAAACTAATGTAGAAAGAAGTCCAAAGTGAGTAATGATGTGTTCCAATAAGAAATGACATCTCACATTAGAATTTGTGGATCAAGAGGAATAGCTTCTACCCATTTGGTGAAATGGTCAGTGGCGGTGATGATAAACGTATTTCGAGTGGAAGAAGGTGGTGAAAATTTTCTAATTAGATCCAATCCCCACACAAAGAATGACCAAATAGGGATTTGGGCACGAAGCTCAGAAGTAGGAGCATGAATCAAATTTCTATTTTCTTGGCATTTATGACATCTCTTAACATACGCATAACAATATTTTTTCATGTTTTTCCAGTAATAATCCATGAGAAGGAGTTTTTGCACTAAGGTTTTTCCTCCAAAATGACCTCCACAAGTGCCAGAATGGGCTTGTTCGAGGGCAATATGAGTTTTAGAATCCTTGATACATCATAGGATAATTTCATCAAAGTATCTTCTATACAATGTATCATCATGGATTATGTACTTAGTGGCTAACTTTTTGAGGTGAATGCGAGTATTTCGAGTTGTAGGTTAAGGAATGGTACCATCTTTTAAATAATTATATATGGCATCATACCATTCATAAAAATTATCTAAGAATTTGGGAAGGAAATCATTAGGTTTATCACTGATGGTGGGTTTCATGATTGGGTGGATATTAAACATGACTTTCTCAGAAGGATCTGCAGGAGAGATAAGAGAAGTCGCACTAGCCATTGCATTTGCATGTCGATTATCTTTTCGAGGGATGTTATCAATGGTGAACAAGTCAAAATTCTTTAACAGGGTCGATACAAGATCCTTATATTGCGATAATTTATCAGGTTTAGTTTGATAGATATTGTTGATCTACTTAATCACTAATTATGAATCACCATAGATCTTGATATCTTTGATTCCCATGACTAAGGTGGCATGAAATCTAGCAATTAACGCTTTGTACTTAGCTATGTTATCCATACATAGGAAATTTAGATGATACAACAAGGGAATAGGCTTTCTCATAGGCGGAATTAATATAACTCTAGCACCATAGCCTATTCGACACTTGGATCCATCAAATTGTAATTCTCATGTAGGAATTTCTATGGTCAACACACTATCATTAGGAAAATAATCATTGATGGGTAACACTAAAGGGGAAGGGGCATCCACTATGTGGTTGGTTAAGGCTCAACCTTTGATTGATTTATGGGAAACAAAATTAAGGTCAAACTTGGTTAACAACATTACCCATTTAGCAAGACATCTTGAAAGGTCTGTTTTATTGAAAAGATACTTAAGAGGATCAAATTTGATCATCACTTGTATTTCCACATTTAGTAAATAGTGTCACAACTTACTAGTAGAGAGTACAAGAGCCAAACATTGTTTTTCTATTTTTGTGTAGCACAATTCATAATCAACGAGGGTTCTATTGATATAATAAATAGGATTATCTTTTCCATTGTCGTCTTGTTGAGCCAACAATGCAGCAAGAGCATGGGCAAAAGTAGTGATATAAAGGATGAAGGGTTTGTTTGGTATAGTAGGTTGTAAGACAGGTGGAGTTTCAAGGTATTCTTTCAAACTCTTGAATGCTTGTTTACAATCCTCATTCCAATCAAAATTGACATCCTTTTTGAGGAGATGTGTAAAAGGTAATGTTTGATCAACTAGGGATGAGACAAAACAATGGATGGATTGAATCCTTCCTTGCAATATGTGCAATTGGGAAATGTTATGAGGAGGTGGCATGTTAATTATAGCATTGATTTTGTTTGTTTCCACCTCAATGCCTCCGTGAGATATGATAGACCCTAAAAGCTTACCACTATCTACCCCAAAGACACACTTTTTTCGGGTTTAGGTGTATGTTATATTTACACATGCGCTCAAAGATTTTGTCGAAGAACACTCACATTATCTTGTCGGGTTAAGGATTTAGTGATAATTTCATCAACATAATCTTTTAATATTTTATGTATATAATCATGAAATGTTATGATAATTTCTCATTGATAAGTAGTGCCTACATTTTTTAATCCAAAAGGTATCATAACCCAACAAAATTTTCCCCAAGTGGAGGTAAAGGTCATCTTGTATTGACCTTGTGGGTTGATGAATATTTGATTATATCGAGAAAATCCATCCATAAAGGATAATAAAGCATGTCAAACAGTTGAATCTACGATCATGTCGATGTTAGGAAGAGGAAAATCATCTTTTATTGAGTCTTTGTTCAAGTCTCGAAAGTCTGTGCATATCCTAACATGATTATCAGGTTTAGTAACTGCGACAATGTTGGACATCCAAGGAGAATAATCAATAGGTCGAATGAACTACGTCAAGGATTTTTTCAAAGTTCTCCTTTAACATGCAAGAATATCTTAGGGTTCATCTTTCATGTCTTCTGGAAAACTTGCTTAGCATTTTAAGCAAGAAAAATATTATGGGTGAAGATCTTCGGATCTATTTTGGGCACATCGGAATATTTCTAAGAAAAAAGTTTAGGAAAGGCATGAAGCAAGGTCACAAGATCCTATTGTTCTTCATCATCAAGGCACTTCACAATTTTAATGACTTTGTCTTTATCATCTATTTCCATGGATATGTCAAGGGTATCACCTAAAGGGAGTGCATTTGATTTAGGAAATTCAAGATCTTATGGGTTTATGCTTGTGAGAGTTTCATTAATGTCCATAACGTTGAGCTCATAACTTATCATGGCACAAGAGGTATGTCTCTTAGAGAGAAGTCTTATCTGAGGCACCTAACAAGTATTTCAATGCTTCATCATTATCAACATAGGTGAAGGTTGGGGAATCTATATCAAGGAATTCAAGATTTTTGAGTGTAAGATTAGTTCTTGGAGTGCATGTGATAGTCTTGATGTTGAGGGATGGTCGTTGATTGGATTTTGTAGCTTTAGAAAAGGAAAACCCTAGACAAGTCTTAGTATCTTGTATATTAGGTTCAATGGGAACACGAATGCCTTTCTCATGCTTTCCACATCCTTTACCACTATAGCCTAATTGTGCACAAGATCATATCCTCGTCCATAAAGTCTTTCCATTTCCTATGGGTTAGGTGGTTGTTGATAATCTATCTCATCAAAATTTGTTGTATATGTTGCATTTTCTTCCAAAGGTGGTGAGATAGAGGTGTGAGAAAGTTTGTTTTCATTATGGGTGGAGAGGACCATTGGTTGTTCTTGTCATTCTTCCTCCTTTTGTGTAACAATACACTCACCCATAAATGAAGGGGTGAATTCAAGTGATCCCCAATCATCACCAAGGAAGTTAAACTTGGATCCATTTTCTGATTGATTCTTTTCAGAAAGGGCGATGTTCGAGGTAGGAATTAATGTGTTGAGAGGACTTGATGTTCCCTTTTCAAGTTGTAAGCAACTTTCAGGCTCAGGGTCTATGTCAATTTAATAAACTTTGTTATTATAGACATATTTCATTTCGCAATGAAGGGTCGAAGGTACTGCATGCATCTCATGAATCCATGGCCTTCCCAAGAGGAGATTATAGGAAAGGTCATAGGGAATTACATGAACAGGATTTTGCAATGTAACGATTATGATGATAATACCTAGGTAAAGTGATCACACCAAGGGGTTTCTTAGTAACATTGTCAAATCCCCTAATGGATAAGGAATCAGATTTTATTTGGGATTTATCCACATGCAACCTATCAAGAAGCTTCACACTACACACATTAAGGTCAGAGCCATTATCTACAAGGGTCCTTTTGATGCCTATGCAATCATACTGGGCTATTATCATAAAGACTTCATTTTTATTTCATAACACTAAGGGAGGGAGATTAAGTTGTTAGAAAGTAATGTCTACATTGGTTGTATTAATTTCTTGTATCATGGCTACCACATCATTAGCATCCATGCAAGGAGGGACCACTATCTATTGCAATGTCGTTTGAAGCATATAATGACAGTTGGGGGAGTTTTGGATAAGATCCCAAAGGGATATCTTGGTGGGAGTATTCTTAAGTTGTTCAACGAGATTGTACTCCCTAAGTTGTGAATTGAGATGAGGGGCCACTGATAAGATGGTGTTGGGTAATGGTAAGGATGTTGGAGTGGCTTGTTGGGGTGTGGGTTATTTCTAGTGTAGTGAGTATGAGAAACAACATCATGCTTGGGTGGGTGAAGGGTAAATTCAGGTTTGGATGGGGGTTGAGGTTTATGGGAGGGTGGGTAGAGAACAATCCGAGGTTGGATTATGTTAACATATTTTGTTTGAGGTCTCTCACAACAAACCTTAGCAGATGAATTATCTAAGATAAAGTCATTAATAACTTCATCTTGTTGGACTCAAGGGAACACTAAGAGGGGGGGTGAATTAGTGTTCTGTAATTTTTTGATCTTTATTAATCTGATATTTAAACCATTTCAAAATTAGACCAAAACACACAAATTAATAATCCACAACATCATAACACAAGGATTTTTATATGGAAACCCAGTTAGGGGAAAAATCATGGTGGAGGTCAATCCACAATTTGAGTACTCAAATATAAGTTTTACAAAATGAGAATGCACTTGCATTTAGGCTCACTGCCTAGAGCTCACTACTCAAGATAGGAAGGATCAATTCCTTAAAAAATATTCAGATTAAGACCATCTAAAGGATTGAACTGAAGTAATAGCATCTACTCATGCCTGCTTATAGTTTCGTTTTGACTCATAGATCAAATTCTAGACCTTCTATCTGATTTTGCACTTCAATTTTCTTTTCTTTGTTATTCGCATCACAAATACATACATAAGTAAATTCGCACCACTATTCTTCTAAATTTCACATCACATACTAGAATAAATTTCATACCATATGTTTTCCATGTCCAAATGATACAACCAATCTCTTATATATATATCTGCATTCAAAGATTTGATCATCCATAAGTTAGTTTAAAACAAACATAGAATACTTTTCAATGGTCTACTAAATCCACAACTAATTCTTAATGCACACCACCCATAGTCATCCATAGCATAATAAGGATCTAGATAAACACATTCGAGCATAAAAATTTTTAAGCAATTTCTCCTTGAACATCCACAATGGCTATATCCATCAAGTCGGCCTTCTAGCCTTGATAAACGAAAAATTAGTACACTGGATCTCCTAGATCATACACCAGTGAATATGCACCCAAATAATTCTTGGATAAGGTAGTACGAACATAAAAATACCCTTCTCTGAGATCCACAACCAAAAATGATAATCTGGTGAAGTATATAGTTCGACAGATTTAACTTTAACCGGATACCCTGTTCTTCACTCTCACTTCCAATAATAGTTGTTCTTTACTCTATCTACCGGTATGGACCAATAATGAACTATGGAATGGATTAATGGCTTAGGTTTCCATTAGTGACAACACTAAAATCCATGTGCCAACAATCTCCCCCTTTGGCATTAATGGCAACACTTAGTGAAAAATGACTAAGTGTCAAAACTAATATGAGTATGCTGCCAAACTTCAAATCTTCAAAATATAGCTCCTCCTGAAATTGATAAGGCAATTTTCAATTCTCTCTCTCCTCCTTTGAAATCAATGACAAATACATATTGAATTTCCTCCTTTGAAATATAACTAAAACTTCAAAACTGATTCAAAATTTTGAAAAAGAACAATTTGTTGCTTGAGTTAGAAGATTATCTTGTGTTTTTCTTTCATCTCTGGGAGGAATTTCTTCCAAGATTCTATTGCAATTACAATGATTATGATCATATTTTTATTCTTAGATGTATTGTTGACAATCTCGATGAGAGATTCTAGAATTTTGATAGCATTCTCTAATATTTCTCCTTTCCTTAGTATCTCAGTCATCTATTCCAATATGCATTCAGTTAAGTACTTTAATTTCAAAAAGCTTTCCATAAGCTTGTTTCCGATGAATTGAAATTTTGCATGCTCAGACTATAACTCTTGAATCCTTTTCTTGACTGTACCATCCTGATCTTGAAACATATCAAAACTTTGTCCAATCCCATTTAACTTTGTTTTAATTGGATCAAATTTTCCTTGTATTTTCCAACTGCATGAGGCCAATGGATGTAGTAGTTATAGATGTTATTTTCTGCACTTATGCATTCCCTCAGTTCATTCATTTTCCTTTTCATCTTGGTAAGAGATATTTTGTACTATTTCTTCAGATGTAAGATTATTTCTTCTTCTTCTTTATTTTGAGACTCAGACTCCATGGTTTCCTTGATGCATTCAATCATTTCTTCTAACAAAATATTTTGAAAACTCTCCAACTTGATCTGGTTGTGCATAAGATGAGCACTTAGTACACTCAAAATCATATCCTGATCATATGAGGGTCTAATAGACTATAACTTAGCAATTTTTTGCATTTTGCTTTCCTCATGAGCAAGTTGTGGTAGTTTTTCTTTTGTTAAGTCTTATTCTTCTTCACTTTCTTATGTCATTTCATTTTCTTGTTCTGATTCCAGTTATTTTCCCTAGGTGTCCTCAATTTCTTTATCAAATTCCTCATCTGGTATATCCACAATCTCCTATTCTTTTCCTTTTCCTTCAAATTTTGAGATCTTGCATGCCGGAGGAGTACAGGAAATAGTTTCCTTTTCTCTTTTCTTCTTTCTCTCCATCTCATTGGAAGAGGAACCAAATTCAAGTTCCCTTACCAAAAGAGAAATATCAACCGATCCAAACTTTCCTAGCAAAATCTTAAAGAAATTTTTGAATTCTTGATCACAATTTTCCAAACTCTTAGAGTTTGTGTAGATTTGTTTGCACACTGGTTCATTTTCTTTCCATATCACATTGTTGTTCATTGATAAGCAATTCAGAAAGTACATTACTAGAAATAAAACAAGAGTACCAAACTTCAAAGTGTAATCTATCATCTTTAACAATTGCACATTCTCCATTACTTGATCCTTTAACAGTCTGCACAAGTCAAAGTCCCAACCTTCCATTATCATTTTGTGAGAGATGTAAACAATACCTGCCAAAGATGGTCCTTTGTTCTAAAAAATATTTAATAGGATATTTTGTGCACAATGTACCTTGTTACTGAATCTATGATTTTTAAAATTATCAATGTCCTTTGATCTGCAATAACTCTAGTTAGGGTTTCAACTTCTTTATTCTAGATAGATTTATTTCTCGGTATATCCCCAATTTTGCATAATCTAGTCAAATTTTCAATTACTTCTTTCAAAATGAGGTAGGGTTTGTCCAGAATTAAAGTACTGTCATTCAATCTACTCAAAATAAACAATGATTTTTGTGTTCTCAAAATAGGGAAACTCATTCCAAATGTCCAAATTCTTGTGTTTAGCTTCTTTCAACCACTTCAATTCATTGGGTGACAACAACTTCCTTACAGCTCTAATATTCTCACTATTATATTCATCTAGATTGATTGTCCCTTTTATTTGTTTCATTTTTCCTTCCGAACTCATGTTTTGTTTCTATCAAGTGCACACCAAATTAAATAGAATATTTCTGAAGTACCTGATGAATTAGGGTTTCATAGCGAAAATTCCTTCACGCCTTTGAATTTTTTTTGCAGAGTGTTCTCCTTATTTTCTTCGATGTAAAGTGACAAATGAGGGTTTCAACTTGCCTTTTATATCTCACACACTTGTAATAAACTCCTTTGGCCTAGGTGTTTCAGATACCCTATTTTCTCAGATAGCATGAGAAAAATTCTTCTATGCATCTTCAATTGTTTGAATTTCCTTTTGAGTATTTTCCAAAGCATCTGTAGATTATTGATACAATTTTTTACAGTATTTTCATGATCTGGTACCAACTTACAGACAGGGGAAAAAGGATTTTCTTGGAAAACTCCCCCTAGGTCAATGACCTGAGATCAATTCTCAGAGGAATTACTAGAAGCAGGTTTCGGTGCAGAACCATTTCCAGCATCAGATTTGTTCTTCCTTACCCATGTCTTCTTCATCCAATATCTTATTTCATCCACAGCCACCTTCCCTTTTCCTTTATCATCTTTCTATGAGTGTTTTCCTTTGTATACCAGACCTCTTCCACCCACATTTTGTTTCTACAGAATATTGGGTATGTGCAGGATCATGATGAGCCAAAAAGTGGCAATATGTAAGTGATATGATGGCCCATGTGGCTGACAAATTTTATTTACCCAAAATTGATGAAATGAAAATGGTTTTTAAAGGAGATTCCAGGATTTCCACCAAAATAAATTATGCTTTACTTTGAATTTAATAAATAATTATTATTCAGTTTCTATTTGAATTACAACTAAAGTCTTGATTGATAGGATGATTGAAAAAAATTTATAGCTTTCAAATAATATCACTTTTTTTGAATCTGAAACATGCATTACATTATATGCTTCGCATACTATAAGATAAAAATAAATAAATTGAATTTCATGAAGTTTTGACCAAGTTAAGGTGGTTAGACATACGAGCTTTTTAGCTTTTTTAAAAGTTGTAATAAAAAAATCATAATTAATTATTTACTTGGAAAAAAATTACAAAAAAAATATGCATCACATCGAGACATGAGTCCTCTACTTATATCTAAAATTTTATAAAAAATATTATCATTTTATTGTGGTTAGGGTGGTCAGACAAACACCTATTTCTTATTTTTTCCCTGAAATTTCAAATTTTCACCAAATAGATTTTTTATTTTTTAAAATAAACCTATAATTTAGAAACTACATTCAATTTCTACAGATTCTATTGTTACATATTTTTGAAATGATATAGATAATTTATTCAAATTTTTACGTCAAGTTGCCTAACTCTAATTTTTTGAATTTTTATCGTCACTTAAGGGCCTATTTTTTCCATGATGATCCTGCACATACCCTCTTGCAATGTGACCATATCTGTTGCAGTTGTAGCACACACTATTTCCTTGTCCAAACCAATCATTCTATTGATTACTTATTGGTTTACATTGATTAGAAATATTCCCAAATCTTCCATAGGTAACATTCAACATTCCTTCTACTGACAAAGTTGTTTGACATAGTTCTACACTTGATTGATTTATGACCAAACTTATTACAATTGAAACACTAACTAGAGAATGATGAATCATTTGATTTCATTTTACTTCTATATTGAGTAGCCATATGACCAAATTTATTGTAAGAAAAATAGTATCCATTAAATTTTTGAGCATTAGGTTGTCTTACCGGATACCTTCCATCTTTGTTCATCTAATTTCCTTGCCTGAAATTCTTTTGTCCAGATCTAGAACTAGAGTCCATTACATTCCAAGATGTACCTCAAGTTCTCAAACTTCCTCTGAGGAACTAGGCTCTGATACCAATTGTTGGACTCAAGGGAACACTGAGAGGGGAGTGAATTAGTGTTCTCTAACTTTCTTATCTTTATTAATATGATATTTAAACCATTTCAACATTAGACCAAAACACAAAAATTAATCATCCACAACATCATAACACAAGGATTTTTATTTGGAAACCTTGTTAGGGAAAAAACCACGATGAAGGTCAATCCATAATTTGAGTACTCAAATATAAGTTTTACAAAATGAGAATGCACTTGCATTCAGGCTCACTACCTAGAGCTCACTACTCAAGATAGGAAGGATCTTTTCCTTACAAAATATTTAGATTAAGACCATCTAAAGGATTTAACTGAAGTAATAGCATCTACTCATGCCTGGTTATAGTTCCAATTCGGCTCATAGATTAGATTCTGGACCTTTTTCCTGATTATGCACTTCGCTCTGCTCTGCTTTGTTATTCGCATCACAAATCCATACATAAGTGAATTCGTAGCACTATTCTTCTAAATTTTGCACCACACACTATAATACTTTGCATACCATATGCTATCCATTTCCAAATGATACAAGTGATCTCTTATATATATCCGTAACCAAAGATTTGATCATTCATAAGTCGGTTTTAACAAAACATAGAATACTTTTCAACAGTCGGCTAAATCCACAACTAATTCTTAATGTGCACCACTCATAGCTGGCCATAGCATAATAAGGACCTAGATAAACACATTCGAGCACAAAAATATTTAAGCAATTTCTCCTTGAACATCCGCAATGGCTATATCCACCAAGTCGGCCTTCTAGCCCTGATAAATAGAAAATTAGTACATCGAATCTCCTAGATTGTACACCAGTGAATGCACACCCAGATAATTCTTGGATAAGGTAGTACAAACATCAAAATACCTTTCTCTGCGTTCCATAACTAAAATGATAATCCGGTGAAGTATACAAATTGACAGATTTAACTTTAACCAAATACCCTGTTCTTCACTCTCACTTTCGGTAATAGCTAGTTCTTTACTCTATTTGCGGGTATGGACCAATACTAAACTATGGACCAGATTAATGGCTTAGGTTTCCATCAATGACAATACTAAAATCCATATTCCAACACATCTAACATGCCCATATCATCATAGCTAAAAGGTTTGGTAGATAGGTTATCGGTGGTGGTTTTGGGTTTGTCATCATAAACCTTAGTGGATGAGCTTAGCGAGAGGAAGCCCTGTAGAGCTTCATCTAACTTATCTAAGTCATCACTACTAAAAGGTTTATATTATATTATTTTCCTATAGTGAAGGAGTGTGTGAATTGTTTCATGTGAGGTTTCTATGGTTTTGTTTTCATGTTCCAATGAATTTTCTTTAAAAGAACTAGGAACAAATGTTGAAAATGAAACTTACAAAGATCTAATGCTACTCATAAATGCAATCAAAGTAAAATATGTTTAAGCTAATAATAACTATATAATAGAAAGTAACTAAATTGAAATAGAGCATTAACTAAAACAAACAGAAACTTCAGAAACTAGCAAGTGAATGTAGAGATTACTGATGCAAAATGACCATTGGGCCTAGGTGGCCCAAGGTGGTGACTTAGTCCTAGTAGGGTTATTTTTAACTTTTTTTCTGAGTTTTCTGATGAAAAATGTAGTGTTTTGGATTGTAAAGTGTAGATCTAAATGACCTATGCAAAATTTATCTATTATATAATAAAATAAATACAAAAAAAACTTTTTCTACTAATGCAAAGTATGAAACCCTAGGATTCTTTTTTAAGTAATGCAACATACAATGCAATTTGAAGAGAAGAGGTTCATAGGATGCAAATACAGACTAAATCTGAAGTAAGATATTTCAAAATGCAGGTTCACCAAAATGAACCGCAAAATTTATGTTTTGGGTAAAGGAATAGGGGTCTCTTCCACTTCTAGGGTTTTTCACCTAGAAGGAAGGAGAGGTTTTCCTTTATGCACATAAATCATGGGATTTATTCAATATTATGGCTTGAATTTATTTGAAATTCCTAATATGAGATGCTCTAAATTTTTTAATATGATAAATGATACTAACTATTGCATGCAAGGTAATGGAATCTACATTGTTTGAAAACACATGATGTTTTACATAAAGGCAAACTAAGAACTATGTAAGACTAAAGAGCGGAACATATAGAACAAGTGCACTTGGAAAGTGAAGAGGATTGAAGAGGATATTATAGAAGCCTCTAGAAATATGGAAAATTTGACTTTCGTGCTTACTGGGACATTTACGCCAAGCTGGGTGACCTAGTCCCAATTCTGGTAAACTGCTCTAGGCTTTGTTTCAGCCAACTAGGTACTCAAATCTACTAAAATATTTGACAAGAACCTTTGGTGGGACTACGTCACCACCATTGGTGACCTAGTCCCTTTTAGCTTATCGAGAAATCTGAAAGTGGAGTTGGAAGTCAATGGTTTGCACTCTGCTTTTTCGTAAAAAATTGGGTTTAGATCCACAAAATCACCTACAAAATAGATTATATTTTGGTTTCTAATGTGGGGATTTCCTTGGTCAAACCCCTAGTTTTTATTTAAACTTGGAAAGAGATAATAAATCTGCATAAACCCTAGCCCTAGGTGTGTCTAGAACTAGGAAAATGTGAAGTAAAGGAAAACCCTATTCTATTATGCTAGAATAAGATGTGTGAGTGAGATTTGAATGATGCAAGACTTCAATCCAAGAAACCCTACAACATTACAAATGAAGTGCTAAAAGAATACAAGTGTGATGCAAACCTTAAATCTGAAGATAGAGAGAAAATGGAAGATGGAATCACTTTGAAAACAAGTCCTTAGGTGTGATTTGGTGGCTAGTTGCACCTCCTCAACCTAGATTTATCCATGATTTTCCATAGGAATCCATGATCAACTATTTTAAATGTGAGATCTTGAGTGAGAAGTGAGCTTTAAGACCTACAAAAACCCTAGTTTGTTGACCTAAGCTTCAACTTTGCTATAGAAAGAGAGAGGAATCTTCTTGTGGAAGATGTTCAATGCTTGATTCTTGAGTTGGCTTGTGAAAAATGACTAAGAAACCTAAGAGAGTTAAAAATGACCTAAAAACAAGTATTTATAAGCAAAAATACCTAATTGTCAGCTATTTTGACCTAAGAGGCCAACGGCCATCAATAATTTTTAGCAAGATAGACATTTCAAAAATGCAAAAATCCCTAAAAAAGGACTAGGTCATGAACTTGGGTGACCTAGTCCCACCAAGGGTTTTTGAGGTGCGATTGGTGATATTTGAATAATTTTGATGTTGTTTGTTTGGTCTTGTATGATTCCTTAGGTAAAATAGTCCTCAAAGTCAAAAATAACGAGTCGTAGGGGCCTATAAATGTTGTTTTAGGAGGGTTATTGATGAAAGGGTACCTAAAGTAGGACCAAATTAGGCACAAAATTGTCCTTTTCTTCAAAGGTATACAATTTTTGGCAACACACTTACAATATTAAAATGGATTAGGATCACCATGGATGGTAATTTTTTTGTCCTCAAATAGAAATTTGACGCATTGGTGGTATGTGGAAGCTACATCTTGCATGGCATGGATCCATGGTCGATCTAGGAGAATTTTGTAAGGAGGGTCAAGATCGAGCACTTGGCATGTGGTTTTAGCAATGGTAGGCCCGACTTGGATAGGTAGCTTGATTATACCTTGAGACACCCGTTCTTGATCATCGTAAGCCCTGATAGTTATGTCTTTTATCTTTTCAATTGCATTTTCTGAGTAACCCAAGTTTCTAACTAACTGAAGGGTCAAAATGTTTAGATTAGCACCTCCATCCACTTGGACCTTTTTAACTTTATTTTTGTGAACAACGACCTCAAGGTGTAAAGCATGATTGTGAGATGGTTGCATTGGGAGGTCTTGTTCTAAGAAAGTAAGAAAATGGGGGTTGGTGATGTGTCCAATCATAGCTTGGAATTACTCAGTATCCATATTCTCAAGGATGGAGAAATTTGATAAGGTGTTTCTAATATCTCTCTACATGCAAGGGATAGCTTCAGTAATTCTAGGATGGAGATTTATGTAAGGGTTTTCTTTAATTTCTCTAGGAGACTGTAGCCACTAGGGTTTGATGTCAAAAGTGTAGGTTGTTCCCTAGTTTGTGATGAGGATCCTTAGAGTGTGACCTTTCCTTGGCATGTGGTGACTCCACACTCCGTACTAGGTCCTTTGATGGTGATAACTAATATGAAATTGTCGAAAGATGTGACAATGTAGAAATATACATGACCTACATTAGAATAGTATTTCCCTTTACTATTGTCATTTCCTTTGTTGTGATCTAGGATTGAGTTCCTCTATATATTTAGGTCTTGGTTACTTACTAGTTGATCAAGAGTCACGTCCCCACTTTCGGGAGATCTTGGATGTTCTTTAGCTTCATACATCTTGTCATTTTATGTCCTTTGATTTTGTGAAAATTGTAAAGATCCTTTTGTTATACTAGGGTGGCTTAACTTGAGGTTCTTGATAGTTTTGGTAGTTAGGGAGCGTGATTAGGTTTGATTGCACCAACTTCTTCATGATAGTTTCAATAGGTTCCCCCAATGGTGTGTGTTTATGCATTTGTAGGTAGTTATTCCTATCGGGTGGTCTTATTTTTTGTGGTTGGTCTTGTTGATTTGGTTGTTTGGTGGGGGTGTGTTGGTTTGTTGTATGTTATGTTGTGTGTTGTTTGGTGGACTTTTGGTTTGTCTGGGAGAACTTATGACTAATTCAGCATCAATGAGACCATAATTTGTTACATTCTTGTTCTTAGCCCATACGTGAGGCTTTTCATTATTTAATTGGTAGATGGGTGGTTGTCTTTATATGCTTGTGTGGGTCCCTATGCGATTAGGGATATCTCGATGTTGAGGGCCCTAGGGAAAAGCTCATCATAAGATTTGACACATTGAATCTTTAATTGAAAGGTTAGGTTTGTGTCAACATTGGAAATGATGATTCCTACTCGTTCTTCAGGAATAGGACATTTTCTCTTTTTAGCTCTCTACCTCCACACTTGTAGGAAATTCACGAAGGACTCTCCCTTATTTTTATTTAGATTTTACAACTCTTCTAATCTCACATCCATGTTAATATTGAAGGATACATTTTTCAGCAACCTATAAATTATTTCTTCAAATTTTTTAATTCTCGAAGGAAACTGTGAGAAGCAATCTATTGTTGGGCCCTCCAAAATGTGTGGGAAAATACACATCATGTAAGAATCATTGTAAGCCACCTCCATACACATTATGTGAAATTTTTTTTTATGATCCACTAGATTTCCCCACCCTCTATATTTTTCAAATTTCAAGACTTCAAATCTAGGTGGGAATGGTATCATCACAATGTTCCTATCGAAGGGGTATGGGCACAAGTTTTGTTGTGCATGTGGTTTCTTTTCCTTCCCCATTTAAATTTCTTGGCTCTACTATATGAGTGCTTTAATTTGTGATGACAAATCATCTTGAGGATTTGGGGGAGGAGCATACATGGTACACTGTGGGATGGTGGATGAGTTGCAGGTGGGATTTTGATATGGTGGGGTGTTGTATGGTGTGTGGGGTGAATTTTGATATTGTGAAGGTGAGGGTGATAGTGGAGGAGGTGTGTATTCCCCTTGCAAAGTTGTGTTCAAGACGTTTGGTGATGTGTTGGTGTATTTTTGGGGATTTTAGTACAAACCCTATTGTTGTTGTTGCATAAGCACTTGTTGTTGTTGAGCATATTGTTGTGCTAGCAATGCTTGTTGTTGGGATTATTGTTGTTGTTGCACAATAAAGGCTTGTTCTTTAACTTGTTACTATAAGGCTTACGCTTGAGCTTTCTGCTATTGCAACAATTGTTGATAGACTTGTTGTGATTGCAACGCTTATTGGTCTTGTTTTTGTTGTAAAATTTGAGCTTGAACTTTTTGTGCTTGCAACGCTTGTTGATAGGATTTTTTTTTTCCAAATCTTGAGCTTGATCTTGTTGATCTTGCAATGTAGAAGTATTTTGATTTTGGGGTACATCAAGGGGATTTTGAGGGACCATGGTGAGAGTGATTTGTGGGTTTGAATTTATTATGAGGTGGTTGTTGTGGGATGAGATTTTGGGGCTTTTTTTGCGCTATCATTCCTTGTGAAATTGTCGACTAGGGTGGAAGAATGTAGGTTTGGGGCCCCATTTGATTTTACATGACTTGGGGGACCAATGGTTGAGATGATGGTGTCATTTGGTGTTGTGATATCAATGGCATGCTTTGGATTAGTTGGTTGGAAGGGTTCCCTTGATTTTTTTATGTTGAGGGTTCCCTTGTGTTTTATTTTGTGCTAAGATACTTGCTTGGTTGATGGGGTTTGTGACCAATGTGTTTTCTAGATTTGGATTCGTGATAGATGAGTTTGATGTGGTTTGTGGGTTGGTTTGAGTGGTGTGTAGAACCACTAGTTAAAGGTTGACCTTATGTGAGGGTATTTACTTTCCCTTTTTGTTCTACTTGGGCCAATACTTGGCTCACATTACTTTGTGTAATGTTAAGCATACTTTGGGTACTTGCGGTGGTGGAAGAATATGGTTTTTTTTTAAACTCAAGGTCGTTGTTGTGTTATGGAATGTTAGTTGTACATGTGGATGTAGAGGGTGTTCAGGAATGGTGGTGGAAGAATATTATAGGGCACCAAATTTTGGTGTCCAAATTATGTTTTGAGGAAGGTTGGTATCTTCTATACCCAAAAGTGTGTTGCCTACTAAATTGGGAGTGAGACCAAGGTTGGTTCCAATTCGAGTTGCAAGACTAGAAGTTAATGGTTGACTTGGTACAAGTGATGGAGTTTGTTGAATTATAGATTGAGTCCCACCTTGTACCAAGGGTTGTGTGATGGAAGCTAGAGAAATTGAAGCCACATTCTCTAAGGTTTGTTCCTTAATTGTATCAAAATAAAATTTTGAAGGGAGTTTAGCCCCTTCTTTTGCCAAATCTAGCATGTATTGTGTAGGGTTCTTCTTCATCAGGGTATGTGCAAGATCATGATGGGCCAAAAACTGGTGATATGTAAGTGATATGATGGCCCATGTGGTTGAAAACTTTTATTTTAACCAAAATTGATGAAACGAAAAGGGTTTTTAAAGGAGATTCTCAAATTTTCACCAATAAAAATTTCCTTTACTTTGAATTTAATAAATTATTATTATTCATTTTCTATTTGAATTACGACTAAAGTCCTGATTGATAGGTTGATTGAAAAACATCTATAGCTTTCAAACGGTATCACATTTTTTGAATCTAAAACATGTGTCACATTCTATGCTTCGTATACTATAGGAATAATAAAAAAATGAATTTCATGAAGTTTTGACCAAGTTAAGGTGGTCAGACATACAAGTTTTTATATTTTTAAAAATTTGTAATAGAAATTTCATAATTAATTATTTACTTAGAAAAAAAATTACAAAAAAATATGCATCACATCAGGACATGATTCCTCTACTTATATCTAAAATATTATAATTTTTTCTATCATTTTATTGTGGTTAGGGTGGTCAGACAAACACCTACTTATTTTTTCCCTGAAATTTAAGTACAACTGCATTGAAATTTCAAATTTTCACCAAATAGTTTTTTTTTTTTTAAATAAACCTAGTAGTTTAGAAACTACATTCAATTTGCTATAGATTCTATTCTTACATATTTTTGAAATAATATAGATAACTTATTAAACAATTTACATCAAGTTTCTTAACTCTAATTTTCTGAATTTTTGTCACCACTTAAGGGCCTATTTTTTCCATCATGATCTTGCACATAACCATCAAAGTTTTAATGATATGGATTTTTTAGGATCTTTTTGGTACTCAAGAAACTCCTCCTCAGTAAGATCAAATGGGTTTTTTTTGACATATTCTACCTCATACCCCATATCTAGTGGATAAGGTGTTTGTTTTGATGGGGTAGAGTGGCTCCTAGGGTCAAATTCTTGTTGGGTAGTATCACTTGTGGTAGATGTAGTTTTTGTTTGATCCATGTTTTTCTTGTGTTTGGATATCATTATTACCATAAATTATGGATCAACTATGGGAGAGGTGTGTTGAGATTTGTATTGTTGGGACTCTCTATTTAACTCAAATTTTGATAAAAGGGACCCTCTAAGTTGTTTTGGACCAATGATGTGAGTTGATGATGATAAAGGGGTGAGTGATATGGAGGATAAAATTTCTAAACTTTGGACAACACTTTTAGACTAAAAGGTGCTAATTAACTTGTAGATTGAAAGGTAGACTTGTGACCTTTAAGATAGAATTTTTCAAAAGGATGATAACTAACTCAACTAAGTGTATGGAAAAGGATTCATTTACATCCATATAGCTAAGTTAGGGGATTGATTTGATAAAACCCTAAGTCTATAATGTTGATGTGTCCAAAGTTTCTAATTTTTTTTGTGAAGTGAGATTTAAAATTTATGGAGATGGATGGGATGTTTGACAAAAATGTGTTAACCTAAAAGGGGCCTTTGTTTACAAGACCAAGGTAGTGAAAAATATGCTTTACCCTAAAAGTGATGACCCTAACAACTCAATGTTTGGTTGGTATAACTTTGATTCAATGTTTGGCAATACATTTCCTTATTTCACTTTGTTGTTTTGAAAGTTTGAATGGTTTTAAAATAAGCCCAATGTGTGGTGTGTTCAATTTTTAGTTAAGATTTGATTAGTGATATTTCTTTATTACCACATCAAGAATTCTTAATTAAGTTTAAACTAAAATATCTATGTCTAAGCAAATTTAATTCCATAATGTCCAATATGTGAAAATCAAGAGACTAAAGCCATAGTTTCCTATGTTGACTTTGGAATGTGTGAATTGAGATATTAGTCCAAATATTTAGAAGCCTCTAAGGAAAAAAAATCATTAGGGACAAGCAGCAATATAGGGATTTTCAAAGGCATTCATAATAAGTCCAAAGGGTTTGAAATTTGAAGAACATGTTGATGTTTGTTTAAATTGTTTTAAAACCAAGCAATGTGTCAAAGTGACTCCATAAGAACAAGTAATAACAACCCTATAGATCAGGTACATACTTCTCGGTAGGCTTACCATCATACCCTAAGAAATGATAAATCCATGAAGATGGAGTGGAAAAATAGGCTATGTCAAGGAAATGTATCATCTTGACACACCAAGCAAAAGAGTCCATTCCCTATTTTATTTATTACCTCAACCAAAAACCAGACGTGGTAAGTAAATTCTAGGAGTGGTGTGCCTCCTATGCACTACTTCAAAGTAAATTTTGGAAAACAAGGATAGGTTGCTAATACAAAGTGTTTAATGACAATCATGAACACCAAGATGTATAGATCAAATTTTAGCCATTTAAGATGTTAGTTTTTCCTACCCAACCCATATTTTGGATGAGGATGAGGCATAGTATGCTATTCCCACCATAAATTGAAGCTACTTTCTTTAGATTTCACAACCTTTATATAGCCCACTAGTAAACATGCTTTTTAAGAGTTACTTATATGAGTTCTCCATTGTAGGATGTGTCTCATTAGTAGGACATTATCTAAAAAAGGAAAAAAAAAAAAAATTATTTCTCCACCTAAGGTCACACAAAGCACAAGGGGAGACGATATGTAGCAAGTTCTTGGGGTGAACAAAAAATATTTGTACACTTGGAGTGTTTCTCTTCACCCAAGATCACACAAAGTGCAAGGGGAGTGGATATGCACTACAAGTTTACACAAGAAAAGCACTCACACAATACACACATTCTTTTTAAATCCTCAAAGGCAATGATGAATTCATTTTAAAAGCACCAAACTAAAGAATGAAGTTTTATTTGTTCAATTTTAACCAACATTGCAATGGTGAGGATGTATCGATTCAATTTTAACCAACTTTGAAAGATTTTAGCATTGTAAATTTTAAACCCAATTGAAAGCTAATTGTCCTAAAACATGAAATAAAGCAACATATGATGGGTTATATCAACCCATGAGTGTGTAAAAATATTTTACAATATAAGTCAAGTGATAATATGCTTCTTTACTTCAAGATTTCACTCATTTTTGAAATCTACAAAATCAGTTAACCTGATAGAAAAAAACCAAAAGTCAATAAACGATCAAAGAGTGGTCGAATATAAAAATAAAAGAAAGCATTAAAATATAGGTCTATATTTTACCTTGCAAAAGCGTCATTGGCCAACAAAAGAATCACTCTGGTAGACATCAAAAGTGTCATTATTTCACAAAAGTGGCTCTCTGTTGTTCCTGTCAGAAACCAAAGATGCCAAAAGTGTTGTTGTTATCAAAAGTGACTCTCTATGAAAAAATTAAAAAGAAATGCCATAAATTCAAAAGAATCACCGAATTTCAAAAGCATCATTGTTCCTTGAAAGTGTCACTCTGGTAGAAAACAAAAGCCACTCCCTGCCTATAAACTGTAAAACATAGGAATCTCAAGGAAAATTTACCAAATAAAGTTAGTTTTTCCCTCCTAATGCCAAAATGTGACTATAATCATAGTATGAGCTAAATATACTAGATCCAATAGATTCCAAGCCATATTTAACTAACTAAGGTATAATCCTAATGAAATGTTCAAAAACATAGAACGAAGAAACCATTAAAATAAAATATATTAAGAAATGCATAATGAAACTTAGTTAAATGCTTCAAACCTCATCCCATTTGGGGATTGGTGTCGTATTGATATGGAATAATGATCCTTTCCCAATCCCTTTGATAAAATGAGCATCTAAATGAACTCCATTGATGAAAACTAAGCTAAAATAGATGAAAACTAAGCTAAACGAATGAAAATCCAAAATGGATGTACGATGAATGAAGACTAGTGATGAAATGTGCAACATAAATTTTCTAAAATGGAAGTGGATCCATTTATCTCCAAATGATGAGAATTTATAGGAGAAAATGGTGAATCAAGGGACAAGATTGATTTGATCAATAAAGGGTTGAGATACAATCAGAGGTGAAGGAATGGATCAAGGATTCTCATCAATGGATGACAATGCAAGGTTACATGGATCAAAGAGTCAATTAATGACTCGCAATTATTCAAAGAAGCACACTTTCAAGTTTGTTACAAAGTTTGTTACAAAAGAATATTCCAGAATATTCCCTTTTTTTGAGTTCAAATGGAAGAATATTCCAAGGGAATATTCCCATGCAAGTGGGAGGGTGAGGGAAAATAGAATTAGATAATTAAAATAGAGCCTTATTTGTGCAAGTTGAGTGAAATCAGGATGCTCATTAAATAAAATATTTATTTAATGAAAAGGGGATGCAAATGACATTTAATTCAATAATTTAAGATTATTCAATTAAATGAGAGGACATAAGGTATTTAATTTAAATAATTTGCATTATATGATTAAACAAGATGAAAAGTTAGTGTGAAAGGGTGAATTAACTAAATAATAGTGATCATGTGATTAATAGGAGAAATTGATGCATTTAATTAAACAATGAAGATTATTTAGTTGAACAGTCGAAAGGAAGGTGAATTTAAGATGAAATGGTGTTAGTAATCACATTCAAGTGTGTAATATTAGTCAATAAAATTTTAAGTGTCTACAGTCCTCATCAAATCTCTTTCTTAATGTAAACTATAGAGTAGAAAACTCAAGATTGTGAACATAAAATTTGTCTTCATCATCAAAAATATTTATTGATGATAATTACTACTTAGACATCTATATTTAATATCAGATTCAACACCACATTCCTATTATGAAGAATAGTCCTCAACAGTTGAGCACAAGATGGTGGATATCATACTAATATTTTGGTTCTCATAATCCTCATTCACACAATAATCAAACTGATTACATTCATCACATAAATTATCATAAGCTTCCAAAGACTAAGAAACCATACATTACAGAGGAGAATTAGGTAATTCACAAGAAATAAACTAGGGAGTCTCCTCCACAATATTAGCACTAGGTTTCTTAAGAGGATATGTTATTTCCTTGTTTGAATACCCTTTATGATCATTTTCCACATGCTTTCCATTGTGCCATGTTGTATTATAGGGCCGATCAAATAATTTTGGCATTCTTTCATACCTATTATTATGTGTCCTATCATGAGATAATCATTTTTCATTTTTTCTACCTTTTAGATTAGTTCCTTCAATGCACTCATGACCTTGCCTAACTTGTATTTAGACGTGGATCCTTTATTTTTCTCTTATTTATCACAACTAAGGATCTTTATTTCACTCATTTTATAAATCTTATCTAATTCTCTCTAATTGCTTTCAATATGAATAGCCACTTTGTATGCATCTCTTATCATTAGGTGATATTTATCTATCAATAGATAACCCATATTAACATCATAATAATTACAATACAAGACTCAGAACATGGATCCATTGGGTCTTAAGTATGGAGGAATTATATTCAAAACTTTAGTAAATCTAGCATTAAAATATTAAACAAACTCATTTGATAATTTATTGATGTTATTAAACTCTAATTATAAATATGAGATCAATTTTTTACTATATTGTTCCATAAAAATCCTTTTAAACCCTTCCCATGAACCCATACTTCCATCAAGTAACCCTTTTAGCCAGTCTTTTGCATCATCATTTAAATATTTCACAAACAATTTCATGAGGACATATTCATCCTCAGTTTCAAAATCGTCAGTTAAACTTACAAAATAATTTAAATGATCATCACCAAATAATGCATTGTTTCCCCAAAAAATCATCAAGATAGTTCTTACCTCAACTGAAATAGGATTTGAATATCCTACGATTCTAGTTGTTGATGCAAAAAATTGACAAGGTAATAGCCTTTATAGGAAACTCAGTTAAAGGGGGGACCTATTGCACTAAACTGGGTGACCTCTGGGTTTTTTAAGAAGTCGGCTTCTTCTATAATTTGGGAGGTTGAAAAAGGGTAGAAGGAAACAAATGTAAAATTAAATCTAATCTAAGGTGATGCGGCAAGAAGTAGATATGGGAACGATAAACCTATTCGTGAATAATTTACTCAATGACATAAAATAACCTCCATACATTTACTAAAAAGAAGAGTTGAAGACATGCTCTGAATCAGCAAGGTTATATTGAAATTATAGAAGTCTACAAAAAAATTACTCAATACAATAATGGCATAGTATAAAGCTTTATCAAATAGTCAAGAAACAAAAAGGCTGAACAATGGCATAGTCTATGAATCTTATACTATTTCTAAAACAATACAATAGGCCTAGTGTCTTTCCACAAATTTTCTTGTAATTTCCAAACTCATTTTCGAAAAGAGGAAGCAGTATTTATAGATAAAAATCCCACAACCTAGTATGCCAATAATAGAAAATATCCCTTGATCATGAGCAATGATTTCCTTTGGTCATTCCAATAGAAAAATATTCGATCATGGAACGTGGTTTCCTTCAAAATAGATGCATCCCTTGTGAATGATGATAGTAGTCCCAGCAGAACATAGTGTTGACATGTGTCTCTCACTCATGAAGGTAGTTAGAACACATGGCAATCTTGGCAAGCCTCGATGCTTTCTCCTTACTTTTCCTCGATGAAGTCCCAAAAAAGACAAGTGGTGATAGGTCAGAGCTTGTGGTTCATTCCTCCCTCCTTGTGATGAAAACCTTCGAAGTGAATACATACATGTGGAGGTATCCTTCACAAATGATGTTGTCAGTGGGGTCCGCCAAAAAGTGTACGTGGACCAATGCTACGTGGCATTTGGACGTAGCTTGGTAGAGAAGAAAAGGCAAGCAAGCCAAAAGGGTACTAACTGCTAACATGTGGAAGCATGGAAAAGCCGTTAAAAAAGAAAAGGAAGAAATCCCTGTGAAGAGAGTTTGGCAAACACATGGCAGCAGTAGAATAAAGCTTTTACAAAAGTAACCTGGTGATGTTCAAACAGATGAGGTGCAGGCCGGTACTTAGCAAAAATAAAAACCACCCAAAGGGAGCTTGAGGAAATTTATGTTCACAACTTTTGGCGACTACTAGGGGAATTTTACCTACGAAAGAAGGAACCCAAGATTTATGGTTCGCATAACAAAGTCCTATCCATTGGGTGATGTGATCAAAGCTTAGAGAGAGTGGTCTATAGAGGAAACTAGTCAGCCTCAAATGGTGTTGATATCTCACACAGATTCTCTTGTGATCTATTCAAATCGATCATTTCTTTGTATGGAAGTGTCATATATATACTGGCTTGGGACTCGAGTTGAAAAAGAATCCTCATTATTGGATGAGTGATGCCATCAATATCTTCTATAGTAAGGGGCTGATTGAAGCTCAAAAAAGTTGATGTGTCCTATTGCTTCTCTTTAATCTTTGCCACAATATGCTCCGTTGTGGCCACTAATTCATCTGAAAGAAATAGGGAAGGTAAACCCATCTGAGTTAGCTAGGAGAACTTCACCTGCATGCTATTCATGGTTTGGTCTAGTGTAGTAGTGCACTTGCTTGCATTGAGGATGGCTATGTTGTAGTGGATTAACCTATTTACTATTTTGGCAGTAGCTTTCTGGTCTTCGATCCTTGTGTTTTCTAAGTCCTCATCCGAGACCATGCATAGCCTATCCAAAAAAAAATTAGCCTCAGAGACCCTCTTTATGATGAATTACCAGAAATGCTCAATCATTTTGTGAACCTCCCTACCTAAACTTGTTGCCTCTATAATGAATTAGAGCATCAGGTAGAGAGTTAGGAAAAAGGCCTTAACCTTTTCCTAGTATGAAACATATAGCTGTTGAACTACTTGAAGGAGGTATGAGTGGGTGGCAGGCAGTTGAGCAAAGCTCTTCAAAATGCCAACTTCTACATCCCTTAATCTAATATTATGTGTTAGATTTGCAATCCTTTGGTCTGCTATGGAGAGTTGACCCTATAGTGTTCTTGATTCAGTGAGCCAGTTTTCTTCTGCCCATTCTTTGTTTGTTGCTTCCTTCTCAAGGGAAGACTTCATTTCCTGGACCTCATTCTCTAGTTTAGTCCATCGGGCATCAAAGTCTATGTCCTTTTTTTGTATCTGTTGTTCTAATTGAGCGTGTTGGCTTTGAAACTCCTCATTTTCTTGTTGCATTTTCTACTCCACCCATGCCAATTGGTCCTGATATTCTTTGTTTTTTCGCTGTAGCTCGACAATCAGGTTCAGATCAAATGATTGGAACTTTTCAAGTTCCTCCTAGAGTTTAGCCTGCTCCATCTCCACTTGCCATGATATGTTCTTGAATTCTACATCCCTTTCTTTGTTCTTTGCTAGCAGGACCTCGATTCTCTCCTTGAAAATTTTGAGCTCTTCTTCTCTCTTCTTTAGCTAGTGATCGGACTTGAGGAATTCGGTGGTCACCACTCGCTATGTCTCCTCCATGAGCTCAACATTGTCTTGTGGTTGGGATGTGCTTAGATTGAGTCCCATAGAATACATGTTGTAATAATTGGGTTAAATCTCTCTTAGCAATTTGATGACGGCTAGGTGCATGGTCAAAAAATGTAGCTATTTCTAAGCCTCATTGAAAATAGTCTACACCTTTGGCTCTGCTAGCTTTTTAGCATCCTTGGCTCTTTGTTTTTTGACCCTGATAGCTCATGCCTACTTTTTCTTATTGCCCTCTGACAAAAATTATATTGACGACCTAATGATTCCACCTACAAAAGGTGCACCAGGAGGAAGGGAAAAAGGGAATGAGAGGGTAGCGGTTCTAGGAGATTTCTTCCTTGAAAGATTGACCATTTGCAGGGAGAAAGGAGGAATATGCCAAAACCTAGTTTGTGAACTAGCGAGAGAACTCAAGGGAAGCGGTGTCATGGTGGATTCCATCTGCTGGGAAGACTGGGTTGGGTCTGATATAGTAGTAGCAAGAGGGGTATCAATGGCAGCCACAGAGGAAAAAGGTGAAGTGATAGTAGATGCAGACTGGGTCAAGGCGAAAGGTGGAAAGGTCTGTGGAGGAGTAAAGGAAAATGGCTCTACCTAGGAGAACTGCATGAAGCCTCCTATGACCATTGTAGAAAAAGAAGAGAAGGAAGGTGATGGCACTCTCAAATTTTGCAAATTTGAGATGCCTATTTCAAAATTTTGCTTTTGCACTTTTAGAAGTGCACTTGAAGAATTGGTCCCGAGTAACCCATTTTAGAGGCTTATAATTTAAAGCCTATTAATTGTCGTGCAAAACCCATTTGTATAAATACTCATTTGACCTATGTGAGTAGGCATGTCAAATTTTAGCTTCCCATGATAATTTTTGATAGGGTTTCGAAAAGTGAAGCTAGAGGGTTTTGACACTGTTCTGCTATTTGCAGATTGTCAGTTTTGTGAAACAACTTCCTGTTTGAGCTTGGTTTCTACCGCTAGTTGATTGTCATGTTAGAACGAATGTTGTTCCATATTCTCCATACCTAAATGATCTCACATGTTAGTTTTCAGAGCCTTATGATCTGATTTACTATTTTTAGTAGATCAAAACCAAATGCAGTTTGTTTTGTTTTGCATCTGCATTCCTGACAACCTTTCTGAGTTGTCAACTCCGATCCATAATATCTTTTGATTAACGATGTTTCAAGAAAATTCCTTTTGCACACGTGCTCAAGATACCTTAATGAACTTATGTGTCTGATGGAATCTCGCTAGGAGTTGATTTGTTATTTTTACAAATTGGCAGTTGGATCAGTTTTAATTGGTGTAGAACAGCTGTTGTTTCAGAAAAGCCTGATTGGGAAAATTTGCTGATTAATATCCGGTTCCTCATGATTTGTTTATCTAAGCCATATTTTGCACTATACTTTTGGGTCAAATGACTATATGCTTGCAAGTTTTTATGTCTCCCGGAGGTCGTTTGACCGGTTTCCTAGATTGATTCCTGAGGCAACTTGACCTGTTTTGACCATTTTGCAAAAGTGCTAGAAAACAGATTTTGATCACGACCCAGTTCGTTTTTTAACTTCAGAATTATTCAAAAAAGTTGTCTGATTGATTTTAGCATAAAAATTGTTTGAAAACAATTTTTTTTTTAGTTGGGCCACATGGGGCCCGACATGCTTTGCACTATTATGATGCAAATGTTGCAATGGGTTGAGTGGGGTATAGGTCTCTGTCAGTGACTATTTAAAATAATTTATATCTTGTAATACATCGTCCAAAACAAACTCTTGAGGACATTACCCAACTATGTAAATATAGGGATAAAGTCCCAACGCCATTTGAGCTTGTTGGGATATTTGAACAACAATGTGATATGGAAAAATACAAAACTCTAAGTTGTCACCACAAAAATATTAGAAAAGGTCAGGAACTTGTGTGTCCTATTGACATAAATTTTGACAAGGACAACATTCCATGCGAACATTAAATGTGATGCATCTCTTGTTAATCTCCCTCCTATAGTTAACTAGGTTGATATGAAATATGGTAAAGAATGTCATGGCATGAGCCTTTTTTGAATGGAATGGCAATATGTATGTTGGTGCTGAAATTTTACAAGTTGGTGTAAACTCATATTCTCATTTTAATTACATGTGGGTGGCTGATCGTATATGGACCTACTAAGGAAGTATTGTATATGATTAAAGGAAAAAGGGAAAATCTTGTTACACAATCATCTACTTGAGCAACAACACAAATTCATGATAATGGAAGCACAATGCACATTCAGCCTATGTGTTGTTGGAGGAGGCACGAGCTTGGGGAACCTTTGTGTGGCACGGTGGAGGGAGTCAAATAGGGCTTGAGTCATGCATGAGTGATGGAGGTGCCATCACACAGGGTGCATGAATAATTTGCGGAGAGTTGTGCCATCATTGAAGGCTACAAGAGAAGTGGAGCTACTGAAAAGGCTTTGATAACTTTCAAACATGAGACAGGAGAGGGCAACTTTGAGCCATTTTTAATGCTACATCCTTATTAGCTAAGTGGGGCACCAGCACATGGATGATAGCTACTGTGTATTCTAATTGATATAGAGGCAAGTGGCTTGTATGGCGCAATACCTAAGGAACATTTTTACACTAACAATGTGCAGCTCTTTGCAAGGAATAATGGAGAATGCACTGGCCACATGGAGCAGTACGCATGAAGTTAAGAGCATGCCGCACATCTATAAAAGCATGGTAGATGGGTAAATGGTGCCCAACTAGACATGTATATAGAAATGGAGTAGCATATACATGGTGTGTAAATTGTACGGGTCCATCAAACAAATGTGGTTTTACTGTGCGCCATTACAGAGTGTGAACATCCATTAGAATTGGCAAGGGTGCAATCTAGAATAGGCAATGCGCATCCATCAAGGAGAAGACTAGGTAAGAGGTGTAGCCAGAGAGAGGTGTGCTAGTCATGGGTTTTGGGCCTACATGCCAAGTGTGGAGGGAGTGTGCAGGTGCACCAGCTAGTAGGTGAGGAGCATGGACATCTGTCAAAGCATAGAGGAGTTTCCAATCTAGGGAGGTGATTAGGGGAACAACCAACCATGGTATGCCTGCTTACCAGCAAGGAGGATGCCATCCATCAAAATGGAAAATGGAGATAGAGGTTTGCGCCATACAAAAAATGCAAGTGACAGGTAAAGCATGGTGTGGCCAACGGGTGTATAATGAAATATGGATACCCTCGTGCCAAGTGAGGAGGCCATGTATCCACCAAAGCATAGGCTCAAACATAGAAAATGAAGAGAAATTAGGGCATACCTCACTGACCTCGTAGGATTTTGATGACACCATCAAAATCCTTGCGAGGTGCGCGAGGTTGAGTGAGATCAAGACATGGTGGGCCCAGGAGAAAATTCAAAGCATGGGTATAGTTTAAGGAAATATTAAAAGATTTGTTGCCTTACCACTATCTCGAGGGTTTTAAAATGGAAGCCCATTTTTCTTGCAAGGTCAGCGAATTTTTTCCATGTGGATGGTGGTCCCAGCAGAAGTAATTTTCCCATGGAGGAATGTGTCTTAATATTTTAAATGCCTGGTGAATCTTTTAAAAGATTATGTTTCAATTATTAGGTAAAATATTTTAAAAGGAGGGAAAATTCATTAAAGTGAAAACACGGGAAATGTTTGGGAATTATTTTATTGGTTGGTGAATAACACTGCACAAAAATGGTAAACAAGGGAGCATGGAGTAAAATGTAAATGGCACGGTGATTTTTGGAGATGAGGTAAGGGTAAATATTTTACTTTGCTAGGTTAAAATGCAAAGTGAAATAAAATGGAATAGGCAAATATTCTCACATGGTGAGTGCCCATGAATTATTTTTAATTATTATTTTTACTTGTGAGTGAAATATTTAATATTTCACTAAAGAGTGAATGCCAAGCAAATATGGAGTGGAAATATAAAGTGCAAAGCCATTGAAAGTGAAAGTACATGGGAAAGTTTTATGGAGAGAGTAAGTATTCATTGTGTTGAATATTTTATTGGCTCAAACAAATATAACATGCTAGACAGTAAAGTAAAGTTGGAGCCAAAGTATTAAAATTGTAAAACTTTAATACTTGCTGGGAAATAAAATACAACAAAATTGTTAAATGAAGAGCATAAAAGGCTGAAACAGAATTTGCACGGGAAGAGATATTTTCCAGCTGGGTGAATTTGAAGATTCTCCACATGGGCATGTTTTCAGTTACTGGGCAATGATGAGCTAATGCTGTTTCTGAGGGAATAAGTTTGGTGCTACAAAGGAAGAGAGCCGAGAGATTCTTTTATAGAATTGATGATCAACGGTGAATGAAGTTTCTAGATGGCATTTCCAAATCAATTTTATGGCTGCTTCATTCTTCTATATCTTATCTTCTTTTCTCATTTGCAAAGGGTTCTGAGATTAACTTTCGAGTTTTTGTATTGGGCTAGGTAGATAGAGAATTATAATTTCTAAGTCATTGTTTGAGTCTGTAAGCTGTAATTTTATGAATTCATGAGTAAATACAACTAGTTTATGCAATTAACATCATGAAGGTGTTTCCAAATTCATGAATGTCTTCATATTGTCTCCATAGTTGTACACTTTGAGTCATGTAAATTCAATAATACAAGGTATTGTTTGATTTTATGATCTCAAGTTTCATGAGATTGTTTTGTTTGTTCACTATTCTGTTTCAAGGAAATGGCTAGAATGCTTTAAGTAGGTGATTGTGATTTTAGGTGTGTAGATGGGATTTGATAATGAGAATCTGATTGATAATAAGAGAAGGATTGTTGGTGCAAGACACTAGCAGTTAATGCAAAGCATTAGCAAGTTAAATCCATTGGTTGAAGACTGTTTACTAGGGAATTTGTTTTATGTGTTTCACTCCATGGCCCAGAATTGGCACTGATCTATTTTTAAGTTTGTGCATCTCAGGAACATTTTATAATTGCAAAATCATTCTTAATCTTACTATGTTGTTGTATGTCCTGCTTTCCAATGGCTGAAAGAGGGTTGAGTTGCTGAGAATTTAGCCAAATTTGAAGTTTTCAATGCTTCCCTTAGTATATTTTCATTGGGAATTATCTACTATAAAAAGCAATGTCAGTGTATGAGTGATTTAAGTTTTGGGCATTGTATAGGTTTACCCACCTTGGTCCTACAGAGCCAAAAGTGTAGGAGATGTCATTCTTAGACTAAATCTTATCAGTTGGCCACTAGCCTTTGTGGTTCTTTAATATAGAGGTTGGCTACCTCATAGAGAATTGCAAATCCTAGCTGGGTTGTATTTTTAAAACACCAACAGAAGGGTCAGTGCCTGAAGTCAAGGGTGTCGTAGACATAGCAAGAGAAACTAAAGATTGTGAGGCAAGAGAAGAGGGAGCAAAAAATACCTGTGACTTAGATGATTATGATCCCTGGCTTGTTGCGGGCTCTTGGGAACACTCTCGAGAAGCTACTTCAGTGCACTACCATTTGGTGGGTGGTGAGTCTTCCACCACTACAGTTTTCAACTATTGTTGTAAGGTTTTTCTAGTTCTTTTTGTGGTCTAGGTGTGATTCAGTGAAGCCCTCGCACATGATATGTTCACCTACACTTTTGAAGAAACCTTGATAGGTTGCTTCATTGCCTTCTCTTTTAGCTATATCAAGGCCACCTAAACTTCCATTTCATTCTCCTTTCCTTCCCTAGAATTTGTTTCGGCCTCCTCCAGGTTGTATCTTCATCATCACTTGCATCAAAATAAGGATGCTCATCATTTCACAATTTATCGAACATTTCATCTATCTTTATGCTCTCATAAGGGGCATCAGGGTGTTGGATTTCTTGTTGGTAAATCCAAAAATCCCTAATCTTTTCTTCACTCCAGTTGAAATTATTTGTCAAATTATTGCGAAGAGTAGCCCTGATTGGATTCTTCTCATTATATTTTCTCAACTTGAAGTAGAACTTGAGCCATGGTGGCTTACTATCTCTGGTTGGAATATGGACTAGGTCAACCATCAAGTCATCTGCATCCTCTAGTGGATTTCATCACTTCTCCCAATAAGTCCAAGGGTTGTGCATTACTTTGACATATTCATTTGGTAATTCATTATCGAGGTTGCAATTCCATTTGTCACAAATCCATGCTAGCCCTAATTAAGCCAGCTTCACCTCTAACAGCTTTTGTGTCTTCTTCTTGGCCATAATTACCATTTTAAAGCTCAACGAACAACTAAAAAATCCTCTCTTCTTGGCTTTGCCTCTATAAAAGGTAAATTCAATAATTGATACTTCTTAAAACATTTCAAGGGCCAGCAACCAATCTGTGAGACATGTCGGAAGCTAGAATGGTTCCCCATTGAAGTCGTGCATCCAAATGAATGTGAAATCTTCTCCCATAAACTACTCATATTTCAAAGTGAAATTCTACATATACTCTATTTGGTCTGAGTTGAGCCGATAAATACCACCATCCTCACTCAAATCTTGTAGAATCAGAGTCAAGAAATAATCCAAAAAATGAATAATAATCATAAGTAGACAAGAGGAGAGAAGTCCATATAGATACTGGCCTTCTCTTTTGATTTTCATCAAATATGGCCAACCTCACATGTTTTTTGAAGAAGTTAGGGTTCTGATGCAAAAATATATGGGTGAGGAAAGAAGGAAACCTGAACCTTTGATGTGTTTTGTATTCCCTTATCTAGCTCAGCATCTCCTTGATGATGAATTCTGTGAAGTCATACCAGAAAAGGGAATGGTGCCTATGCAATTGGAACCTAAAGCCTAGTTGAAATTCCTGAACATATTTTTCGGTGTCTAAGACACAAACAAATGCCATCATTGAGTAGGCATCCTACATGTCTATGTGGAAAGAATTGTGTGCTGACAAGACTCGTGGTGGATTTTTCTGATCCTCCTTGGGCCTTTAGGTTTCTTTTTTATAAAAATATAGAGCCAAATATTTTGTTTTCCATATTTTATCTCCCCTTCCTAGGGTGAATGACTCCATCTTGTCCACTTTGGAGCTTCGTTTAGGGATGCATAGAATGTTCCAGATAGCTTCTACATAGATATTAACTCTCAGCTCCCAACCCGATAGTGTTGGCAGCCAAGTTGAAATGCTTAATGGCTTCCTCGACTAGCTCAAAGCAGTAGTGCACAAATAGGACCATATACTGTGGAAGCCCATTGAATCAACACTTCTATGCTAAAGATTTTGGGTCGCTATTTTTCTTCATCCTCTCATAGGCCGCCTATCTAAGAGTCTTAGGGTTCTTTTTGAGGATGGGATCATGAATGTTATCCCATATCTCCTTTATGTGGATTTTGTCTCTATGGGTTTTTTTTTTCTGCGGCCTTTGTATTTATCCACACTAGCTTCTCTAGTATCCCAAGCAAAGTGTAAGAGACATTTTCAAAGACATAGGTAGCTAGTACTTCACGCATGGCATCAAAAAAATAGTGCATTTCTTCGCCTTGTGTTTTTTTTTTAGAACTCTGGGTTGCTTCCATACGTTACAAGCTTCTCCTCATAAAGCACATCGGTATGGTATGAATGGAACCTAAAACACAATGCAAGGCTCTAAAAGTAATCCTAGATGAATTATTTCCTTTCACTTTAGGTTCAATCCACACTTGAGCAGTGAATCTCCTATGGCTATTTCTTTGTATTTAGTTGCTTCACTGCTATTTTGCACCACCCTTTGGTTTCTTAGAAATTCTACACTCAAAAATTATTTTGATTACTCGAGAATCTTTCTACACCATTTAGCTTTTGTATGCAACACTTAGCTTTTTCCTTGATTTTTTTCCTTCAAGCGATAGACAACGACTGCCTTTTTGCATTAAATTTGGCATGTATCGCCAGCTTTCTTACCCATGCAAAAATGAATTACTTTCCCTTTTGAGAAGATAAGAATTCATAATATCATTAGTACTCACGTCCTTTGGCACAATTTTCCTAGGAAATTTAGTCGGCGATTGAAAGAAAAGAAACCTTTTACATGCTTTGGCAATTAATATTCTAAAAGGAATAATTAAGCCAAAGATGTAATAAGTACTTGAAAATATTTGCATTTTTCCTTGGAGTTTGAAAATTCCTGCATTGTGACACATCAGTGCTCATGCATATGGGCGATTGCTTAAAACTGCCACCAACTTGAACCAATTAATTAACACTCCTTAATCTTGCACACAAAATTTCATACGTGCAGACGTAACTGGGTAGGAATGTCGAGATGGCCTTTGGTGGAATTTTTGAGTTAACACTCAATAAGCATCATGCTTATAGCACGTAGCTACCTTAGATATTTCTATAAATAGGCCCTAACATAGTAGAAAAATCACACTTAGCAATTAGCAAGAATTGGTAATAGGCAATTAGCTAGGATAAGTGTTAGGCAGCTGAGCAAAATTTACATTTTTGTAGAGCTAGACTTAGGCAGTTGTGTAGACACTAGTACCATGAATACTCCCATTAGGCTAGTTTGCAATAAGTCCTGAACCACATTCTTAGGTGAAATTTCCAATAGGTGACTTTAAGAGAATGACCAAGAACAAGCATTCACTGGCTATCATAGCTATGAAGTGGATGCTAGTCCAAGATTGCATTGAATACGAGAATAGATATAGGGTAAACATGGACATATACTCACATTTTGTTGCTTCTTTTCTTGACATACAAGTACCAAAAGGTATGATTTTTCACCTAACAGTCCAATTTTTTCTAAAGAAGTATCTTGGAAGCCTTAGGGAAGTTGTCTCAAATGTGGTATATGGCTTGGGCCTCCCCTTGGAAAGTGACCTTTGAAGGCACATTGAAGAGGATGTCATGGTACCTTGCATGACATTCTTGAGTAGCTTGTGTGTTCAGTCACAAGTTGAGCACCATCAGAAGGACACCCATGCTTGTAATTTCCTTATGTGCTGCTATAATATGGTGTTATTCTATGACATCGATTGGTACACGGACTTTAGGAACCTTGTGTTCCCTCTGCCACTCATCGTTGGTGTTGTGAATAATATCGTTGCTCCAAACCTTGTTGATAACAACAATCCTACTATTGCTGATGATAATGCTCCTGCTCCTCTAGCCAACTAAAGTTTCAAACACTTTTTTACTTCTTTTTATATATATGCTTCGAATGGGCTTTACCGTACATACATATAAAGAAGTTGCATAATCTATATATAAATATAATTTTTAAACATATGGCCTCAGAGCCATTTTGAAAATTTATTTAATGAAGCATATATATATAATGAGTATACCGCTCATACTAAACCTCGTGTCTCTTTTTCATGTGATTCTACTACATGGGTTCATTTTAATCCTCCACACATTAGTTCATTTTTCTGCATCATGGGTTGTATTTACTTCTCTCCACTTTCTACAATAATGGGTTCCATCTATTTTCCTACTTCCTACACTATGGAATTTTTTAAAAGATTGACCAACAAAAAACATGAAGGAAAATAATTATAATACTTACATATTTACACTAGTGGTATAATATCGAAGCTTAATTAAATAATTTTAGGTGGATTTCATTAGCTGGAATACCCAATGCTTCATGTTCTATTTTTTCTAATCCAAATGCATTATGTTGTTTACAATAAACTATTTTGAAAGGGCCCTCCCATAGATTGTCAAATTTTCCATGTTGGCCAGGCTTTGTGACCCTTTCATTGAACTTTAATACTAAGTCCTCGCACTTTAGACCTTGGTCCAAGGATTTTTTGTTGAACCATCTCTTAACGACCTACTGGTGATTGGACATGGCTATCAGATCTTTTCCCCTTTTTTCTTGTACCTCTAGCAACTCAACCAACTGAACCTCCATGGCTCCATTTTCTTCGATTTCCAGGGCTTGAGCAGTTGTAATGTAGGAATCTCCAATGAGATAGGAAATAACACTTCTTTTCCATACACTAGCTTGTATGGTGAAGTTTTGAGGGCTTGCTTGGGAGTTATGTGGTCTTTTGAGAGCACTACATTCCTTCTCATTATCCAACCCGATCATTTTAATGAGTTAGACTAAATTTTTGTTAGTCGACTCAACCAGGTCATTCCCCTATGGGTAGTAATTTGATGAGGTTTTCAAGAATATGTCATGCACGAGTGTAAATTGACATACCTTAGAGCCTAGGAAATCATTGGCATTTTTTGAAATGACAATCTTTGGCAGGCTAAATCTCGTTACTAGCCCCTCAAAAAAATCCACAATCTCCGCCTCCATTGCCTTCTTCAGGGGCATGGCTTTAGTCCATCTGGTAAAGTAATCTGTGGCCATGAGAACCCATTTATGTTTGGTGTTGGAGGCTAGATTGATCATCCTGATGAAGTCAAGACCCCATTGTGTGAATGGCTCATCTGCTACTATCGGATTGAGAGGTATTACGGAATTGTTTCTTCTTCCTGCAAAGAATTGGCATTCTTTGTAGGCTTTTATCATGGAGTATGAGTCATTGAATAGTGTAAGCCATAAGTACCCAGTGCATAGGATCTTGATGGTGGTGGTCTTCATAGACAAGTGTCTTCCTATAGGACTGCTATGGAAAATGTCAAGAATTCTCTTCACTTGCTCTGTGGTGACACACCATAGTAAAATTCCATTGAAATTCCTTTTGAAGAGGACCCCTTCAATAAGTAGAATCTTCTCCTCTGAGAAGGAAGTCCTGGTGGATATTTTTTGATGTGAATGAATCTCACTCTATCCGCCAGCCAACAACCTTCGAGCTTGGACTCATTTGTTAGAACCAACTCTTGTTTCTCTTCCTCAATCGCCATTTCCTCGCTGTGCACCAAATATCCGCATAGTCCCCTTCCTTAGATGGTCTTTGTAGGCTTGACCTCAATTTTATATTCAAGGATCTTAGTTATCCAATTGGCTATTTTTCTGGTGATTTCTCCTTCCATGATGTATTCGCGTACACTAGAATGTGTGATATAAACAATCACCTTATTGCAACATATAAGATGTCAAAACTTCTTAAGTCCCTTTACAATTGTGAATGCTTTCCTCTTGATGAAGTTGTAGTTCATCTCATATTCCTTTAAGGTCAAGGATTGAAATTCTATCAGATGTTCTCCCTTTCCTTCATTGTCCTTTTGAGTTAAAAAAATAGTGATTCTTGTCTTGCTACTGAATACTACATTATGAAGTCCTTCGATAGGTCTAGATTTACTAGAATAGGAGTTGAAAAAATAGCATCCTTGACCTTCTTGAAGGCTTCTATAGCTTCTTTCATCCATTTGAATAATTAATCATTTTTCGGCATTAGGGTGATTGGTTTAATTATTCTTGCAAAATCATAAATAAATTTTCTTACAAAGTTAACCTTCCCCAAAAATACTAGACTCCCTATTTGTTGACTAGTAGGGTAAGTTCCCTAATTGATTTCACCCTCTTTGAATAATTTTTGATTTCTTCTTTGGACACTACATGTCCCAATAATTTTCCTTGTGGTACTTTTAAGACACATTTTTTTGGGTTCAGGGACACCCTGAACTCTTGATAGTTTTTGGAAATCACCTCTAGGTGATCAAAATGATCATCCTTAGACTTGGAGAATATAGTTCGATCATCCAAATAGATTATGATAATTTTGTTCATCAATTCACTGAAATCTATATCCATTTCCCATTGGAAAGTGGCACCCGCATTTGAGAGGCTGAAAGGAATTTTAGCATATGTGAATGTTCCCCACTTGGTAGTGAACGTTGTTTTGTGTCAGTCCTCTTTTTTGACCCAGATTTGGTTGTACCCAGAAAAACTGTCCAACAAAGAAAACATCTCTGAACTAGCCATTGCTTACAAGATTGACTCCATAGAAGGCAACAAGTAGTGGTCCTTTAGGGATTCCCTATTTAGGTCTCCAAAATTGACACATAGGTGGATGTCTCTATTCTTTTTTTGGACTGGGACTAGGTTGGATACCCATGTGTTATGTTTGATTGAGAAGACGATCTGTGACTAATTAGCTTTGTCAACTCTTGCGCCATCGATGCTTCAATATTTAGATTTTTTGGCATCTGCATTTGGTGGATAGGTTTTGCACCTTCCACCTGCTCTATTATATGTTGTATGATGTCAGGATTGTATCCCTTAAGGTCATCATATGACTAGGCCACCACCCCTTTATACTTCTCATAGAAGTTGATCATCCTTTCTTTATCCTGATGTGGGACATCCTTCCCGACTTTGAGCTTTCTTCCATCACCAACCTGAAGGTCTGCATAGTCACTTTTTTTTTCTACAAACTTCCTCTTATCATTCCATGCATCGTGACAAGCGAATAGGTTCTCAAGAGTGACCAAACCTTTTGGAAGCTTATTGCACCTCAGTTAAATGATTTGTCTATCGTAGGCCTAAGAAATATTTGGTTGGAGTTGGTGGGAAAAATCTCCTAACTGCTGGATGAACGAGGTGATGTTCTCATCACTTTTGAACACTTTCTAGATCTGATTATTATTTGCGATTTCTGATCAGACTATCACTCATACAGAGTGTTTTTTATGAATTAGGTCAAAGGTAGTATCCAACTAGGATCCAATTGCGGCCATGTGATCAATAACAACATTTTGTTCCTGGGGCACTACCTAGCTGTTGAAGGATTTGAAACCCTCTATTAGGTCCTAATCTCTATGTCTATAGGATCTTATGTGAACATTCTTTGCAGTGGAGATCTATTAGACTTGATTGACCACTAGTTCAGAGTCTCTGAACACTATTATTTCCTTGATGCCCATTTGCTCTGCAAGGCTTAGACCTTGTACTAGGTCATCATACTCAAATTCATTGTTCAAACAAGTGAACTGGAAGCATAAGGACTAGAGAATATTTTCATTGTGTGGGGATGTCAAAGATATCCTGACACCAGCACCAATTTTTCACCTTGCACCATCAAAGGTAATTGTCCACAACTCTGAGGCTTGACCGACTGTGGGGTATTTTACCACCTTTGGGATCTCTTGATCCTCATCATATATTACATAGGTTCCTAACCTAGTAGCATGATAGTTTCTGAAAGGATTAGTTTTGATATATTCACTCAAGAGGGCTTCTTCCTGATCAGTTTGATCCCTAGTCACTTTCTCATATTCAAGTAGCTTGGTACCATATGTTTCTTCTTTGGTAAAAGAGTTATGAGCCACCTCAAAGTTCACCATGGATTCATCAGCCACATGTTCCTAATGTAGAGGTTTAGACACTATCTTAATTTTAGCTTTGTGCTTGGTTCTCAGGATCAAGTGTGACCAGTCCAAAGAAAGATACCCACCTATCTTTCAAGTGAATTCTTGGGATAGGTAGAGACTGAACATGGGAGGAACATCTATGATCATAGTATCCTACGAAACTATGATGTTAGGGTAGGAGAATAAGGTCAAGGGGAGGTCTTTGATGACACCTACAGTTTGGACTTTGTTTCCATCAAGATGCATAACCCCCCTTTTTAAAGGTTCATAACTAAGTCCTAGGGCTTTATCTATCTGCTTGGGAATTACTATGGTGCTAGCACCAAATTCAATCATGGAATTATGCAGTAGTTTCTTCCCCACAATAAGAGTTAAGAAAAAGTGCTAGGGTTTTGGCTTCTCTTTAACTTTATTAGAGGCTTCCTTTGTGCTATTTATGAGAAATTTGGTCGAAGGTGATGGGCCAACAGCCTTTTCTATGACTGATTTCTTTGTTGGTTCAATAACCGCATCCTCCTAGAGGGCCTTCTACAACAGTGATTTGTGATCTGGAATAGCTAAGATATCCCAAAGGGATACGTTAGAAGAAGATTTCTTCAACTATTCCACCACATTGAATGGTGGTGAATTTGAAGGCTTTTATTTTTTAGCGCTGGTTATGAAAATATCCTTGTGTAGTTGGAGTTGCAAAGCAATTGTGGAAGGACCTAGAGTCTAGTTGGAGGCACTAGTAGGCTACAGAGTGATTGGTTCACAAGTGTGTGTTGTAGTCAGATTGCACTTGCTGGGTCTTTGATCTGGATGCCTCGTACGTGAACAACACCTCTTCTCCTTCCATCCATGAGAAGATGGCATGGTTGGGAGCTATGTAATTTTCTTGTTCCAAGGACATTCCTTGCATTTGAGTGGTAAGCACCATTGTTTCCATTTGGGGAGAGGCATATGCATAACCTCTTGAATTTAATGCCACACCTTGGCTATGTTGTTTTGCAACCTTCTATTGTAGGTTTTCACGTGGAAAATTTTGGGGCATATGTGCATCACCACAGGGAAGCACCAAGGATTGATATCTTCAATGAGGTTGTTCTACTCTATGGTCAGCTCTATGCTTTTACTTGGATAAGCAGCTCCCAACGGGGTAGGCACTGGCACTATTTAAATAGCTGTCTAAGCTTGCGGATTTATGCATGCACCTCCTTAGTACTAGTTCTATTGGTAGGGGGTCTTCCACCTTGATAATTTTGATAGGTTGGCTTTAGGGGTGCAGATTGGTTCTACTTAATGATATTTATTTCATTGGTGATGGTTTGCAACATTTCCTTGATGTCGCTTATCTCATCCTTTAAAGAGCCAGATGTAGAAGCAACATTCTATGGCGTGCCCAGATATGTGTATATAGACTAGGGAGGTGTGGGTGCACTGGTAGATGGCATCTCTTGGGTGGGAACTGATATTTTAAGAAATATAGGCATGATGGGACAAGGTGGAAACTTCCCGGTGTCAATCAGATTATTCTCTACCTTGACTACTACACTATATGCATCTGGTAGAGTGGTTCCACCTAATGACTAGATCATCATCGAGATATCAACGTTGATGGATTTGAAGTAGAACATGAATTCCAACTCATTTAGCGGGTGGATAGTAGTCTAGATCCTCTACCAAGTTGTATGGAACCGAGCGTTGAATTTAGTCATGGCTTCATATAGGTCCCACCTTATGGTTGCTAGCTGATGGTATAGGAAAGACCTATCTCCACCATTCGATAATCTTTCATAGAAAGGATCTCTAAGCTAATCTCAGGTACCAATGGTGTTAGCTTGCAGAGTGTGATACCAATCCAATGCTTTACCCCTAAAAGAGGTTTCAAGCAACCTTAGCACTATATTTTGGTCTATAAATATATGCACCAAACATACATCCACCACATCTTGTAGATTTTTGCATGGTGTTCTTGAGCCATCTCTAGTAAATTTAGGTATAGCTTTTAGAGCAGAGATCGGGATAGGGTCTCAAATGGTGGGTGCAAATGGTGCTACAAGGGGACTTCTGGCATCCCATGCCACACAATTTTTGTTTGCAACCTGCAATATGGTTGGTGGAGGGATCAGAATGTTCACTAGATGAGTCCTAGTTGTTACTATTTCTAGTGGCGACACTAACAAACTAGGGTTATTTGTTGTTTGGGATTTGGTAATAGGTTGATGGCTCATACACCCACTTTAGATTTAGGTACATTTAAGTATTCCCACCAAGCATTCCAAAAAAAAGAAATTGTTGATGCCATAAATTGACAAGGTAATAGCCTTTATGGGAAACTCAGTTAAAGGGGTGACCTATTGTGCTAAACTGAGTGACCTCTGGGTTTTTAAAGAAGCCGAATTATTCTATAATGTAGGGGTTGAAAAGGGTAGAAGGAAATGAATGTAAAATAAAATCTAATCTAAGGAAATTTTCCAAGAAGTAGATATGGGCACGATAAACCTATTTGTGAAATATGATTTAAGGGTTATTCATTACAATCTAGTATGTCCCAGAATAACAAAAATCAAAAATGGAAATCTAAATAATTTACTCAATGACATAAAATAACCTCCATACATTTACTGAAAAGAAGAGTTGTAGACATGGTCTAAATCAACAAGCTTATATTGAAATTATAGAATTCTACGAACAAATTACTCAATACAATAATGACACAGTATAAAGCTTTATAGAATAGTCAAGAAACAGAAAGGCTAAACAATGGCATAGTCAATAGATCTTATACTATATTCTAAAACAATACAAGAGGCCTGGTGTCTTTCCACAAATTTTCCTATAAGTTACAAGCTCATTTTTGAAAAGAAGCAGTATTTATAGATAAAAATCCCACCACCTAGCAGGCCAATAACAAAAAATATTCCTTGATCATGAGCAATGATAGCTAGAGCAATGATTTCCTTTGGCTGTTGCAATAGAAAAAGATTTGATCATGGAACATGGTCACCTTTGAACCAGATGCATCCCCTGCGAATGATGGAAGCGGTCCCAACAGAAGATAGTGTCAACATGTTTCTCTCACTCACGAAGGTAGTTAGAACATGTGGCAATCTTGGTGAGGCTCGATGCTTTCTCCTTACTTTTCCTCAATGAAGTCCCAGAAGAGACACATGGCGATAGGTCGGAGCCTATGGTTCATTCCTCCCTCCTTGTGATGAAAACCTGTGTGGTGAAGACACGTGGAGGTATCCTTCGCAAATAATGTTGTCGGTGGGATCCACCAAAAATTGTATGTGGATCGATACTATGTGGCATTTGGATGTAGCTTAGTAGAGAAGCAAAGGGAAGCAAGCCAAAAAGGGTGTGAACTAATGACACATGGAAGCATCACAAATCTGTTAGAAAAGCAAAGGAAAAAATCCATGTGAAGAGTGTCTAGCGGACATGTGGCAACAATCAGATGAAGCTTTTTCAAAAGGAACCAGATGATGTTCAAACAAATGGGGCTCGGACCAGTACTTAGGAAAATAAAAACCACCTGAAAGGAGCTTGAGGAAATTTATGTTCACACTAGTGAAATCTAATTGTTTGTATTTTATGTTAGAGTAAAGGTCTTAACTTAATTATGTTGATTAAGTCACCTTTATTCCCTTCTTAAGATTTCACATTAGTTTGTATAAAGTGACATTTAATAATTATATTAATTATTAAATGTTATCCTATTAGGGTTTCTATTAAGGTTTTTCCTATAAGGGTTTTATTAGGGTTTGCATGATCTCCTTTTTTAAGGATTGATCCCTTTGTATTTCATATCAATTCATTCTCTCATTCTCTCTGATATATACATTTTCAGTTTTCAGAGGACCCTTGCTTGTTTGTCTCCATCTCTTCTTTTGTGATAGGTTATTTGCATGCAGGTGATCTTTAGGGTTTGTGGTGTTGTATTTTCTCAACTCCTACATGGTATCAGAGCTCCACACCTGCAGCTTCCTGTTCTTGTTTTGAAGATTTTTGGAGCTTCAAGGGTTTGGGGCTTGTTTTCTTGATCTAGGGAATACCTGCAATTTTGAAACATTTTCAGCTCAAATAGACATTGCTATTGCGTCCACAGCAGTCAAAAACCCCTAAATCGACTGTTCATTCATCTATTTTAGACAAAGTCAAAATTTGAAGCAATTTATTTTGTAAATACAACCGTACGACCGTCCCTGCCTGATAAATTTTATTTTTCGAAAAAAAAATTTCGTCTATCTATTTTTCGGAAATTTTTGTCATAAATTAATTTATGCAAAATCTTTTCAAAAATTAAAAAAACAAAAGAAAAAAAATTTCGCAGTTTTAGGGCTTGCTGGCTCGGTACAAGGGTACCCGCAAGTCCCTGCACCCGCAAGCCTGTGGGCCTTGTGGTACGGTGGTTGGCATATTACCGACCGCCGGTGGCTTAATGCCGATCGATGGTTGATAGTACCACTGACCGGTAGTACATTGTCCGCCCAGGGGTGATGGGGGGTGGGCCCACATGCCTCCCCTCATCAATTTTTTATTTTTTTTTAAATTATTAAAAAATCTGCATTTCTTTTATTGTTTTTTAATTTTAAAAACATTTTTTTTCTATAACAGCCCAATCGTACTTTTACGGTGATGGCCGTCAAATTTAACACAGTGTTTTATCTGCGACGGCCGTATGACCATCAAATTTAACCCAACACTGGTTTTTTTTCCCTCTTTGGAGCTGATTTATTCCGGAGGCCGTAACTTGGGCATACGATATCGTTTTTTGGCAAACGAGATATTGTTGGAAAGCTGGTTTTCTCATCTTTCTAGTGGTGTGGGTCTCATCATATCTTTTTTCTATTTATGCATTCTATAGCCAATTGAATACAAAGGGGCTATTTTCAGTCTCAAGCTCATAACTTTTGATCAGTTTCTCCATTTTTTGCAATCTCAGCGGCGTTGGAACCATATTTCTAAGCTCTTCAGTTTCATCTATGCCATTTTTTTAGATTTCACTCTATGTATCTTTTATTTAGTTATTTGTGTTTTCACACTCTAGTGGATTTCCTAGACATATTTGCTCTTGGAAACATTTTGTTTGCATGGGATGCTTCATTTTTGGCTATTCTTCATGTATTTCCAGCATTTTGTCCTTTGAGGACATTTTGAGCATCATTTGTAAGCTATCTTTTATGTAAACGCACTGAGATAAAGTGCCACACTATTGTACATGCATCTTTTGGGGATTTTGCACATAAGGTTGTGCCATATTTTGTACTCACACTGATATTATAAAGTGCCATGAGGGGTTGTGTAGTTTGCCTTTATTTTTCCATCACATCCTTGTCCGGTGAGTGTCCCTCCATGACGACAGTGGATCATATGATTCTAGCCTCATGCATGTGTGCTTTGTTTTGCACACCACTTTTTCAGTTGCAGGTGCTTTCTTGTGCACTTTCAGATGTTGTATCTTCTTCTTCATGCACTACAAGGTGTTTCACATCATTTCAGTGGATCTGTCAAGCTCTCCCAATTCAGCATTATGGGGGGGTTATTATATTTTTCATGCTAATTCTTCCTTGGTTTCGCCTTGGAAGGAATCTTCCATTCTTAGTTGATCAGTGTTTTAGACTATTGGTTCTTGTGCCATATGTATCTTTGTTCCAGGTGTTTGCCTTTGTTTGCCATCTGACTCGAGTAGTGTCATATGGGCACTTATGCAGATTATTGTCTTCTTGTTCCTGATCATCCTATATTCAGCGGAGGTTCTTCAACACCATAGCAGTCATCTTTCGACAGTTGTTTACAGCTTCTTCTCCTTCAGTGATGTTCTTCTTTTTTGGCCTTCTGCATCTTTTTTTGAAGCAGAGCTTTTTCCCATGAGGTTTTCTCTATTTCTCCATTTTATAGAGATTTGGTTGTATTTGGGTACCTGATTTGGCCTAGTTGCTAGGACCTATGTTGCCTTCTTGCATTGTAGTTACCTTTGCTTTTCTGCATTTGTTTGTAGTTGCACTGTTGCTCATCTTAAGGGGGGGTGTTAGAGTAAAGGTCTTAACTTAATTATGTTGATTAAATTACCTTTATTCCCTTCTTAAGATTTCACATTAGTTTGCATAAAGTGACATTTAATAATTATATTAATTATTAAATGTTATCCTATTAGGGTTCTATTAGGGTTTTTCCTATTAGGGTTTTATTAGGGTATGCATGATCTCCTTTTTATAAGGATTGATCCCATTGTATTTCATATCAATTCATTTTACATTTTGTGTGAATTCATGGCTCCACATTCTTGAGCATTTCCTTTGTTGCTTCTCTTTGTTTCTCTTTGTAATAGGTTATTTGCTTGCAAAGATCTTTTGGGCTTTTGTGGTGTTGTATCTTATCAACTCCAACATTTCATAATATTTAAAAGTTTTTGCGTATGAACATGACCTCCACCTACCCCATCTTAGTTTTTTATTGGTCCATAAAAAATGGATCCTTTAAAATTAGGTTGTGAAACTAGCCCCTTTACATTGTTGACCAGAATATTTTGAGATTCTTTCCCATGATTATCAACATCTTTTATCTGATCAATGTTTCTTAATGATTCAATTTTTTTCTTCAAATCATCCTTGATTCTCCTAGATTTAATCCTATCTAGTTTTTCTTTGAGATCATTCACTTCTTTCAAAATATCTTGATCCTTTGAATTATAAATTTCCTTTCCCTTTTTAATTATGGTGATTCTTTGTGAATTATCATCATCTATTTGCATACCATCTATTGGAGCTTTAGATCCAAAAGCAACATTTCCCTTATACCAAAAAATACCTTCATAATTTTTTGTGGGGAATAAAGCATGATCCATAAAAGTATCATTTCTAGGATTATTTATGTGGTAATGGATTGAGAAAATAATTTCTCCTTAATCTCAGCTTCTATTTATAGCCTTTCTTTTCATTTTCAATATTATGCAATATTTATTGATATTTTGGGAACCATCCAAACATTATCAATGTTATTTGCATTATCCCCTTTATCCAGATTCATTTTATTTACAAGCTTATCAACATTTTCACTAGAGTATTTGTTTCCTATCATTAATATTATTATTTGGCTTAGATGAATCAACATTAGGAGTTGAAGGCCTACCTAAATTATTATCTCTCTAGTTCTATTTATTCTTTTATAAATCTCCTACCAATTTCTTGCTAGGGTCAATCTAGAATACTGATCTTCTCCCAACCATCTTAAATTTGTGATTTCAAATAATTTTGTTCACTAAATTGAAAATTTCAGAGTCACCACCCTTCAAGAGAAAATAACTTCAAATATCACAAGATTTTAGAATTATTTTTGATAAAATAATTGACATTCACAAATATTGATTGGAAACAACAAATAATAAGATGATTGGACCAATTTCAACTCTAACCTAAAGATAATTTCTAGGTTCCCCAATAGATTTACCAATCTATTGGTGCTTACAACTAATTTTTTAATATCCACTAAATATCATAAATACCTTATCTTCAAGGATATTAGGAGGCTGGCCAATGAATAGGAGAATCACTTTTAAGGCTAATTTCCTTTACAATTTAAGCTCTACAAAAGTTAGGTGGGTTCCCCTTATGGTATCACTTAAATATATACATTATGGTAGTAAAATTATACCTAGAATATTAATTCTCATACATTATGACAAGGATTTAAATAATATAGCATGAAAACCTATAATATCCTTGTAAAATTTTAGATCCTTGTATGAGAAGCTATAAATATTTTAAAAAAATTACAATTGGCTTATGAATTATCATTTTAATTTTTTTGGGTTTTGAGAAGGACTATTTTGATCATATTGGTGCCTATTTAGGGTTATAGAGTCCTAGAATCATATAAATTTATCTTCATAACAACTTAACACATTTTAATGGTTTATTAAAAACTAATAACTTGAAATAGCATGACCTACTAAGGACTTATAGCTTGATCCTACTTAATAATCCATGTACAACAACAATATCCTCTACATTTTCATGAAAGAAATTACTCCATTCATTAAATAAAAGCTATCAATGAAAATGCATGTTGTAAATAATTTACAATGAAGAAATCATTAATGGTTGATCATTTTATTCATAGAGGAATTTAATTACAAAGATGGATATGATTAACACACTAAAGCATGTTTTAATATATGCTTCAATAAAAATTCATATTACTATTATACCAAATTAATTAAAAACCTTGACAACATACCCTAAGGCACTTTTTAGACTATAAACCTTCCCATAATTACAAATCTTGAAATTCTCTTCATGAAAACCATGCTCTTTATAAAGAAATAATATGCATGCATGGTCAAGGAGAAAATTGTTACTTGTCATATTTTACATGTGACAACCCAAAACACTATTGAAACTAAATGGTGTAACAATAAATTAATAGGATTGATTACCCTTTTCACAAAATAATCTAGAATAATGTTTTTGAAACCTTTGGAAAACTTGTGACCTTGAACTCTTGATGAAGACAAATTTTGGAGACCATTGTTGACCTAGAAAGATGACTCATTACTGATATTTCTCTACCCATGAAGCTTGCATCTCTTTTTTAGGCCATTGAAACTAAATTAGTTTTTCCACCTTATCCACATGTGCTTTATATCTTACATCCATATTTATTTTAGTTTCCTTAAAAAAATTATCAATTCTTGATTTCAATTTAATCAATTTATCTAGACTATTGTTCAACAAAATTGAATTGGGTTCACTATTTTCCAAATTTGTAGCACCTTAAAATGGTAAAACATTATTAAAAAATTATTTACATTGACTAAATGCTTTAATATTACCATTATCATCCAATATCTTGATGCATTTCTTAGATTGATATAACATGCCCATGTATCATCTAATTTTTCTTAGGATTATTTTCAATCTATATCCTAACAAGTCATCAACACGATTTCAATTGTTCCCTTAACTCTTTCATTATTAACAATAATGTCTCCCTATAATGAAATGGTGTATCAATTGAACTTGATTGAGGGGCTGTGGGATCTAGAATGATGGTCCAAGGAAGAGGAATTAAATATTGAACATTTTTATATTCCTGCAACAATTTTATATGGTCCTTTTATAACTTTTCCAAATTAGCTTGCATCTTTTTTACTGTTGCTTCACTAAACAACTAGTGCTAAATACCAAGGATGTTACTTGAAGAGAACTTGTATCTACAAATATCTTTATAATGAGATTACTTGTAAGTTTCTTGACATCCCTTGCAACTTGAGGCTTCTCGGTTTTTGGAGAAATTTCTCATATTACCAATATTTCAAACCTTGTGCTAAATAAAAAATTCAAACTATAATTATTTAGCCTACTCCTTAGATGTTAGAACTCCTTCATCCATATACTACCTTCTAATGGTATCCAAGGTAATTTTTTAAGAAATATCCCATCTTTGCAATATAAGAAAGCCACTTTTATGCACAATTACTCTACTCTCTTCAAGAGTCAACCTATTGCATGAATTTCTTGGTTATTTCTTTCTTTTTTTTCTTTTTTTCCTTTTCCCTTTCTTTATTTACCTTTTGAGGAAAGACTTTTTTATTCCTTGTTAGGAAATCCTTGAATTATTTAGACTTCACAAAATTTTCATCTATCAATAATTCACTATATGCAAGGGCTATTATGTCACATATTATATTACCACCATCCTTAAGGTCAAAAATTGCTCTATCTTGTGGAGGGTCATCAATTTGGACCTTTGGTAGAGAATTAGTAAATTGATTCACTTCCTTAATGGTTGGTAGAGAATTAATAAATTGATTCACTTCCTTAATGGTTGGTCCATTCTCTTCAATTTATTCTAATTCAAAAAAGTCAACAAAACTAATCTACCACTAGTTGTGCACCACTTATTAATCATGACATCACTCTAGGAGGTGTATCTAATATTATTGGAACCTCATGTTATGCAATGGTTTATTCAACTACTTTCTTTGTTGGCCTTGATTATTCTCTTATTATCCCTCTTAATGTTACTAAAACCTTAGGATCAAGAATTATAATATTGTCAAGTATAGTAAATATTATAATTGAAGGATCCTCAATCACTTTATATGCTCCTCAATAATTTGGGTCAGCTTTCTTTCTTTTTTCTTTTCCATTGAGAATTTTAACCTATGTATTATTTCTTCTTTGTGTTGAATATTCAAGATACTGAGAAGGGGGAGGGTGAATCAATATCTTCTAAAAATTATTGAACAAACACCTTTAATTACTTTACTGCATAGAACAGACAAGAGAAAGAATAAAACATGAAAATCCACAACACAAGAACACCAAATTTTTACATGGAAAACCCAATGAGGGAAAAACCACGGTGAGGATTAGATCACAATATATAGTTATTTTAATACCGGTTACAAAAAGAGGCTCACTGCCAAAGAGCTAACTACTTGAATACAAAATATGATTGCTTACAAGGACTTACTATCTAGACAAGGAGGCTCACTACCTATAGAGATACTGAGAATAGGGGCTGGAGGACGAATGGAGGAGGAAGGGATGGAGGAGAGGAGGACGGATGGATGGAATGGGAGGAAGGAGGACGGAAGGAGGAATGGAATGGACATGGAATGGATGGAATGGAATGGCCGGAATGGACGGACGGAGCCGGAATGGATGGAGGACATGGAAATGGAATGGATGGATGGAGGAAGGAAGGAATGGAAGGAATGGACAGGAAATGGATGGACGGATGGACGGACGGAAGGAGGATGGATGGAATGGAAGGATGGACGGAAGGAAGGAATGGAAATGGACGGATGGATGGACGGATGGAATGGAAATGGAATGGATGGATGGATGGATGGAGGATGGATGGATGGAATGGAAGGATGGAGGAAGGCCTGATGGAGGAATGGAAGGAAATGGAAATGGATGAATGGATGGAATGGATGGAGGAATTCGGATGGAATGGACGGACTGGAATCTTCCTAAAATCATCTTCACATATTTTTGCTTTCTCTTTTTCTGCTTTCAGATTCATCACTTTTTGTTCAAGCCTAGAGAAAACATCAACCTTGCTTTGTATCACTATTTTTAGACACTCCTCAACACTCTTCTTTTCATCCACTTTCAACTTTAGTCTGGTATTTTCTTCATTTGCTTGTTTCAATTTCTCACTCACTTCTCTATATCTGTCTTTGAATTTCTTTAACGACTCTTCCAATTTTTAGATGCATTCATTTGCTTCATCAAGATTTTCTTTTAGATCTCTATTTTCAATTTTGACCTTGTCAATATCTTTAAGGGTGGTCCAAATCTCTTCTTTATCCATTTGTTCAATTTGTAGGATCTCCCTCAAGATCTTAGACTTCTCGAGAGGAACCAAAGCTCTGATACCAATTGTTGAATATTCAAGATACTGAGAAGGGGGGTGAATTAGTATCTTCTGAAACTTATTGAACAAACACCTTCAATTACTTTACTGCATAGAATAGATAAGAGAAAGAACAAAAAATGAATTTCCACAACACAAGAACACTAGATTTTTATGTGGAAAACCCAATGAGGAAAAAGCCACAATGAGGATTAGCTCAAAATATATAGTTATTTCAATACCGGTTACAAAAAGAGGCTCACTGCCCAGATATAAAAGGTCACTTCTTACAAGGACTTACTATCCAGACAAGGAGGCTCACTACCTATAGATATTATAGAAATAAAAAAATGGCTAACCACCAGAATTTGAATTGATGAAGTTACACCACAAGTGCAGATTCAGTTCCTTTGATGCTCAGAGTATTCACTCACATAGCAGCAGACTAATCTTTTCTTTTTGCACACTTCAAATATCAACTCACATACTTGCTTCGCTTCACATCCATCTCCAAAACATCTTGTATATGTATATGATATATCTGCATACATCAATTAGATCGGCGTAAATGGATGCAATACAAAAAAAGGATAACTTTTCAGCTACCAAAATTAATTCAACTATGTCATGCAATATTATGTCAGTTGGGACCAAAGCTAGGTTAGACATATAATCACAATACTATTAACTGATTATTACGTTTACCATGATTAACCTAATAATGAAATGCAATCATAAAATTTGATGCCAATGCATCATCCAATCATATTAATATCTGAGAATACATATATACATGCTTCTAGTGATCATAAGCCTTTTCCCAAAACCTTAAACCATAATGATTATTGGAGAGAATATGCAAACCAAAATACCAAAAATACCAGATGTGGTAAGCCTATTTTGCACACTGGTTCAAGATACCAGACCAACATGGTGACATAAATGACAACATAAGACTAATCTTCTCCATACTTCCAATACTTTGGGCCTTTGTATCAAATGCCCAATTCTTGATTACATCTTCACTTCTATCAATTCATGGTATAATTTTGACTTCTTTACCCTTAGTTTGACCTAATCAATGAAAGGTTCTAGGTTACATTTTCTCTTCTTATCAAACTTCAATCTATAGGCTTGCAAAATGATACATAATAATTCCAATCCTTCCTTACTAGTGACCATAAAATCAAAAAACTCGGTTGATGATGGCAATAGTGATCATTTTGTATGGTTCCTCAAATGGAACTTATCTATCTCATTCATATACCACATGATTTCAAGAAATGCAATTCTATCTAGAATATTTCTTGGTAGTATATTAGGTTGAACTGGAGCACCATAAAATTTGATGACTTTATTATTCGAGTGAGGGAACCAAACACCCCAATTATGATTTATTCTTGACTCTATTTCATTGTCCTTTGGTCTCAAGAACCTCATCACTTTCTCAAATAATTTTCCTATGCTTAGACAACCCAAGGTTTTCATAACTACTTACACAAAAAATTCCTCAAAGACAACATAATTTGAGGATTGGAAATACATATCCCAAATATATTTACATCCTTGTACTAGCAATGGGGATTCTTTGGTGTCATTTAAATTGAACTACAATGCAATACTCTACAAAAGTTTCCAACTATATAAAATAATATGACATAATAGATAATACCACTTGAAATATATTATTTTATCATCACCTTTGACTACCATAAAACCTTTTTGGATTTCCTCTGCGATGAAAGTGTCAAATTTAAAATTTCTATTCAAAACTCTATGTTGGATGCCATTTTTTATCATCATTAAATTCACTTGCACTTCCACCTTGTAGTCCATAGCCAAAACATGATATAGGTCATAGTATGTATTGATGAAGTAATATTAAAAGATGTCAAATTTGAAAGGCTCAACTTTATCTCTAATAATTATCATAAGTTTTATTTTGATCTCTTTTCTTGTGATGAGGGAGACACATAACCTTATAAGTATGCTTATCTTTGGCATATTCCCCACACGAGGAGCCAAAATCCATGGGGATATCGGTAGCCGCATTCAAATTGAACACTTCAAATATGTATTCCCTATCTAACATCATTAGGAGGTCATCCTTATCATTTAAAATTTCCCTAGAATTTGGATCATATCTTTTAGAAATGGCTCTAATTGGTTCCACATTAATGAAAACATTTGGAACTACCAAACTCCCTAGGTCTAAATTCCATATTTTAGAAATAGGTCTCATAGAATTGCTTCTTTTGAAATTCTAGTTGAATCAATCCAAACCTTGAGTAGGGATAATTGCATCCCTTAGACATTATTCCCTATAAATTAATATATTTGAAAGTATCCTAGATCCTTGAGAATATTTTTATTTCTTAGTAGAATTGGGGAACTATATTAAGATTTCCTTATAACCCTCGGTTCATCTTTTCATGTTGGGATGATGCTTGTCTCAATTTTAATATTTGTTACAAGAATTAGGGTTTAGGAATTAACAAAAAATATGGTTCAATTTGCCTTAATAACTATTTAAAACACTTGATAAATCCTAATTTGATTGCTTATAGAATAAAAAACTCTCTTAGAGTAGTAGTGAAGAATATTTTTGGCTTGCCCATTTTTTTTGGAAACCCTAGTTATTTTCATCAAAACTTAAAAAATGTATATGTAGCTTCAATTCTCACACAATGCTCCTTTAGATATTTGAAATAAATAAATTAATGAAATTAGGAATAAAATTCATATAGGTTCAGGTAGAAACTCGTCACTTCTATAGTAATGGTACATACAAGAAAGACTTTGTAGTCTCTCACTAGTCATTTACAATTTTAAATTTTGACCACTAATTCTAAAGGGAACACGATGATAAAAAAATATTGCATATCCAACACCTTATCACACATAGAAATTTAATTATTATTGTCCAAATCATATTTTATTGAGAGAATGTGTTGCAATATAAATGTGCCACTTATAAATTGATCCTTGAATCACAAGGATGGCCACATGTTTACTACCAAGCCTTTTAGATGAAGATGCCATGTTATTCCGCCTTTACACCATTGATGACACATGATAGAAAAGAACACTAGTGCATATTTGAATGGTTCTTACTTTTAGAACATGAACTAAGAATAGATTTTGTGTTGCAATGAGGAAATGGTGTGTAGTGCTTAGTCATTCTTGTCAGCATTTAGCAATAACTCAAATAAATTTCCCAAGAATGTGTTGAGTTGGTGCCACATGGTTGTGTAGTGCATCAACACATGTTTACAATTTTCTTCTCTCAAAAAATGCACTAAACTAAGAGGTTTCACTATAAATAGAAATTTGTCACCTAAAAATGATGTGATCTTTATCTGCCAAGCAAACCTCAACCATCAAGAGAGACACATGGTGCTATAGTGCACCAATACTACTTCAAAAAGCACAACCATTTATAAATTGTATTACAAAGAACCCACACACTATCAATAATATATCAACACATAATCTATGTCATCATTCCCACTAACCTAACATGACTGAGAAAACCAATGATAATAGGATCCACATGGCAACATAGCACATGCATGCAACTTTAAAAGGCTCATAGAATGAGAGGATGTGATCTTATAGATTGATGTTCTTGAATAAAATTTAGTCATGTTTATCCCAAGTGGACAATGGTAGGGACCACCATAAAAGCATACTAATGGGACTTAAGGATTTTTTAAAAGGAACACAATTAATTGGCTCGGTTGGTTATCAAGACAAAGGGCCAGATAGACAAATATTGTCAAACTTAAAAAAATAATTTAAAAGTTCATGATGATCTAGGTAAGTCAATCAAGAAATAAAAGATAAGGTTCATGTCATATGCCAATGGTTTAGGGTTTTACGTTTGAATGGACAAAACCCACTTAGAAAATGCATTAAAACCCTAAAAATAGACAAGTGTCTACACCACTTTATTTGTAGTCCAAAAGTATATTTTAACTACAACTAATTATTGCACTAGATGGACTAAAGCACATGTTTACAAGAAATGGACTGATGGGGTGGTAATTAATTTTTTTTAAGATAATATTATAATTAGATTTGATTGTCCTTTTTCTCTTTTGCATGATAATAGAATTTCTTTTCTTCATTAAAATTTTCTAATTGGGCTTTTGATTACAAGATAGTTCTCAAGTTTTCATCTAAATATTACCCCCAAGGAAATATAGTGGTTGAGTCCACTAATATAAAAACCTATTAGGGGTTGTTAAGAAGCTACTAAGAAATAATCAAAGGGAATGGAACACTTGTTTAAAATTATCTATGGGAAAATTGGACTAGAAACAAGGGCACACTTGAAACCTCACTCTATCACTTGGTTTGTGGTCTTGAGCCAATTTTTTATATACAATTGAAGATACCTATCACGTAGTTCATGAATGATAACCTTGACACTGATGATAAAATCAAATTTAGACTAATACAACTTGAACTTAGAGGAGAAATGTGTTACTACAATTGTTTTTTTTCCAAAAATCAAGTGTTGTCAAACATGGGTTTGATAGGAGAGCTAAGATTAAGAAATTTCACATTTTAAAACTAGTACTCTATTGGGACAAATAACATGAGAAGAAATAAGAGCATGGTAAGTTGAATAGGATTTGGTTGGATCCTTTCTAGATTGTTGAAATTTTAGGGGACAATACTTATAGGCTAAAAACTCTTACTAGAGAGGATGTCCCACTACCCTTTAATGGGCAATTCCTAAAGCATTAATTCCAAGCTTATGTCACCTTAAGACCTACACATTATACATTATACATTGTACATATTTAGTTTTAGTTTTGTCGGGCTTTGTTTGATTTGTATGTTTCTAGTATGGGGTCCCTTTTTCCTTTGGGTGTGTTTGTTAGCATAGAAATAATTATTTTTGAGAAATGCACTCAATTATTTATTCAGATACATTAGTCATAATCTAATAAGTCAATTGAATTACCTTGCTAGTGTTGGGTGAAAAGAGTACCTATTTTTGGGAGATGAACCAATAGTTTGATATAGCTTGATGTATTCTAAAATCTTATATCTTCTACATTTTAAGAATCCTAAAGTTTCAAAATGCCTCTTTGTGATATTGTATTAAGTGAAAAACCTCAAGTTCCCACCTTATCTTCCATTGTGATCCCCAACCCAACAAGGTTGAAAATATGTATAATAAATATGAAAACCTAATCTCAAAAAAAATTAAAAAGATAAAGATAGAAGAATGAAGTAACAAGTGGTACTTTTTAGTACTTACATCATCTATCTCAAATAGCTAGAGGTTTCAAATATCTCTACTAGGTTATAGATGTCATGCACAAAAATTAACACGTAGGACAAAAACACAACTAAAAATTTCTTTTTAATAATCATGTATAAATACTATTTCTTGACAACCTATTTTTTCTTATCACACTTTTAATACCACTGTAGAAAAAACAATATTTATTATCATTGTCAATATATATTACAATATACATATTTATTTATATGTGAAGGAACTGATATTTTATATCATTTGTATGTTATAATTATTAATCTTAAAATTTTGAATTTATTTCTAAAGTAAATAAATTATATATAGATGCCTAGCTAGTAGTAGAGTTATGCTTTAAGTGGGATCACAGTGATAACCTCATCAAGGCTATAGACACTCATCTGGTAGTGAGGCAATGCCCAATTTGCTTATCAGGTGATAATTACTAATGTAGATTAGTGAAAAGGAACCTAGATACCCTTGGTCACTTAAGGAAGGGAATTAATACACTCACACACACTTGGAGTTTAGAAAATGAATAGTTATGTGAACCTATGGTTTTGATTTCTTAATCAATTATTTAGGTTATTTTACCTAATGTGGTCTACAAAATCATACTTTCTAGGTTCTTTACTGTTGTTCATCCTTAACATTATTTTGAGCATTTCCCTAGTGGAATCACCATTTCTTGTGCCATGCACACATGCCCCATTTTAAAATGTGGATCCCCTTTCTTTTGTATTTTGGTCATTAGTTTGAGTCTTGTCATTTCTAGTCTCTTTCTTAAGTGAGTTATTTTTCCTAGAGATTTTGGAGGTTTATGTTGTCATTGTTAAGTGGTATTTAATATTTGATATCTCCATCTTACCTCTCGTGCTAGTCTCTTGGTTGATCCATTGTTTAGAAACCGTTGCAAAACATTTTTCTTTGTCTAGATACAAGGATTTTGGGCACATGGGGATGTAATATGTTTTCTAGAGAGTAGAGTATATGGGTGGAATTTTGATGGGTATAAGGGTTATGCCATTCACAATCTAATACCTCGACACCTATCATCTTCCCACAACCATGATTTTATCATCTAAATACTAGGATTTCTAGTCTTATCCTATTGTTAGAATACTATGGAGTTTTTCATGATATATGGATATACCCTTAAGTCTCAAAAGTCTTGTGTGGTCACTTTATTTTTCTCAATCTAAACTTAGTACTTTCCTCTCTATCCCACACATGTGTAGTATTGAAGGGAAATTTTCATGCATATTTAAGGTGTATTTATGATCATCTTGTGCACTTTTTCTTTCAAAAGTTCATAATTCCACTCATGGTAAGAAAATAAATTCAACTCAACATGCAATACTTCCCTTACCCACAAATTTAAGCCAAAAATTAATTATAGTTTTCTAATTTCTTATGAATAAGTATTTTGGTCGAAGACCTTCCCCATGATAATTTTTTAAACATTGAACTTAAAAATGTAGAAGGCATCATGTCGATCTTTGAAATTAGAAATCAATTTATTCTTATTTCGCATAAATGGTTCATTTTCCACAAGTGATACACTAAAAACATGAGATGTAAATCCAAAGTGGAAAGATAGGGAAGGGAAAAATGTCATTGTCAAATATCTTTAAATCTAGAATGTGTCGTAGAAATCAGTTAGGTTACCTTGGGTATTTATGATAACGGCTTGGTAAGTTTCAATGGCATCAAGTTTTGAGAAATATTAGGGTTTTTTGTAATAAATAGAGCTATTACATGTTTAATAAGTTTCCATATGAAATTTTATTACCAGCCTTATCAAATTTTTAGAGGCCTTTTATAAAGGGAATAGTTAAAATTTATTGCAAATAAGGTGTCATAGGAATTTTCCATGAATGGAAATGCATATTTTCCTATCTTAAATCCTTCCAAATAATCTTGAGTTGTGACCAAAATTTCTCTATTTATTCATTTCATGGTTTTTGATGGTGGTGTGATATATTTCCTCAACCACATAAATTTTTCTATATTCTAGAGACACACAAAATCTAGTAGATGTCCCAATATATATGAAACCTCCACCACATTCTATAGCCCCTTACATCCCTGTTGGGAGAATATTCAAACTATAATGGTGTTACTTTATCTACACCTAGGATATATCCATGATACCTTTAAATTCTTATCATATCCCTTTCACCCATAGGCTTCCACTATCTCCCTAAGACTAGTGAATTCTTGCAAGCATCTTGAAGTTTTCCAAATCCCCACCACATCCCTTTCATCCCAAAAGTCTTTCCAAGGAGAAATTAATTATATCTAATGCCTCACCACGTAACCCTAGAGGATGACACAATTACAATTAAAGCATAACATTTTATTTTTAAAGTGCAATAACAATAAGTAAAGTGAACTACACTTAACACATACATCCTCTAAGATACACGACAATGCTTACATTTGAAACCCATAACATACAAAAGTAAACTAATCCATAGCATATAAATTATACTCATGAAATATAAAACATAGATCCAATAAAATTAATCTTATTTATAAGATTACAAAGTACATAATAAACCATTCATATATTTTGTTCATTCAATATAGCAATTACAAGTCTCATTTCCAAAATGAGATAGATCATACAAATAATATTACAATTACAATGATACAAGGATTCTCCTCAAATACAAGTGAGTAGTACATATACATAAGCATCCAACTGATCCAATAGTGCACAATATATGGTACAAAGCAATTCAAACATGCGATCTCTCCAATCTAGAAGATCCCACCATCACGAAAATGAAGTGGAAACCCACAGGTGTAAGGTGCATGTTCCACCCAACCATGTGGTACCAGAATGCCCACCCCTCTTGCTAGGAGATAGTAAAAGGGCTTCCTAGGTATAACCAACAACCTCAAGACATAGGCAACCACAAGAATAAAATATACAAGTACAATACAATACATGAAGGTTACATTGCTTCCAGAGTAAGAGAATCAAGTACATCAACTGAATAATAAAAAATGTTGTCATAGGAGGAGTTTCATCACAAAGTTGCTTGGGTTATCCTGGTAGATCTTCCTAAGCCCCAACCCCCTTCTTGGGTTATCCTGGTAGCCTCTCACGATCCCCGACCCCACATGCAAACTAAAATAGAATCAAATATATTTCAAAGGGACAAGAGAATGAACTTGTCATTCCAGGACTTCTCATCTCATCTCAAGTCTAAATGAGCCCTTGAGCCAATGAGTGAGGCACAATTAATAAGTTGTGTTTTAAGGCCACCCTTTCCCCTAATACTTTTATTTAATTTCCATTGAATTATATAACTCTCACATGAGTTATCTTAGAACCACTTTGTGCACCAGCCCCATTGAGAGCCACTCCCCTACTGAAAACACAAGGATCTAATCCATAAACCAAGGGTAAACAAAGTACACAAAAATGAATATTAAATCCCAACCATAATGCAAGAGGCAACACATCCCCTTTGTAGTAACCAGTTGTTTAAACTGGATCACAACCAAGTGCACTACCACAAAATATCACAAAAACCCCACATAATATTACATCTAGAAGGCTTACACATTCACAACTAACATATTTCTCAACTTATGTGAACAAAAGACATCATAATTAAATAAGCAATTTCGGCAAGTAATTAAAATGATCATTATCATTTCATTAATCCAATTTTCATTCCAAGAAAAATAATAATATATTGCTCAAAATAATCTAGCTTAATAAAATTTCATTTAAAGTCAATAAAGAAATTAAATGTAATTGTTTAATTTAATTTCCCAATTTACATCTATATAAAAATCAATTTCCCTTTTTAAATCCTTTTATTTTAAAAACATTTAATTCATGCATTTACATGCACCTTTTATAAATTTCATTTATATATATATATTTGAATATATATAACTATATATGTATTTATATATAATTATATATTATTTAAATATTCTAAAAATTAATTACAAATTTTCCAAATCAAAAATAAAATATATATAAATATATATATATATATACATATATATACATAAATATATATATATAAATATATATGTACATATATATTTATGCATATATATATATATATATATATTCATATATTATATTTTATATATTAAAAAAAACTATATAATAAATTGAAACCAAGGGTGGACGAAGGTTTGAGCATCCATGGTTGTTAACACAGTCAACCCCCATATGGGGGTGTGGCCTGTGAAGGTAGTGTTGGGTGCTTCCTCCACAACATCGCCTCCCCTATAGGGGCAGTTGTGGAGTCAGCCCCAACCCCCCAAACAAAAATTTAAATCTATATTTTTTTAAAACCTATGCTTAAACATGCCGAAAGAATCATACAGATTTTGATCCGAGTTTTTCAAAATACATTTTTACAATAGCTTTCATAAAATACATATATGTGTATTTATTGATATATATATTTATATATGTATATGTATATATATATTTATACATATACATATATATATGTATATGTATATATATATATATATGTATATGTATATGTATATATATATATATATATATATATCAAAATGATTGCTCCAAATGAGCAATTTCTTTCAAAAAAGTTTTCTACAGGAGGATATTTACAAATTTATGAGAGATTTTTAATTTCCCAAGCCAAATAAATCTATTTTGAAAAAAAAAAAAAACAATAATCTTCTACAGGAAGATCTTTTCCAATATAATCAGAGGTTTTCTACAAATTTTAACAGGAAGATTGAAATTAATTCCCACAGACGTTTTCCAATTTTCTTTACAATCATTATGTGAATTCTATTGTTTTAAAACATTTCATCTTTTCATAAGAATATAAGAATTTAATCTGAGGTTCTAAATCTTTCACGACAATCTCTCCAATTTTCAAAACATATTAAAACTTTAAAACATATAAAATTTTATTCATTGTACAGGTAATCTTTTCCAATTTGAATTTAAATAAAAACAATAAAAAACCTATTTCAGATGCTTGAAGAATTGAAGTTTGAAGTAGAGTCTTACCTTCAGATTCCAGAATTATCAAAGCCTCTTCCAAAATAATCATTTTTTCTAATAAATTGAAAATAAAACCAAACCTAATATCCCAAGAACTTCTTCCAATTTTCAACAACCACAAAATACCATTTTCATTCTCGTGGAATAGCCTCTTTCTCTTTCAGTTAACACAATGATTCTCTCCGTGAATTATTTCTCAACATCATTTTTTTAATTTTCTAACTCATATCACAATCCCACAATATCTTTCCACATCAAATCCCAAGATATTTCCTCTTAGATATTATATAAGATATTTGTTTATTTAATAATTTAAAATAAAATACTAATCTTAATTATCCATTCATTTAAATTCACAACCTTATTTAATTAATTTAAATAATTAATTAAATAAAACTTTTATAATCTAACAATCTTAATATCAAATTTAATCTAATTAATTTTAATAACTATATAAAATAAATTTAATCTAAATAATTAAATCACTTTACACAATAAATTAAATCTAATTAATTAAATCAAATATAAAGCTTCTAACAACATTAATGACCATTGTTTTGAACTTCCTCCGTGCATGGTGGACTCTGTTTTGGGGGTACCCAACGGTCCCCCTCTGCCCCCCCTGACCCATGCTCCTCTCTTTTGGGCCCGTGTCTATCAGGTACCACCCCTGTAGGGACAGTGCTTTCACCTATGGGCTTTTCAAAGATTTTGGTGGTTTCGAGCAAATCTTTTATGCCGGCAGTGGAGATCTCTCCGATTATTGGTTGGAAGGATGTGCTATCCAATGGCAAACAAGTCTCCTCCTCATTTCCTTCCATACCTAAGGTTGTCATGGCTTTTGGGATAGAGTTTCATATTCCTGATTTGGTTTGTGACAAGATTCTCTCCTCCATGGAGAATATTGTAGTGGGTAGATTTCTTTATTACCGTCCAACGGTGGATATGGTTTGGAAATGGGTTGCAACAAAATGGCACCTTGAGGGTAGCATGGAGATCTATGCAATGGTTAGTGGTATTTTCCTATTTAGATTCACGACTACGGAGGACTTGGTGGTGACTCTATCATCGGGTTTGTGGGTTTATGGGAAACATAGCCTAGCTATGTGTCGTTGGAAACCAGGTTTCAACTGTGCTACAGATCTGAATAATTCGGCTCCAATTTGGGTGCGGCTATTGGGATTACCTCTAGAGTATTGGGATTAAGCCATTTTCAAAGGTATTGAAGATTCATTGGGTCAATTTGTCACCACATATTCTATTACAAAGTCAAAATCTAGGCTACTCTTTGCGAGATTCTGTGTTAATATTTGTGTTGATAAAGTCCTCCCAAACTCTGTCAAGTTGTGCTCTAAGTTTAGCAGCTGGATACAACTAGTGTGTTATGAAAATTTTGTGGTATACTATCAAAAGTGTGCTAAAGTTGGGCATCTAATTTTTGACTGTAAATCTACCATTAGTCAGGAGGTTAAGGTTAATTGTAATGTGGAAAATCTCACTACTCCATTTGGAAATGATCCCAGTCCGTTAGATGACTCTAGGCTTGTTCCCCCAAGTGCTACTCATTCACAAGAGGATCCTCTGCCTTCACCCACCCCTATCGGTCCACCTTCTGGACTCTTTGACCCTAGTGCTTTATTGGAGTCTTATGCTAAATCCCTATCTATCCAAATGAATTAGGACCCTGGCTCTTCGACTATTGATCATCTATTTGCGGTGGTCTTTGTGGGGACTCAAGACACTGGCTCTTCGATTTTTGATCCTTTGTTTGAGGTGGTCTCTATGGGGACTTGTGAGACATTGATTGAGGATGGTGAAATTTGGGAGGAAGAGAGCTCCGGTATGGTTGATGAATCTACAAAAAGTATGGGGAGTTTGAAGCTTGGGAAAATTGTGGAAGAAGGGATATGGACAACGCCAAAGAAAAAAGGAAGTAAGAAGAAGGTAGATGGAGGAGGTGACTCCAAGCCAGGGAGACCTTCTTAGAGGAACACTAGAATGAGAGAAAAGACAAATGAGATTGCCTCAAGAAAGCAGAGGACATTGGATGTGTCCTCAAAGAAAGGTCAAAAATGAGAATTATGTCATGGAATGTTCATGGGCTCAATAGCTCCCACAAACAATGTGCTCTTAAGGACTATGTCATGGAACATAAGATTGATGTTTTCCTACTTCAAGAAACCAAAATGATGAACGTTAATTTTGATAAAATTGGTAAATTTATTTGGCCTAATGCATCTTATGTCTACAATGATGTTGAGGGTGCTTCGGGGGGTATGGATGTGCTTTTGAACCCATCTAATTTTTGAGGCTCTGAATTATTCCACTATAAAAATAGTGTGGGGGCCTCGTTCACTTACCTTGGTGAATCCTGGTCTATAATCAATATTTATGCTCCAAATAAGCAGAATGCGAGGAATATTTTGTGGCATAACATTGCAGTTAAAATTAATCTGAATAGCAGAGGCCATTGGCTTCTTGCTGGAGATTTTAACTCTCCCCTCTTTCTATCAGAAAAAAGTAGTGGCCTTTTGGATTACTCTGACAGCATGTCTGATCTAGCTAATTTTATGAATTCCTCGGGTTTAGTTGATATTGAGCTCTTGGGCCAGAAATTCACTTGGTCTAATAGACGAGCTAGTGGTAACCTAATTTAGGTCTGGCTAGACCACTTCCTATGCTCTCCTCATTTGACTAATGTCTTAGATGCTAATCTAATAACCTTTCCCAGGACGGTCTCTGACCATAACCCCCTTTTGCTGACCACCAATATCCGCCCTGCTATTGGTCCATTTCCCTTCCGCTTTGAGATAATGTGGAACTCTCATCCTGATTTCAAAAATAAAATTGCTAAATGGTGGAATATTCCTATCCAAGGCTCCCCCATGTATAGGATTTTCTTCAAACTTAAACATATCAAAAACATGGTGAAAGGATGGAACAAGAATGTGTTTCAAAAAAAAAGTTGTTAGAAGGAGAGTTGAAGACCCTACAAAATAAAATGGAGGAGGGAGATGATAGTCAATAGACTCACAACCAAGAATGGGGAACCAGGATGGAATGGGAATGGGTTCTCAAAAATGAGGAGGTCTTTTTGAAGCAAAAATCAAGAGTCTAATGGTTGAAGGAAGGAGATAGGAATACCTCTTTCTTTCATGTTTCATCCATCAAGCATAGGAAAAGGAATCAAATTTCTAAGCTGACTAATGCCACTGGGGAGGTGATTTCGAATCATGCTCAGATTGGCCTCTATGTTGTTAACTATTTTTAGAAGGCTTATTCGGCCCTAGCTAAGGTGCCTAATCTGGCCTTGGATAGTGTGATTCTCAACCATCTTCCTACCACCATTTCTCAGGAAGATAATATTGGGATTCTTAGTATTGTTTCTATAGAAAAAGTTAACCTTGCTACCTTTAGCATGGGGGCTTTCAAAGCCCTAGGGCCTGATGGTTTTCCTCCTGCCTTCTTTCAAATTTTCTAGGATACTGTGGGTGGGGACCTAGTGCTTGCGGCCAAGGACCTTTTTTCTATAAGATCATTTCTAAGATTTTAGTAAACCGTATCAAACCTCTTCTAGATAAAATCATTAGTCGTACTCAAAAAGGTTTTGTTCTTGGGAAACATATTCTTGATGCTACTTTGACCACCCATGATTTGCTCCATTCAATGGATAGATGTAATTGTATAGGGATGGCTCTCAAGCTTGATATCTCCAAAGCTTATGACAAAGTTTTATGGGACTTCATCCCGAAGGTCTTGGCTAAGTTTGGATTCAACAATTTGGTCATCAAACTCATTATGGAATGTGTTAATACTATAAAGTACTCTGCTATTGTTAATGGAACCCTCTTTGGGTTCTTCTCTACTGGAAGAGGGATCAAACAAGGAGACCCCCTGTCTCCCTATCTTTTCATAATGATTATAGATGTGCTCAATAGAAACTTCACTAGTCTGCTATCAAAGGGCTCCATTATGGGCATTAGAGCAGCTTCCTCCCTAGATCTGATTATTGTGCAGCAATTTGTGGATGACACTTTTCTCTTTGGGAAAGCCTTTGTGGTGGAAGCCAGGAAATGTAAAGATTTCCTTAAAAACTATGCCTCTTGTTCTGGTCAAAGCATCAATTACAATAAAAGCATGATTTATTTCTTTAACAGCATGCCTAATTTGCAAACCAGAGTGATTGCAGTTCTGGGATGTGTCAGTGGATCTCTCTCGTCGGTCTACCTTGGGCTCCCCCTCATGGTTAAGGAGGTTACCACTGATTTCTGGAACTCAATTCTGAAAAGGATCCAAAAGAAATCGGCTAGGTGGAAGGGCTCTATCCTAAGTCATGTTGGCAAACTCCAGCTACTTACAGCAGCTCTCCAAGGTATTCCCACTTACTTCCTCTCCATTTTTAAGATGCCTAAGTACATTGCTGATAAGTTTGAAAAAATTCAAAGGAATTTTCTCTAGTCTAGGACTGAGGAAAAGAAGAAACTTGCTTTGGTGAAATGGGAAAAGGTCTACCAGGCCAAAAATTGTGGTGGAGTAGGAGTCAGGACAATTGTCAACTCTAACAAGGCTCTGATGGCCAAGGTTGGTTGGGTTTAGTTAAGGAACACTAAGGATTGGTGTAAAATTATGAATTCCAAATATCTTCAAGATATGCCTTTGATCAATTGTCTCTTGGAGTCTCACCCCTAGGGCTCATTAGTCTAGAGGAGCATTTGCAACACATAAGGCCTATTAAGGAAAGGGATAAAATGGAAAATGGGAAATGGGGATAGAATCAGATTCTAGGAAGATACTTGGCTACCTAACACCCCTCTGTCTTGCTCTGACTTTAGGGCTATGATGGGTCTGGCCCAAATATTTTTTGACATCCATATTAGTGATTATGTTTCTGGACCCCCTAGAACTAGGATTTGGAGAGACCTTATCCTCTGTTGCCCCTAGTCTCAAGACCTTTATTGTCTAACTCGGTCCCTTCAGGTGATTCTCTCTAGCACCAGGTTTCCATCCTATGACAGAGAGGATGAGTTTTTTTGGACCTTTGACAAATTGGGGGATCTCTCTATGAGGTCGACTTACAGACTGCTGACAAACCAAAATACTGTTGAGGAACCCTGGAAGAAATTTGGAATCGAAAAATGATCCCTAAAATTAATTTCTTTTGGTGGACAACCTGTCATAACAGGATTCTTACCCAAGACAATTTGAGGAAAATGGGTTTTTGTATTCCCAATAGATGTTTTCTTTGTAAGAGTGGGGAGGAAACTGTCAGTCACCTTTTGTTACACTATCCTTTTGCTGCCGAAGTTTGGGGGCTAGAATTTGAGAAACTTGATATCCCTTGGGTTATGAGAAAGGATCTCTTATCATTCATTATGGGTTGGTATGGTCCCTATTCCCACCCTCTACCTGGTGAAATTTAGAATCAGATATCTCCTATCTTAGGTTGGTGGTTGTGGAAGGAGAGGAATAACAAGGTATTCAGGAATGTTGAGAGGAGCCCTAAGGATGTTTTCGGCATTGGTGCTTGGCTCATTGAGGAGAATATCTCTCTTTTTAATGGGAAACTCCTGGAGACGGGGCCGTTGGATTTCAAAATAAGAATGGCCAAGGCATGACATAAAGGACTAGAGGCTAACTCTTTTGAAAATTCAAAACTCTTAGCCAAGAAAAATACAAAATGGGAGCCTTTGGATAGAGGTTGGTTTAAACTCAATTTTGATGGGGCTGCTAAGGGCAACCCAGGCAGGGCAAGTATTGGTGGAGTAATTAGAGATCTTGGAGGGGCTCTGGTGGCGGGGATTTCTAGAGGTATTGAGTTTCAATCTTCTATAGTGGCAGAAGCTCGTGCACTGCTAATGGGTCTCAAAATTGTTGTTTCTTTGGGGATCGTTAATCTCCACATCGAAGGAGACTCCAAGTCTATTACGGATGTTGTGAATAAAGATAGACTAATTGGCTAGAATACTAAGGATATATTGCTAGATGTCAGATTCCTTTTATCCAAATTTAGGGATAAAAAGGTGACACATATTTTTAGAGAAGGCAACCAAGTGGCAGATGCCTTGCCTAATCTTGGCTCTTGTTGGGATTCCGCTAAATGTTGGAGGAAAATGGAAAGGTTACCACCAAAAATTCAAGCTATCATCACGAGGGAACAAAGCAACCAAGTATTGCAATGACTTTAAATCTTTGGATAATGGGTGTTGAATGGGGGGTCCACCTGATTTTATTGGGGGTCTGGTGGATGAGTGTTAACAATGAGATGGCATATAGATGGAGGGAATCTAATTTTTTGACTCACTATAGGCTTAGATATTTTCGTGTGTGGGGCACAGACTAGAGGATCCACGTGTCTGTCCTTTGGACTTGGTGGATGGGTTCGCTTACTAAGGTATAGAAAGGTGATGGGGTTTAAATTTGAAGAATGGTAACATGAATAAAAAAGGTGGCTTGATGAAGGAAAGATGGAAGGATGTGACTTGAATGAATCTAAGGAGTCGTACCATGTGATCTCTCCTCTTGGGGATTGTGAAATATCTTGTTTTATCTCATCCTTGCATCAATTTGTTTGAGAGTTTTAATAATGATTTGACTCTTCATCATGAAAGAATGTCTCCTTCTAGTGTCTTCATGCTAGCTAGTTTAGCGCGAGTCTCAAATGGCACCTTTAGGATGGTTTCTATTTTTAGTGATACAGCCAAGCTACCTTATTTTTTGCTTATTTTCTCCAAGAATAAGGAGCCCTACATTCCCGCCAATTCTTGTCTTGCTGGCTGAAATCATCCCAAGATCCTCATTAACTCCATTGTCAAGTCACCCTGTGGTGATTTTCCCTTCCGCACATGCGACCTGTACACTAGCGTAATTAACCATCATTGTATACCTTGCCTAAATGAATACAATGTGATAATTATTCGTTATCTTGTTGGCTTTTGTATTTGGTATCTTTTGCAAACTCATGGCCTTCCTGTGCAAGTTGGAAAAATAGGTGGTGAGTGGGTGAGGACTGAGCTAGATAACTGTGATGAATTCCAGAATAATCCTTTAGTTTGGCACATCTGCATGGAAGGTGGCATTGCTCCTCTTATGGAGATATTGGTCGACCATGACCCTAACTTGTCTGGCTAGTTTGCCAGCTCATGGAAGGATCGTAGGGTCTCAATGGGAGGTATTTCATTTGAAATTAGTGAGGAAGTCATAGCACAAGCCATGGGATTATAGTGCACTGGGAAAAATACCCCAAACACACCAAGAAACTAGATAACAAAATATTGTAAACATTTTTTAGAGGAGATGAGGAACTAGTGCGGAACTAGTTGGGTTTTGAGAGAGAAGCTCTCCTGAAGTCCAGGGATGAAGTGTGCTTGGCGCTGATGAAGTATGTCACCTTGGAAGGTAGGTTTAAAACCTATTTTTTTATCACTTCCCCCTATTAAATCATTTAAGACACAAAATGTTGCTTAATTTTCCTTTCTTTCTTCCAATGGATATGGAAAACTCAATCAAAAAATGCAAAGAGTTAGCCAGCCTTAACCCCAATGATCTCTCGCCGCTCCTACTCCATCAGGGGCTCATTTTGAGACTTTATCACTTCCACCTGGCCCTCTGTCCTCCCAAAGCTATTACAATTGTGCACATTGAGGATATTGAACCCCTGTCAGTTGTAAATATTTCCCCAATCGAGTATAAAAGCCCCCCCCAAAAATCCAATATGGGCACTACGGGGAATCCCAAAGCCAAGATAACTACCAAGAAACTTAAGGCTGGTTTGAATAAGTCTCATGCCAGCACAGTGGAGGGTCTCTATGAATTGAAGTCCACTCCGGTGAAATTGGCCTACAAGACCACCACTACTAAAAAAGGGAAGGAGAAAGGTACATTGGACCCGATTGTTAGGGAAGGAAAGGGCAAGAACATAATAGGGAAAGACTCTAGAGGAGACACTATTGTGGGGATTATTGTGATGATTGGTGAGGAAAATTCCAGAAGAAAATCCCGGAGGCTTGCAAAGAATAGCAAAAAGAGGTAGATTATTGAGGATTCAGAGGAGGAGCGGTCTGACAACAAAGAGTACAAGGAAGAGGAAACTGAGGATGATGAGGATGAGATTGTGGAGGGGGACCAGTTTACTCCTGAGGACAACAAGGTTCTTAAATATCGATCTACCTCTCACTCTCTGCATCCCCTAGTCGAAGATCCTGGAGAGGTCCTAGGGACCATGAACATTGGGGAGGAGCCCTATGATTTGGAGAAGAGAATGGACACTCTCGACAAAAGGTTTCATGGGTTGACCTACTTCACCATGAAGTTGGGCCATTTTGTCACTAGCACCCTATCAAATTCTATTAAAGAGGAGCTAGAGGGAAATAACAGTCAGGAGAACAAAGATTGGGTTGGTGATGAGGTCATGGACCTCCTGCTCAAAAACTGGGACAACACCAATTAGTTGCTGCCTATGTCGATATCCTATCTTTCAGTTGCCTCTCTGTAGTCTCTATGCTGTCTATGGGTTGTCTCTATTTTTTGTTTACTTAATACTTTATTTTTATTCTTGCTCCTTTGTGGCCCTTGTGGCTCAATGTGAAGGGTACAACGCCCTAAAAATGTTGCTTAACATTTCAAAAACATTAATCATGATTAAATAAATAATCAATTTAAAACATTCTAAACATTAATTAACATTAATTTCCCATAGAGCATACCTTCCAAAATAATTAAATGACAAGGAAAATAGGGACAACATGACAACAAAGTATGAGCAAAATAAACACTGATGACACACTGTGACTACGGTTATGGTTTGACATGGAAATCATGTTACTACCTCCTAATCAACTATTTCGTTGGGAAATGGACACGCTCAAACCTGTGAATCTAGGTGGAGTCGATGTCTTGGACCTGCAATCTTGCAATCAAAACATATGTCGTACATGTATATATATCTAGAACAATCACACCGTTAAGAGAAAATCATGAAATCATAGGGAGCTCGCAAGCGAGTGTTGCAATCCCATCCCCTTCACCAATACAGTGTAACATCAAAACTGATGAAACTAAAACATCAAATAACTATAGAAAAACATATATGAATATCAACTCACATAATGAACTATGCTAACCAAAGAGCATGTCATAATAAACAATCATCAATATAGTGTACCATCACATCTCAATATAAAAACCATCATCACTATAATGTCAGAGATCAAATAGCAACACCATAGTAACATAGTCTATCAAAATAAAAGCACTATCTAAAAACATGAGCAAATCGGAGGGGTGCTACATCCTCCCCCCTAGGATTAGGCTTACTCCTAGAAGCCTACAAACAAATAGGGATAGAGCTCTCTTATCTAGGTTGCATCCTCCTAGGTAGCTAATGTATCATCTCTCAGATCCCATTGGATCCTAATCTGCTCAATATCGCGACCCCTGAGGGAAAGTCTCCTATGTTGCATGATGGCCACAGGCTCCAAAGCTAGCTGCCCATCCTCTACCTATAAGACATTCCAATCAAGGATGTGAGATATATTAGGGTGGTAAAGCCTGAGTACAAAAACATGGAATACATCATGTATGCACAAGAGACTGGGCGACAAAGAAACATGATAAGCTACTAGTCCAATCTTCTCAAGAACCTTGAATGGCCTGAAAAAAAGAGGTGCGAGCTTAGAGTCCTTTCCATATCGGATTTCTCTTTCACAGACACACTCACAAAAATACTTGGTCACCTACTACAAAATTTCGGTCCACCTGATGTGCATCTGCATACTTTTTCTTCCTATCATGTGCAGCAACCAAATGTTCCCTGATTCGGATCACCTACTGCTCCATGTCTTGAAGTATCTCAAGACCTAATAGAAATTTTTCCTCTAACCAATCCCAACTCAAAGGAGTCTAACATGGTCATCCATACAATACCTGGAAAGGAGGCATACCAATCGAAATCTGATAGCTATTATTCTATGCAAACTCCACTAAATGGAGATAGTCCTGTAGACATGGAAAATGCACAAGTTCATTTTGGCACACCTGATCCCGATTACTAACAACGCTTCTTTTTAAATCACATCCTCAGCATTTCACCACTTTCTATCTTTTAATTCAATAAATCACTATTTATTGATTAAGTCTTTCTATTTCAAAGATTAAATTAATCAATTAATTTAATAAACCATTGCATATCTGTTTAATTAAATAAATCATTTTATTTAATTAAAATCCCAAAAGTCCTATTAAATTAAATAAATTAAAACCTTATTTGATTTAATCTAACATATTCCTTCGTGATTAAATAAATCAAATCATTTATTTAAATAAATCATTTCCTCTCAATTCTTGAGTTAAATCAATTCATAAATTTAAGTCTAAAATTGTCACATCACCTAATTCTTCATTAAATTAATCAAAACATTGACTAAGTTAATCCTTATCACTAAAATCCTCTAGAGAATGTAAGTTGCACAATAAATCAATTACTTTGATTTATTAATTCTTCTATTTTCCCTCACAAAGCATCAAAAGGGAATATTCCCTCATTTGAATTCAAAAAGGCCAAGTGGACTTGGTCCTTCCAACAAGGCATTCAATGCCTCTTATATGTCCTTGACCTTGAGCCAAGTGACATCAACTTCATTCCCTTTCCCTCTTCAACATGTCATTTCTCAAATTTGAAATGCCACCTAATTGCATTAACTGGCACATTGGCCAAAAATTGCACATTCCTCATCCAATCACATTTGGACAAGTGGCACAATGCCATTGGATTATCTTTTATCCCATATTGCTTATTTCCACTATCTCTTCCAAGATTTGAATCTATAAATTGGACACTCTTCTCCTCAATCTTCATCCACAATTCATATGCAAAGTTACTCTCTACAATTGAGAACTAATTTTGCTCATTTCATCCATACACTCATATTTTCACATTTGCATCAAGGCTATGCTCAAATCTCTTTGGATATTTGACCATTGATTCAATCAACTCATATTTGCACATAGGAATTGGGAAAGGGCCAATTGCAACACATCATTGGCACCAATTCCCCCATAAGATCATCATACTATTGGCTAGATTAGGATTTACTTTCATATTGTCTAAGTTTTTCTTTTCATTTCCTAATATTAGCTTAAATAGGTGGATTTCATGGGGAATCCTTCACTCTTTGCATGCATTTTGATCTAACACTAACAATGTTTATCGTCTTTGTGCATTTGCAAGTTTAGGGGTTTACATTTTGGCGCTAGAGGGAGGGGATTGAATCAAAAAATTCAATCACGTTTTCAAATTCCGTGGTTTTTTAACATTTTCTTGTAGATATAGGAAAACTAGCCCGTGCAATGCTATATCGTGCCTCTCTTAGTTCCACAGTGCAATAGTTCACTGCATCCAGAACCACGACACCATATTAACCCGCGATTGAATCCCCCAAACTCTACCACAGATTCCCACCTGTAAGTTTTTTTAAAAATTCCTAAGTCCACCGTGAGGGTCCTAACTCCACCGCATTCACCATCGCGGCTCTATATTGCGCCACTCCTTCTCCAAACTCCACCGTGTCACCTTTCCCACCTAAGAATTTCAAATTTCTAAAGTAGGCCACTTCCAAACTACACCACAGGCCTCTGTCGCGTCGCTTTTGTGCTCTCTGCCTCTGCAGAGCACCGCCCAAAGTCACCCACGTAGTGCTATATAGCGCCGCCTGTCTTTCAAACTTCACCACTTCACCAAACTCCACCTCTTTTGCAAACTTCGCCGCAGGAAGATAGTAAAGTTTAAACTAACATGTGCTTTTTTAATTCAGGATTTTTTAACCTTTAATCTGATTTCTTGTCTTTATTTCTCTTTGTTTTTCTGTCATTTTTTGCAGGTTGGAGCAAAGGAAGAAGTCATCATGATGTCATGTGTACCAAGCTCAAGTGTTTTTAAACACTAAAAGTGTTTTTTAACATTTTTTAAGAAGTTTGTTAGAAATTTTTGACCTTAGGAACACTAGCTTTACTTTGGGTTTTAAAAAAAGAACAATCAAAATTTTCATGATACCATGCTTATGTTGTATAAAGTGTTTTTAAACACTAAAGTGTTCTTCAACACTTTTTAAGAAATTTGTTAAAAGTCTTTGATCTTAGGACACTAAATTTCCATTAGGCTCTAAAAAGAACAAAATCAAATTTATTTTCAAAAGTTGAAAAGGGGCTAAAAAGAACTTTAGGAAAACACACTAGATTTTGTTTAAAAGGTAACAATTGAACAAGGAAAACTCACACTTCATTTGGTGCTTAAAAAGAAGTCATCATTTTTTTGAGGTTTAAAATGAACAAATGTTTTCCATGTTTTGCAATCTTTTTTACAAGTTAATATTATCTAAAATGTGTATGCGCTTCTCTCGTGCTTCATTGCGATCTTGAGAATCAAAAACATTTTGGTAATATTAGGTTGTCAAAAAAATTGCCTCCACATTTCAATTTGGGCACTTAAAAATTGAACAAAACATGCGAGTGTGAGCACGGCATATTGCAGAGGTTTTCTCCTTTTTTTTTCAAAAAAGGTTGTGAAAACGACGGGATATGTTAGCTCGCTTTTGTTTATCTTATAGGGTGTGGCTTGTGGGAAAAAGTAATCGCCCAAGGGAATGACCCAACTAGGAACACGCTAAAGCCAAGCGACTTCCACCTGAGATATAAGTGTGGATATTGGAACAAAGGCCAATATCACGAGGATTATTCTGACGAGATGGACAACAATGGACTCTTGCTGATATTGGATAATCCCCCACAAACGGAACGCCCAAATTAGAACCCTTTGTTTAGAAAAAGGCCAAAACCTTGTCTATCTTGTTGGTGCAAAAGGTCATGTCCTTTGAAGCCGCCCCACGTTATACATGCGGTCTTGTTGTGGAAATAAAAAGTATGCCATGGGATATTCATGGGTACTAATGCTTGGCTGACCCGAATAAGTGAGTGTCATGGAGGGGAGCCAGTGTGGTCAAGCATTTAGCCATTCACACAAAATATGCGCAGCTGAATTTATCCAAGTGGGAACCCAGCAAGATATTTTCTCATCATCCTAGGAGTGTGAAAGTGCTTGAAAGAAATACATTGCTTGATCTTGAAAACATTTGAAAACAAATATTCACAAGACCTTCAAATTTCAAACACCTTGTGGGAGACAAATACCTCTTGATGAAATTGAACACTCTTGCTTTCCCTAGGAATCATATTCCTAGAGGTTTCTAAGTGCACAAATTCTAATGTCATTTGTTTTCAACAAGGATAAACAGAAGGAACTTTTATCCTATTTTCCTCAATTTCCACACAATGGACCTTGTGGGATGAGAAAGAAAGTGGAGCACTAGATATATAGTTTGAAACTTAAGCAAGCAAGTGTCTTTGATAAAAGGAGCTCATTAAACCAAGATAAAAGACAATTTGAACTTCATGTGTGTTGTTTCCAATGATTTCCTGCAAGATTAAAATTCCAAAGCCAAAGTTCAAAAAGCTTAGTCTAAAAACTTGTGAGGAGCGTCTTGAGAGACTTTTCGAATTTAGAGAAAGGCTTGTATACAACTTTTACAAAAAAGCTTCAAAGAATAATCCTGCATTGTATGCATTTTATTGTCATCAAAACCCTAAACTTTTTGAAAGGTTTTCTTTTCTCCCATAGGAAGTATAGCGTGTTCTTCAACACTGAGATCTTGTAAGAAAGAGTTGTGTCTAGGTTCAAGTCTAGGGTCAAAGCATCATCCCCGTCCATCTTTTCATCAAAAATCAAATCTCATCCCATCATCAAACCTTTTGAGAACTCTAGAAAAAATAACTCGTGCTAAATTTAGAGGGCTAAACCAACATCATCCTATCTTGGCTTAACACACCTAGCCAAGATAGTCAACACTTTTGGACAAATTTACCTTTAGGATAACACAACTTCTTAAAGGTTTACTAGTTCATAAAAACACATTGGCTTAACACACTTAGCTAATACATCCACTTGTGCAAGTCCCCTAGGATAACACAACTTCCTAGGGAATACAACTTCACAACAATCTTGTTTGACTTAATGCATCTAGTCAAATTATCACAATCAATCAATTCAAAAGCCCTTACAAGTCTAGCATATACCTTCAGAAGTTCTCCAAAAAGGTTTTCACTCACTCATCCCATCCATTTAACCCATCACCATTACCACCATCTTTGATCTTTTTTGGCTTTCCTAGTTTCTTCTCTTTTGAACCCGAAAGGTTAGGATCAAACGATCCCTATTTTTATGGTTGAAACTAGATCTCAATACAAGAAGAACATGGAGAATATCAATGACATATCAACTTCTATGGACATGAGTTGGTTAACCTCTGAAATAAACCTTGTAGGATCGAGCAATCCCCCAACTAACTCTCCTTTGTCATCACAAAATCCTCAAGAGTAGAGCCATGAGGAGGACATCATGAATGAAGAAATGGGGATGACACCATCCAAGATGATAAAAATGGTTCAAAACCCCAAGAACCATAAAATTGTTAGTGCCATGTTCAAGTACTTAAACACATTAACAGAAGGGGGGGTCCCATTCCCTTTCAACCTTGATGCAAGCACTAGTACGAACATGCCTCTTACGAATGCATCCCCAACATCAAACATCAATCAAGAAATACCCCACATCACTACAACCATCACTCCAACCTCACCAATTGGAAACAAAGGAAGTTCTATGCTTCGAGAGTTACAACAGCATCGCCTAGTGACCAATAAAGAGGTGGCTGTCACCACCACACCAGATAACCTTGTGCCAGAAAATCAATTGCACCCATATGCCCCACTCGCATTTCATAATCCCGCTAGTTCATCTTCATTTCATGCCTCACCAAATTATCAGTTAAACATACCCACTTCTTTACCACAAGAAGAAGGTGATTTATTTAGAACAACTGAAGTCGCTAATCCTTTTTCTTTCTAGGATATCCTACCACCACTACCTCCATTTCCATTTGCAAACACATCACCACTCAGAGTAGGGTTTCCTCCCCTAAACATTGATAGCTTCTCAGAACAAGGCAATGTGCACATCACCTCAAAATCCATCTCTTTGCCCAAAATTTCATAGCCACAAGTGATGACTATCTAAGCCACTATAACAAACACATCCGTTGGTCCTCAAGTATCCCAAAGCATGCCTTCTCAAGGACCAAACATATCTACCACCCCTCCAATAACCCAAGTCCCAATCATCACTACCACAATCCCTCCACTTGTCACAACGGCTGGCATGATTCCTGTTCCACCACCAATCCCACCAAAAGCCAACTCGGCAAACTCATTCATTACCTTAATCCAAACTCTCCAAAAGGCTAACCAACAAAGAGTACTCAAGCAACAGCAGCAAGCCCAAGCTCAAGCGCAAGCCCAAGCTCAAGCGCAGGCACAAGCCCAAGCTCAAGTGCAAGCTCTAGCCCAAGCACAAGCTCAAGCCCAAGCACAAGCCCAAGCCTAGCAACAAGCACAAGCACAGTACCAAGCATAGTTGCAAGCGATCCACCTGCAAGCCTACCAACAAGCCCTGCAAGAATTTTAGGCACAACAATAGGCTAAACAACAAGCTTTGTTTGCACATCAACAGCTCGACCAATGACAAGCTTTGTTGGCGTAACAGCAGCTAGACCAACAACAAGCTTTACTAGCTCAATAGTAGATTGATCAACAACAGGCTTCATGGGAACAACAGTAGATGGACCAACAACAAGCATTGTTGGAACAACAGCAGCAAGATCAACAACAAGCATTGTTGACACAAATGCAATTATACCATCAGGCTTTGAAGGCACAACCAAGCTTGCAAAAAATGCCCACCAGTACTCTTCCCACCCATCAAACACCTCGAACACCTCACAACTCATTCATCCCACCTCTCGATCCAAGCAAAGATGTTGCAACATAGATCAAACTGCTTTCGCAACAAGTGTTGGACTTACAAGCAGAAAAAACTACAAGGAATGGATAACCATGGTACCATTCCCAAAGGGATTCAAGATCCCCAAATTTGACAAATACAATGGAACGGGCAACCCTGAAAAACCACATCAAGGAATTTCAGGTGCACTGCATGGAGGTCACATATGATGACACATACCTAATGTGACTCTTCCCCTAAAGCCTGACTGGTCTACCTATGGAATGGTTTTCTTGCCTACCCACGAGCATTAAAACATTCGAGGAAATAGTGGAGGCTTTCCTTAAGAATTACGCTTTCAACATGGGTGTGGATGTTAGTTTGGAAGAACTATCTGCACTCAAACAACGAAAAGGGGAGCTATTCGCATCCTTCTTGCAAAGATGGTGATCCAAGGCCAATCAGAGCAAGTGGACCATGCCAGAGGAACAACAAGTTTGCACCATCATAGCCAATCTAGATGAAAACTTGGCATTCTACCTAAAAATGCAGTGCATCACATCGTATGGTCAATTGATTCCAAAAGTGCTCAACACCGAAAGAGCCCTTACTGCATGAGGAGGTGCACCAACATTCACTCCACCCTAGGATAATCGGTTGTCTAACAACTACAATGATAAGCCTCGAACCTGGTTGAGGAATAAAAGTATCACAAATGACGGTGTGGTCGATGCTAAAGTGGTCATCAGTGCCCCTAAGCAGAATACCCAAAACCATCATCAGCCACAAAATCATAATCACAACAATGTGAAAACTAATGCGGCAGTAGCACAACCACAACCATCTTCCACCAATCAAATCAATAATGTGGGAAATCAAGGAGGACCACCTCCCCGCAACAAATATCCTCCCAAAAGGAAATTCACAGCTCTTGGTAAATCTATTGAGTCCATAATGAAGAAGCTAGTCAAAGAAAATCTAATCAAAATCTCTAACTCCGAGCAGTACACGGAACCTATGACCAAGTCATCATGGTATAATGAGAACCTCCTTTGTGAATTTCACAAAGTCAAAGGACACACCACCACCAATTGCATGAGACTCAAAAACATCATCCAACACCTCATTGAGGATAAGGTCATCAACATCGAGCAGCTGGCTGAAAACCAAGATCTGAAAATATACACGAATCCGATGTTGAATCATAACTAGGGGAACAATCAAGGAAATAACCAAGGGAATAATAAGGGCAAGCAAAAGTATGCTAGTGCTAATCTAGTATATGAGGAGATAGTTGGATGCATCGATGAAATGGTCACCGTAATAAATATCAAGGGAGCCAACAATGACTGTGGAGTCACCACACGAGGCAAAAAGGTTACCATTGTTAGGTCACCTGCTAAGACCCCCATTACTAATACAAAGGCCATCGCCTATGATTACAATGTTATTGATCAGTTAAAAAGAACACCTGCCCAAATCTCCATCATGGAACTATTAAAAATCTTCCTCGCCCATAGGAAGATCCTTAATGAAGCACTAGCTGCGTCTACCATCGCTACCACCCTCGACACAAAGCAATTCCAGGCTATGGTGGGTAACATCGTTACCCCAAATCTCATTACATTTTCAGATCAAGATTTCCCTCCACAACCATCTCATAACTGTGCACTCCACCTCCAAGTCCTAATCCACAAAAAGAAAGTCAAACGAGTCCTGGTAGATGGAGGTGTAGGCCTTAATATTTGTTCTTTAAAACTCATAAATAAATTGGGATTCGTCAAGGATTCCATCAATAAGAACAAAATCATCATAATAAGGGCATATGATGACCAATAAAAAGAGTATCTTAGGGTACTATCAAAATCCCCATTCAAGTGGGGCCGACAACCATGGAAACCACCTATCAGGTCCTCGACCTCAACCTACCGTACAACATCCTCTTAGGACACCCATGGATCCATGGAATGAAGGCAGTGGCCTTGACCTATCACCAGTGCATTAAATTCTCACATCAGAATGAGGAGGTCACTATATATGGGGATCTCGAACCTTTCGCCTACTGCAAAAACTTGGAAGCCAAGTTTTACAAGATTCCCCAAGTGCCTAAAAATGATGAAGGACCATCTACTTCATACATAGACCTAGCCAATCTTGCCTCCACTTTTGTAACAGAGACACTTGCCATCCCTAACATATCTGAAATCGAAGGCATGATCGAAGAAAATGGATGTGGTGACTATAGAATGAAGAGAAATGCATTTGTTGTAGGGGAGTTACCACAATCTCCTAGGTCGCATGGACAGCCCCAGCTAGTTCATACACCTATCCACCCTATTAGAGCAGAACCCTCTGGATTCCACCATTACGAGGGTCTCAGTTGGGAAAATGTGGATGAGGAGGACATCTCAAAAATGCTATACCAAGATGAAAGACTTGCTCCCAGCCTACCCATGGAGGAAACTAACAGAGGGTTACAAATGATGTTTGGTATGGGCAATAACAAGAATGAGAGCCTAGGAAGGAACAGTGATGGATAGTTGGAGCCCATCATCGTAGAAAGAAGAATGTGAAACCTTGGCCTAGGGTTTACTCCTCTGAGTATAACTATATGTGGCAGAGGTACTCCCCGAAGAGCAGTTAGGTCCTCTCCTCAGGTAACAACAACCACTCCTAGAACCACCCATTTGCTTGGGTATCCCACTCGATAGTTACACCTTTGATGTCACTGATGTTTGTCCTAGTAGTGACGATGATGATACCATAGTAGGTCTCCCTAGGCTTTTCAAAGATTCTACCTTATTAATGATAACTGCCTCCACAGATGAATCAAACCAACCAACCCACCAAATCACCTTAGTACACCCCCAACTCATCGATCAGGACCAACAGGGACCACCGATTCTAGACTTGTTTGAAAATGATAAGGCACTGTCGAAATTCATGGGACTAAGGCATACAATTCTGAGTGGATACCATAAGGCTGAATTTAACATCACATTGGACACACAAGCATACTATCAGGGGATGATTGAATCCTTTAGTCACAAAAGAAAAATATCGAGAATAAGCTCGGAGTTATTGAGTGAAAACTACACTGTGGCACTCTCTAACCATAAAACAATAAAAATAAAGGACACATCCAATGGTGAAAACCTCTTTGAGGTGCTGGAGGATGAAGGATTCAATATCCCCCCTACCGCCCTACATTAGGAGAAATCAGTAGTATTGGCATAACAGTGCAACCCGGTCAACTTAGGAATAGAATCAGAACCAAAAATCACCTTCTACACAGAGTCTCTCTTGATGGAAGAACAGGAACTATTGGTAGTATTCCTAAGAGAAAGAAAGGTAAATTTTGCATGGACCTATGCTGACATGCCAATATTGGATCCTGAAGTAGTGGTTCATCATTTGGCTATTTACCCCGGAGCAAAACCAATCGGACAAAAGCTAAGGAAGATGCACCCACAAATAGCCTTGCTCATCAAAATTGAGCTACAAAATCTTCTGGATGTTGGCTTCATATGCCTGATCGACTATCCAAAATGTGTATCAAATCTTGTACCTATCTCAAAACCAAAAGGGGGCATCCGCATCTGCATAGATTTCAGAGACCTAAACAAAGCATGTCCTAAGGATGATTTTCCACTACCCAACATTGACATGATAGTGGACATGATAGTCAAACATGAGATGCTGTCCCTAATGGATGGTTTCTCGAGGTACAATCAGATAACAATAGCAAAAGAGGACCAGCATAAAACAACCTTTACATGTCCTTGGGTCACATACTGCTGGAATGTGATGCCGTTTGGGTTGAAAAATGCAAGAGCTACATATCAAAGAGCCATGACACTAATCTTCCATGACATGATCCATAAGACAATCAAAGATTATGTGGATGACATATTGGCCAAATCAAAGAAGAGACAAGATCACATAGCAACTCTAAGTGCAATCTTTGATAGGCTAAAAAAAGACAAGGTCAGACTCAACCCGAAGAAGTGTGTCTTTGGGGTACAATCGAGAAAGCTGTTGGGGTACATAGTTTCAATGAGAGGGATAAAGGTGGACCCTACAAAGGTAAAATCTATCCTTGAAATGGAAGTTTAAAGAACATTAAAGCAACTCAAAGGATTACAAGGTAGGCTCCAATCCATGCGAAGATTCATAGCACAGCTAGCAGACAAGCAGATCACCTATTCACACCTACTCCACAAGGGAGTAGCATTCAGATGGGATGACAAGTGTGAGCAAGCATTTAACAAAATTAAGGAATATCTACTTATACCACCTGTGTTGATTCCACCAATTATCGGGTAGCCATTAAACCTATACATCTCAGCAACAATCGCCCTTGGTGCCCTTTTAGCCCAACATGATGAAAATGGAACTGAGTGGGCCATCTACTATATTAGCAAAATAATGGTGGGGCATGAGCTCAATTACACATCAATATAAAAGGCTTGCTTGGAACAGGTATTTATAGCTCAGAAATTCAAACACTACATGCTAGCTCACCAAATCAAGTTGATTGCCAAGATAGACCCTCTAAAGTATCTATTGTCAAAAGAAATGCTTATAGGAAGAATGGCTAAGTGGGTAATGATATTGTTTGAGCATGATATCAAGTATGTAGAAAGAAAATCCATAAAGGGACAAGTCATTGTGGACCAACTAGTAGCAGCTCCCCTTTACATAGACAACCCACTCATATCAAAATTCTCAGATGAGTCCCTTTTCAACCTTGGTGCAGCCGACCACTGGAAATTATACTTCGATGGCTTCCACACACATCATGGATCAGGAGCCAGTGTGTTCTTCATCACCCCATAAGGAGACTATATACCTAGATCATATAAACTAGCATTCCCTTGTACCAACAATATTGCAGAATATGAGGCTTTAACCATAGGTCTCAAGATTGCAGCACAAAGGCGAATCATGGCATTAAAAGTCTATGGGGACTCACAACATATCATCAACCAAGTCAATGGTGAATACCAAATGAAGGATGATAAGCTCGCACCATACAAAAAGGTGGTAGAAAGCCTCAAGGAATCATTCATTGACATCACCTTTGAGCAGATACCAAGGACAAACAATAGAGCAGCCAATGCAATGGCAACAATTGGATCCTTAGTGAACATTCCTCACAACATCTCTAAGCACGAATTCCTGGTAGAACAGCTTCTCGTACCCACTTTCAATGTACCAGAGTTAGAATATGCGTGTGAACTCATTGGTCCCAGTGATCTTTGATACCATGACATATACACCTACCTAAGATTAGGAATCCTCCCCACTGACATCACCCCAAACCTAAAGCGAACCTTTATCAAAAGGTCTTCACGATTCGTCATCCTAGGAGAGACCCTCTTTTGTAGAAGTGTCGATGGAACCTTGCTACATTGTTTAAAGCTTGAGGAAACCTTGACTGCTCTAACTGAGGTACACAATGGCATGTGCGGTTCACACTCAACTAGTATGACCTTGGCTAAGAAGTTGCTAAGAACTGGGTACTACTGGCCGACAATGGAGAGAGAGGCACACAACTTTGTCAGGAGATGCCTGCAATGCCAACAACATGGAGACCTTATCCATACACCAACTCAATAACTGCATCCCATCATTACACCTTGGCCCTTTTGATAGTGGGGGCTCGATCTCATTGGTAAATTTCACCCACCTCATCCAATGGCCACAAGTTCATAATCACTGCCACTGAATATTTCACAAAGTGGGTTGAAGCAATTCCCATGACCTACATCAAAACAAAACAAATATCCAAGTTCATCCTGAACTACCTCATTTGCCAATATAGTATTCCTCAATCCATTATCTCTGATAATGGGACACCCTTCAAGCATCAGAATGTCCATGATTTATGTGAAAAATTCAAAATTCAGCACCATTTTTCCACCCCATACTATCCACAAGGCAATGGCCAAGGAGAAGCCACAAATAAAACCATTCTAAAAATCCTCAAGAAAACAGTCAATGATTCTAATCATCACTGACATTTGCAGCTAAATCCTTCCTTATGGGCCTACCACACTAGCATCTGCATGCCAATAGGTGCCACCCTGTTCTCCCTGGTCTATGGATCAGAAGCCATCCTCCCTATTGATATCGAGCTCCCCTCACTGAGGATATCACTACAAAACCTCATCACAGATGAGGAATATAGGCTTACAAGACTGAACAAGCTAGAATTACTAGATGAATGGTGCATGGATGTCTTGAATCATCTACAGGTTTACCAGAACCGCCTGAAACGAAGTTACAACAAGAAGATCAGGAAACGCACTTTCCAAGTTGGTGACCTTGTGCTGAAAGAAAACCAAAAGAATGTGCCAAACCCGGATACAAAAGGAAAGTTTGAGCCCAACTAGCTGGGACTCTTCATCATCACTGCAAGCTACAAGTTGGTGGCATATCAGTTGTCAACACCAAAAGGCAAACCTTTGCAGGAGCCCATGAATAGTTCACACCTCAAAAAGTTTTATGCCTAAATCTTGCAAGGTATAGAACCAGAAAATACAAAAATGATCAGAAAAAGTCCTGAAAAAATGGTTACCTTGATGAAAACCTGGCAAACAGGCATCTTGACAACAACAAAAAAAATCAAAAAATGCAAAAAATCCAAAAAAATTAGAAAAAAGGATTGAAAATAGTAAAGAGAAAAAATCTGTCCTCTAGTGAAAACCACTTCGGTGGCGCTTCGGGCAAGTACCTTGGTGAAAACCTGGAAAATAGGCACCAAATGTAAATAAATCACCCCCCATCTACCAAGATCTACATGACTCACTCATTCCGTCGCATCTCAATAAATCATACATCCACCCATCTGCTCGCATCCATACCATAGCCTAAGTTGCTGTCCATATCATGTTCCACCATAGTACTGCTTGGTATTCTTAAGGTCAGTTTGTCCTACCTTCATTGAAGTAGTCTATCACACCACACTGGGGGCATGTTCCCACATGCATCAGATCAAATTCATGTATATTCTCGTGATCTTCTTCAAATTCATCAAAAATCCAAAAACATCCAAAATCATTCAAAAACTCCAAAAACATGTCGAAATATCAGAATATATTCAAAAATTCATCATTGAGTCTTGTCAGTCTTTCACCTTGTCGAACTACATCATCTCTGAGCTTGAACATAGGAAAGGTTGATCTTTGATCATCCCCCAAGATAGTTTAGGTTAGTCCTTAGGCGTCTGTCACATTGGCAATCCGTTTGCCCGTCTAGTTTGCATCTTAAGTCAGTCTTTTAGGCAATAAAATGGCAATCCATTTGTCCATTTCATCGTTTGAGTTGAGTTTGTTGTCAGTCGAACTACATGGTCTCTGCATGTATAACACAGGCAAGGCTAATCTATGGATCAGCTCCTGAGACCCCTAGGATAGGTCTTTAACTTAGTCTATTTTTCATAAATCTTGAAAATAACAAAAACATCGAAAAATGTGAAAATACCAAAAACAGCCTCAAAAAATTTGAAAAAACCAAAATGGTGCATCCATTTCATCTGGCTTTCACCCACAATTGCCATCACTCATAATAAAATCAATCGTCACCTTCACCCTTTGGTAAGTTAGTCAGAAGCAAGTCTAGCAGGTTCCAAAGTGAACACTCTAATCATCAAAAGTCATCAAAGTCTAAGTCAGTAAGCAAGCACGTTGGTCAACTCGGAGTATCAATAGCTTATCACCCAAATCAGTCCCATCAAAACCCTGATCACTACACGTCCTACGATGAAGCTTTCCTACAATGGACATAAGCATCAGGTACCCCCTCATAGTAGGTAGTCTTGGCTAGCGGTATGAAGAGCATTAGCTTGTTTGTTTACTTTATTTTGGTCTTTTTGACTTATCATATTTTGCGCTCATTCCAAGGACCTTTCGATGATGCCTAAACAAAATGGGTTTAGAGAGAAAGGAATGGGGCAATGAACATTATCTTTTTATTTGATGCACTTGTGGGATACACTTGTAAAATAACTTAGTCATGTATATTTTGTTAGGTTTGTAGGGAGGATATTTTAGGTATCTTGTTGACCACATAGGAAAACTTGCTTTTCTGTGTTTTGGTCCAAGATGTTTAGAATGTCTGAACTGCATCCTGAGTGAAGTATGTATGTTAAGTGTGAACAAGAATACTCCTATCTAATTGTCAAGTCAAGGTCCATCACACTAGGTACAAAAGCCATCCTGGTCCTTTATACCTTGATGCATCGTACCTATGTGTGTTATCAAACATAACGCAATTGACCCTTTGAAAATCCCAATTCCTAGCAATACAAATCACCATCTCCATCCTAACTAATTCATTAACTTTGCATTTCTTCTACCTTCTTTCCGCACTAACATGGTATCATAACAGTAATCAGAACATCACCTATACATACACCCTGCATCCACACAATCATCAGCATTAGAACACATGGCACCATATCATTATCTTAAGATTTGAAGAATAATATAAATTTGTTATCCTAAACATCTTCAGAAAACATTATCATTTATGTCCATTATCATTTGTATCCACTACCATTTGCATCCATTACCATCATTAATATGCATTAGATCCATAAAACATGAAAAATATACAAAAAAAGATGCATCCATTACATACGTGGCATAACATAAGGCATAATAATAGAAACATCTCATAACATCTCATAAGCATCATACATTTGCATATCATACATGTGCACCATACATATCATAAAAGGGCGAATCATCTCATATATATCATCAAAAAATACTGTTATGATACAAAATCGGATCAGGTGTACATCGAATACATAATACAATGAGGCCAAAATACTGTAGCTCAAAAATGAAGCAAATTGTCCTGTTATCAAAGGGGCGGTGGGCCCTGCTAGTTGCTGCCCTCCCCATCCTGCCTCTCATCATGTACATCTACCGGTCGCTGGGAAAAGTCTAGCACCCTACGGTCTAATGGTACTACCTGGTGGTAATGGTGTTGATAGTACTCAGCCTCTCTGATAGCATCTCTATAATCTCAGATATCAACTATCTGGCCCCGGGATGTGGGAGCCACACTCTCTAAGTGCCTCCATTGGCCCACCTCCTGCTCCCTCTCGGATTGTGTTAGGTCTCTCTTTGTTGTAACTGTAGCAGCCCATTGTCGGGCCTCCTCCCGCTTAGCTATCAGAGCTTGTACTTGCCCCTATAACTATTGAATCAACATGTCACGGGCATCTGGCTGGCCCACTAGCTGTCTTGCCAACTGTACTACCAGTTGCTACTATGCTGGCACATGGGGCTGCCCATCCTGTCTTGCCACATGTTGTGCGGGAACCCTCAGAGGTGACTACTGAGGAGGTGGTACACCTCTCTGACCCCTGTCTGCTGACCTACCTCTCGGTCGATGATGTGGAAGCATCGTCCCCAAAAATGTCAATCTCATTGGTGGCCTGAACCATGTCCTGTACGTTGGAGTCACCCCTGCGTCTGCTAGCCCCTGATCATATGCCCACGGTTGAGCCACCAACTGCCTAAATGAGGTCACTGCCTCATCTGCTACCATGCTAGTCCCCAACCCATACTGAAATATCGGCCATGCCGATCAGGAGCTACGAGGCCAAAAATAATGGTGGCCACAATCAGGTTTTAAGTAGGGGCTATACCCCAGTACCTCTCCAAATCTATCTGATCGTCGCATAACATGAGCTCGATCACACCCATGACACCAAAGCAGGCATCCCTCCCCTCCTCCAAATCATAAATCACTCACTCTCCATGAATGGGTAGTCATAGGATGCGCCAGACATCCTCAAGAGTGATAGTGGCCTCGCCAGTGGAAAGATGAAAGGACGAGGTCTCACTATGCCACCGCTCGGCCAAAGCATGCATCATACCCAGATGTGCTCGCACAGGAGGGACGTAAGAAACAAACCACAGACCAAGCATCCCAAGCTGCTCCTAGAGAAACATATGCATATCGCCTAATCGCTCAAGTACTGGCCATTGGTGCTCCCTCAAATGAATAACCTCGAGTGTCTCCTGCGCAAGGCAAAGTACCATGTCAACTTCCCTAGAAAAAAATCTGGTATCCATATCGCCTTTCACTTTTGAAACAACAAAAAAGCGGTGTTGTTTGCAAAAGCGGCGTAGTTTGAAAGTATCCAAACTGTGCTGCGTGACAAAGCTAGATAGTAAATTATTGCAAAGTGCACCCTGTGGCGCACTTAGATAGCTAATTGGCCTACGCGGCATTGTTTGAGTAAGCGGCCCACTTTAAAAATTCAAAATCCCTAAGTACAAACTCTGTCGCATGGTGCTCTATGCATACGTGGCCCTATATAGGACCGCACGAGCCAGTTCAGAAAATTTTCATGGCGCAATATCGCGCTGCGCTGACTCAACCGTACCTAAACCCTATTAAATGTGTGTAAAATGATAAAATTAATAGTGGGATATGGGTACATACCACAGGTTCTGTGGCGACTGGTCGCTGATATACTTGTACCCACTCTGATACATGTAGGGGAAGCTCTCATTGCGCCATTTTGTTTAAAACTCAAAGCTCAAATGTCAATTTTCTAAAGGTTAAGAGAGCAAATTTTTTGAAAGTGACCCCTCGAGGTCTATTTAAGCTCAAAAATTAGGGTTTTTTTGACCTAATTTGACATTCCAGAGGGGGTTTTGGCCCCCTAAACCCGTTTTCATCCAATCGAGTCATTTTGCATCCTTTTTGGCATTTTAATGCTTTTTTTTGGCATTGTGGGGCATTTCTGGCATGTCGGACACCTTGTCATCTTTTTCGCAAGATCATCCAAAAAATCAAAATTTTTCTCTGATCTCTCAAGGGGGCAATATCCAGCAATATCCTTTCACTAAGGGAGTAGTGGGGCATCTGAAAAAATTCCAAAAAATCTTGGACCTTTGATCACAGTAGTTTATTCTTTGAATCAATGCAGCAGGTACATTGCTTCAAAGAGGGGAAAAATATAGACATGGAAAATATAGAAGTTAATTTTGGCACACCTGATCCCGATTACTAACAATGCTTCTTCTTAAATCACATCCTCAGCATTTCACCACTTTTCCTTCTTGATTAAATAAATCAAATCATTTATTTAAATAAATCATTTCCTCTCAATTCTTGAGTTAAATCAATTCATAAATCTAAGTATAAAATTGTCACATCACCTAATTCTTCATTAAATTAATCAAAACATTGATTAAGTTAATCCTTCTCACTAAAATCCTCTAGAGAATGCAAGTCGCACAATAAATCAATTACTTTGATTTATTAATTCTTCTATTTTCCCTCACAAAGCATCAAAAGGGAATATTCCCTCATTTGAATTCAAAAAGGCCGAGTGGACTTGGTCCTTCCAACAAGGCATTCAATGCCTCTTACATGTCCTTGACCTTGAGCCAAGTGACATTAACTTCATTCCCTTTCCCTCTTCAACATGTCAGTTCTCAAATTTGAAATGCCACCTAATTGCATTAATTGGCACATTGGCCAAAACTTGCACATTCCTAATCCAATCACATTTGGACAAGTGGCACAATGCCATTGGATTATCTTTTATCCCACATTTCTTATTTCCACTATCTCTTCCAAGATTTGAATCTATAAATTGGACACTCTTCTCCTCAATCTTCATCCACAATTCATATGCAAAGTTACTCTCTACAATTGAGAACTAATTTTGCTCATTTCATCCATACACTCCTCATATTTTCACATTTGCATCAAGGCTATGCTCAAATATCTTTGGATATTTGACTATTGATTCAATCAACTCACATTTGCACATAGGAATTGGGAAAGGGCTAAGTGCAACACATCATTGGCACCAATTCCTCCATAAGATCATCATACTATTGGCTAGATTAGGATTTACTTTCATATTGTCTAAGTTTTTCTTTTCATTTCCTAATATTAGCTTAAATAGGTGGATTTCATGGTGAATCCTTCACTCTTTGCATGCATTTTGATCTAACACTAACAATATTTGTTGTCTTTGTGCATTTGCAGGTTTAGGGGTTCACAAGTCCTCCCATCGTGTCCACCGGTCCATACCATACATGCATAAAATATCCTCTAGGATCTAGTTGAACCTCTCGATCTATCCATCTATCTCAGGGTGATACATTGAACTAAATTTTAACTGCATCTCCATGGCATTTTGTAATGATTTCTAAAGAGTTGGGGTGAAGACGAGATCCTTGTCAGAAATGATATAGGGAGGAATACCATGCAACCTAACAATGTCTACCATGAACACTCTAGCAATGGATGAAGCATTATAGGATGAACAAATAGGTGAGAAGTGTGCTACCTTCATCAACCTATCCATCATCACCATAATGGCATCATGTCATTGTGAAGAGTTGGGTAACCCAATAATGAAATCCAATGAGATTATATCCCATTTCCACTCTCGCACCAAATGTGGTTGCAGAAGTCCTGCCAAATTTTGGTGTCCAACCTTCAGTTGCTGACACTCCAAACACCTTGACAAAAATTCAGTGATGTCTCGCTTCATACCTGCCCAGAAGTATAGTTGTCGCAAATTGGCATGCATCTTCTTCACTCTAAGATGAGCTGAATAGGGTTCTCGATGTGCCTCTATCATAACCAAGGTATGAAGATCTCTAGAAGATGGAACATAAAATGTGTTCCATGTGTCTCAAAAAACCATCTGACTTTAGAGAATAACTTGAGAATCTGCCCTTAAGAGTCCTACCTATCTCTATTTCTGATCTTACCTCTTGATACCAGCCGCCTGCAGGAAGTGTAGAAAGAATCTAACTCCTCAAATCCACACCAAGATTCACCACTGACAACTCATGTCTCTATCTACTAAGAGCATCGAAAACTATGTTCTCCTTCCCCTGGATAAACTTCACCTTGAAGTCATACTCGCAAAGGAACTCCATCTATCACCTCTACCTAGCATTAATATTGGGTTGCATGAAGAAGTACTATAGGCTCCAATGGTCACTATGCAAATCAAATTTGTGCCCCAAAAGGAAATGTCTCCACCTCATCAAAGTGTGTACTACCATTGCTAACTCAAGATCGTATGTGGGGTAATTCAAATCATGATCCTTGAGTTTGCGAGACTCATATGCTATAACTCAATCATCCTACATCAAGACTATTCCTAATCCCTCCAAAGATGCATCTATAAAAAAAACAAAATCTCTAGTGGGATCAGATATCGCAAGAATCAGTGCAGTGGTCAACCTCTCCTTTAGAGTGTGAAATTTCGCCTCACTCTGCTCTGACTAGACGAATCTCTTCCCTTTCCTCTGAAGCGAAGTGATAGGATGTCATCCTCAAGAAATCCTGAACAAAATGGCTATAATAACCTACTAATCCTAGGAAACTACACATCTCTTCCACATTAGTGGGCACAGGCCAATCAATGATTGCTTAAATCTTTGTAGGATCCACTACAATATCCTCTCCTGATATCACATGTCTAAGGTACTTAACCTTGGTCTGAAAGAACTTACATTTAGACAGGTTGGCATACAACTAATTGTTTCTCAAACACTGCAAAACCTGCCTCAGATGCTCCTCATGCTCCTCTACTATCCTAGAATAGATCAATATGTCATCAAGGAATACCAATACGAATCTATCAAGATATGTGCGAAAGACTTCTTTCATCAATCTCGTGAACACAGATGGCCCATTTTTCAACCCGAAAAGTACCACTATAAACTCATAGTGACATTAACAAGTGAAAAATATCGTCTTATGTATGTCAGAATCAAATATATGTAGCCGATGGTACCCTGACTTAAGATCAATTTTTGAAAAGACCATAGCACCCTTGATCTGATTAAAACAATCATCAATCCTACATAAGGGATATTGATTCTTAATTGTCACTTTATTCCGCCGGTGGTAGTCTATGCACAATTGGAGAGATACATCCTTCTTCTTCACAAAAAGTATTGGTGCTCCCCAAGGTGAAACACTAGGGCAGATGAAACCATTCAATAGCAACTCCTCCAACTGCAAGAGGAGATCCTTAATCTCATGTGCACTCATACGGTATGAACCTTGTGGAATAGGCTCAGATCCAGGTATAAGATCAATCTTAAAATAGATGCCACGTTGAGGTGGCATCCTTGGAATCTCATTGGGAAATACATCTGCATATTGTTAAAGTATGGGGTGGCTATCAAGTGAAACCTTCTCATTACTATCTCCCAACTCTAAGTCATCTACTGTCACTGCAAACAACTGACAACACTAACATACACATCTCTTCAGCTACATAGCTGAGATCATCCTCAATGATATGGGTCTTTGAACTCCCACTATCTCAACCTCCCTACCAAATACATCAATGCATCGAATCGACTTGTTTCTACAGTCAATAATGGCTTTGTGAGCCTCTAATCAATCCATCCCTAAGACGATGTCATACGACCCCAAAAATATAATGTGGAGGTCTACTGTAGTGTGAAAGGATCCAATCTCTAATCTATAATAATGTACTAGGGAATGCATTGCAACTTTAGCATCAAAGGCCAATTCGACCTGCCTCCTAATGTCCTACTTAACTGCCCTCTGTCTACAACATGCTATGATAGATGATGAAATAAATGAATCTGATGCTCCTAAATCAAATAAAATGGTAAGCCTGTTACCCTATAACATACCCAAAGTCTCCACCACTATGCTCTAATGACCAACCTGGTGGTTGTCAACCACAACAAATACCCGATGACCTCTACCCACATCTCCAATAGTCGGCTTTGATGTTGTTGGCCTCTGAGTATAACCTGATGTGCCCCTATTGGGACACTGTCATGCTATATGACCCTATTGGCCACAACAAAAAAAATCATGTACCCCTTTCAAATCCTCTACCTCCAAGAGGTGTGCTCAAATTTTGAAAGTTACCCCTATTATAGGTATACTATGTACTCTATTTCGGTTGCTTATAATTGGAGCATTTGACCCACCTCCAGTTTCTATCACCCCTTGACTGATATCTATCACCCTGTCTAGGCTATAAATTCTTCTTTTTCCCCTGTGAATTCTTATGCTGACCACTTTGTGCAGGCACCTACTATGTCCTAGGTGGTCCAACTCCCTATGCCTAGCCACTACGTGAACTAGGTCTTGCAGTTGAAGCAGTGTGTTGATGGTGTTTTCTACACAACAACAACTTGGAAAAAATATGATATCCTATCTCTCTTGAAAGGTAAATCTCTATGAATGAAGAGATAACCCCAAGGTCTCTAATGTAAGGTCTTGACAATGCAAATAAAAAAACTCAAAGATAATGTATAAAATGTTGGTAATCACAAAGCGACCTTACTACAAGCAAACACTGGACTTGAATTTATCAAATCTAGCAATAAGTTGATACTTCAAACCCTAAATTGAACCTAGATAATAGAGAAAGAACAAAAGATAAAAGGTTTTAGAGATACCTCTAAGACTAATTCTAACCCTAATATTGACAATGCAAAAAATAAGATGCTCAAAATGGACTGATCTCATAAACTACTTTTTGTTTGACCTAAATAAATCTGCAATCTTACAGGAATAGTGCAATGTTCTAAGGTGTTAAAGATTTTCAAATCATGCATATTCATTCAAAACAACCCTATTGCAATTGAAATTAACAAACATTCATAATTAAACTAAGCACAATTTTAAGTCTAGGCTAACTTTCCAAAGTAGCTAACAATCAGCTAACTGCAAAAAGTATGGACTAGAGATCGCTACAAACATTTCAAACATGAAACCCTAAGCATTGCCAAACTATCTAACAATAAACTTAAGCAATTTTAAATATAGAAAAAAAAGAACCATGCTAGATAAAATCAACACAAGAGAGGTACCAAATCACAATATCCTTCCTTATATTAAATCATACAAAATGGAAACAATTCCAATATTTTCTTACAACACTTGCTTGAAGATAAACCCTAATTCACTCAAATATGAAATCTTCTAACTGTCTACTACTCTCTCCCTCTATATGCTACTCTATCTATATCTATCTTCTATCACAAATGAGGCATCATGCCCAATTTATAGAGAACACCCAAGATAGGTTAGCCTCAATAAGGGTTTTACAATAAAAAATGCCATACAATAGGTCATCCTCAAAAGATATTTGAATACAACATGAAATGTGCAATTGCACCAATTTCATCCAAGTTGGCTTGGGATCTCAAAAACTTGGTCCAATAAATGTGGATAATCGGAAGCACAAACTTTGATGTAGCCCTATATAACTACTTCCCATCCTTATCTTTGGCACGCTCCACTTCACCATGCACTGCCAACAATACTCTGTCCAATTTGGCAATAGGTGGCACAAGAAAAACCCTAACTTTTCTTTCAAGAGACTTGATGTAATCTCTTTCTTGCCTTACTATGCCATCCCAATCAGCCCTATTTGTTAAATACCTATCAATAACTGCAATGTAGGTTGCAGCATCATCTAGCTGATGTTCAGTGACTGGACCTTCACTGACTGAAGAGTAGACATCTCTCCACCATTTCTTAATTTTTTTCCAAATTGAGATGCTTTGGAGAAAACTACTTCCTCCCTGACATGACTTCAAAGAATGAGATGCACCTATCATAAATGCCAGCCAAGGTGTCCTCAATCTACTTCCCTTATTTTTGTATCTTCTTCAAGGCCCTTTCCCTCATTTGCAAGATCTCGAACCACTCCCAAGGCTCAGAAACCCTTGGGAAAGGAAGAATCACACTCTTCACCAGTTGATCTTCAGTGTGTTCCATAATGGTCCTTGTTTTCTGCAACAAGAGATCAATGTCCTCCTTGTCCTGGGTTAGCACAGTCTTTAGCCGCTCCACTGACCTCATGGCATCCCCTACAGTTGAGAAGATATCCTTGATGGCACCATCTCCTTTGGTATGGACTCCCTACAACCAACCAACTGTGGCATGTTTAGTGCCCTTCATCTTTTCAAGCTCACATATTTTTTCCTAAGGCAAGAAACCAGTGACAGAGGAGGAAGAGCCAATGGAATGCAATGGTTTCATCAACTCCTAAAAGTACCTTATCAATTTCGCATTCTCCTTTTCCAACTCACGCTTAGTTTGTACCTCCTTCCTCAATTGGCCAAGGATCATAGCATTGGATCCTTCATAATCCTCAATATCTTGTGTCCATATATGCATACCCTAGATCGATGGTATGCACATGATAGTCTTTTGAAGTCACCCCATCTCTATCTTTATCAGGAGTAGGAGTAGCAACATGGGCCACTTTGTTGCCAGATCCATCTCTTTCAATCTTGGATATGACCCTAGCCTTCTTCTTTGTTTTACTTTTCCCAATGTTAGCCATTAGGTCATCCCAATTGGGATGACTGTCCTCCACTATTACCAATTTTCTCTTTAATTCTCTATCCAGCCAACCTGGAATAGTGGATTCAGTCTGCACTTTATCTTGTTTA